>OZ023273.1:6856315-7408088 GCA_964007475.1 Hybos culiciformis | reverse complement strand
GCTTAAAACATGGATGGTTAATTATTATCTTCGTGCATGTTAGATATTTTATGTTCTTCTAGAATAATTTTTAAGATGTTCATCAGAGAAAAAGCTAAAAATTTTCCCTGCTTATTTAAATGTACATATATATTTTTTTATTTTAAGTTTGATATTATGAGAATCAACACACTAACACTATATATATTTATAATTTGAAAATTCCACTATTTTATTAAATATTAAAAAAAATACAATTTTATTTTAAACTTTATACCTACTGTATATTTCTGGTTTATTTATGACTTACAATAAAATAATATATATATTTTTTTACCTTTACCTTTATATTCGTAACTTAAAATATTATTTAGTGAAAAAGAATTCATGTGTAAAAACCTGAAATTAACCAAGTGAGCTGCCATATAGTAATTTTATTATCAAGAAATTTGCGCATATTTTTTATAGAATAATGTATAAAAGAAAATTTTTCGTATAATTTTAATTATTTTAAAAATGATAACATTGTTATTGTGCGCCCACATTATAATTTTAAATACATAGTTCTTTTTTTTTTCTTTATATTTTGGGTTTATCAAAAAGGACAAATTACAATCACATCAATTTTATATTGATAAAAATTTATCAAATTAACTGAAAAAAAAAATAATTTGTTTAAAATTAAAATTAAATTGTTGATTGTTGTGTTTTTATACAAAATGCTTAATACAATATTAAATTGAAATAAAACACAAAAATAAAAAATTAACTAACTTTATATTATCGTCTGCTGAGAAATGAAACAATGTATAATGAAAAGTATAGTTTCCAGTAATTTGAGTTTAAAGATTTGAAAATTAAAAAAACGTATGCAAAAATATCAAGTAACGTAAAATTTTCATTTAAAAAACACATTTTAATCAACATTAAGAATATTGCAAAATAGTTGTACTTATAAAATCGAGTACGAGGAATCGAATGGTGCTATTATCTAATAATGACGTATAAATATCATACCGTCTGCTAAGAAATGAAACAACGTATGACATTTATACGTCATTTTTTGACAATAGCACCATTCGATTCCTCGTACTCGATTTTATAAGTACAACTACTTTGCAATATTCTTAATGTTGATTAAAATGTGTTTTTTAGATGAAAATTGTACGCTACTTGATATTTTTTCATACGTTTTTTTTAATTTTCAAATTTTTAAATTCAAATTACTCGAAACTATACTTTTCATTATACGTTGTTTCATTTCTGAGCAGGCGATACGTTGTTTCATTTCTCAGCAGACGTTATATCATAAGATAAGAATTTAAATGTCGTTTGAAAGGTTCAAATTTTAACTGAATATAATTAAATTATTTGAAGATTTTATATTCCATTTTTGAAGTTTTCGTGGCTTATATTTAATATTCTTTGAAATAAGTTTGACGTACTTTTAGATTTTTTTGAACCAGAGATGATATAAAATAAGATAAAAAAAATACTTTCTTAACTAATTTCTTTTTTATAAGGAAAAATCATGCGAATTTACTAGCTAACCCAAAATAAATATTTTCGAATATTGTATCTATAAAAACTATCATTTGTTTTAGACATTAAAACTTCCATTTCAGCTGCACCCATCAAAGCAAAAACTCATTTATTTATTTCAAAAAATTTTAAAAAGTTAGACTTGTTTTCGGGAAAAAAAACCTCCATTCGCCTCTGCTTAAAGGCAAAACTTCCTTTTGTATAAAACACGAACGCAATATGAAAAGATTTTTGAGAATTTGAAAACTCAATTAGTAAAGTTAGTAAGGAACTGAATAAATTGATTGGTAATCAATAATAATTAAAATACTATTTTGCTTAATATTCATAAAAAAAATTCTATAATGCTGTCCACGTTAAATATGTTTGAAAATATCTCTTGAAATCATCAAAAAATATTATGTACATATCCATCAAAGTATATTTAAAATATATGTGTACATAATATGTGCAGTTGCACTATAAACATAATCCATAATATATCTTCAAATTAGTATTTTTTTTTATTATTAATATTATTGTTATGATTGAGATATAAAAATTAAAGAAAATTTGAAATCTGAAGCGGCAAAGATAAATATCTGCTAAATTACCTTACATACAGCATAATACATTTCTACTTTTTATATATTTTTTCCAACTACCTGTTTTACACAAGTATGGATAAATGTCATTTAAACGTTTTTTAGCCGGATTAAAAAGAAAAAAAATACTTGCTTTTAGTGAAATTTGAGAAAGCTTATTAATTTAATGCAGTTTTGAATTATTTCAAAAAATTAATGTAAAAGTATTATGTAAAAAATACTGCTTCCACATTTGCGAGTTACATTGTATTATTTTCAATTTTATGAAAATGTTTTTATGAAAATATGTTGAAACTATACATCATTAAAATCTTTTCTACATTATCTTTATATAAATTTAAAAAAAACATCTATTTATTAACTACAAGATGCACCCGGCACACTATTTTTTCCTTCGCTGCTCTCGCAACTGCGGTTTGAAGAAAAAAACAGTTCGGCTGGAAGATGCTCAAAAACTTTTCTTATCTGACACAAAATTTCAAAGAAATTGATGACGAACTTTGCAGATATGAGGTTTTGAACAAATGTACATTTTCTTTTTATTTATACATATATGGAAAAAGATAAATAGATAGATAATTTAAATGTACTACAATTTTCTATGTTTATAAATTTAAAAGGTTTAAATAAAATTAATAATTTTAAGTAATTAGATGTGAGCTAATGCTAAATACTTATATTTAGGATTTTCAATTTTAGATATATGTAAAATCTTATGCTGATATCTGCCTAGCTAGCATAGTTTATGCTGTACTTTAAAATACCATTTCTTTTTACGTAATTATAATATGCACCAAATGTATGATAATAACTTTGATTTTAATATTAGATTCTAATGTAATATTTATTTTTTTTTGATAATAAAAATCCTTATCCTTAGGAATGTTTTTTAATCTGATATACGAATTTTCAGGTAGTACTTTATAACAGAAAAATGAGTCACTAATGAATACTGTCATTTAATTTTGTCGTTAAAAAAAAAACTTGTTTTGATGCATTTTTTGAGGTATTTTTTTACTCTTTTGATTTTAGTGGCGCATGTGTTTTATTATTTAAAAACAAAAAAAAAACCACTGTGATATAAAGGGTAATTAAAGCAAACCTCACAATATCATTTTCATAAAATCCAAAAAAGAAACGAAAACACATTTTTTGTTTTAAGGAAAGTTCTTAATAAAATAGCCAAATGATCCATTTGAATTTTTTTTTCCTCAATAATTCGGTTATGAGGCACAAAGATAAAAATACCGCCAACATTATTAAATGTAAAATAATAAAAATTATAATGTTTTTGACAGAAAATCAGTTAAAATGATTTATTTTTCAGAAATGCAAAAATAAGTGTGTCAGATATATTAAATTAATTAGTAAATCGATCCCAAATTTGCCAAGCAACACCTCAACCTTCCACGAGAAATCTTCTTAGGTCAATCGATTTAGTAATTTTTGAGTTAACACCGAACTTATAATTCTAAGAATTTGTAAGAAGTAACAAAAATATTTTTTTTTTAATTATTATTGTTTTATTAAGTAATAAAGCATTATACTGGTAGATATAGTTACTGATGCCAATCGTTCCTCTTTGCCCTAAAAAATAAAGTTAGTTTTTGTTATTGAACATTATATAGTGACCTTCCCATATTTTTAATTCTAGTCTTTTCAGAAGATGAACTTTATTTTTTTGTGAATTAATTTAATAGACGACACTATAGAGAAAATTATTATTCAGGAAATTTTTTTCACTTAATAAAATTTCTAAAAACAAAAAAACTAAAAGGAAAAATAGATGCTCTTGAGTTTTTTTTTTGTTTTTTTTTTTCAAGATGTAATTTGTCTAGAAAAATTAAAACAAATGTTATTAATACTTAAGATACTTATACATACATATATATATATTTGTTTTGTCATCAGTAATAATAATTTCTTTTTATTGATTTTTATTATAATTGTTAAAAGGAAACCAAAAAAAAAGGGAAAATACTTTTCATTATCACTGGAGCCGGGTTAATTTAAAGTTACATTTATTAAACGACACGGATGGGTTGAATTTTTTTGTTTTTATTTGAAACTGTATAAATAATATTAAAATACCAGTTTGAAGAAAAAAACATAAAATAATGTTTTTTGACATTGCATTGATACCAAAGAAATTATTTAACTGCAAAAGTAATGAGAATAAAAAAAGACAAAAAGTATCTGTAGTTGTTTTAGAATACTAGAATTCAATGTTGGCGCTCCGTTTCATTAAATCGATTTCTTTCAAAGAATCCAAAATAAGAAAGTTAAAAATTGTATATTAAAAGAAATTTAGTTTTAACCTACTTTTGTGATATTAGATTTTTTTTAATCCTAACTTATTTTCAGGGTTGTAGAAAAGTCAATGGGTCTTGTTAGATATTTATTTAAAAAAATATGTGAGTCTCGGGACACACGGAAGAAGTGAAACTTCATGGCAAGTAGTATTTTCTGGGAAGGCTAAATAAATATTTAAAATGGCCAAGTGCATATAAGATATGAAGCCGATTGATTTTTTCGACGGCGACTAGTTGATTTTTGCCCTTCGAATGCTGCGGTCAGTAGACTTAAAATTACTTGTTTTGGGGAATTCGGCGGCTTAGAAAAAATTAAAACCCAGCGACTGCTTATACCTTGTTCGCATTGTAATTTAAATTCCACTTATATTCCGGAAAACAAATTACCGTTCGCATTACAAAATTTGATGAGAAGTGGAATTTAATGATGTATACAAAAATTTAGAAATTTGTTGTTGAAAATTTTGACTTTTTATCTCACTTTTTATCAATTTTATTTTGTTTTTTTTTTTCATTTTGACTCGAATTTGACAAAAAAAATTGTTGCCAACTATAACAAAATTTCAAAAAGTGAGTGAAAGTAACTATAAATATAGAATTTTAACTCTGACAAACTAGAATATGAAAGTGGAATATACATATTCCGGAATATATTTTTATATGAAAAATCCTGAAATATTCCGGAAAACAGTATATTCCACAAATATTCTCCTAATGCGAACACCATATTAGAGATAAAAGCATTTAAAAATTCTAAAATACTTTTTAAGCTCAAAAAGTTTAGTGGCATAAAATTATTTCAAAATGGCTAGATTTATGGCAACACTGATTGCAGATGATTTCTACTATATTTTAAGCTTTAAACACAATTCCGGTTATTCGCGACAATAATGTATGAAAAAACAGCAGCGTGGCTTAAATCATGTTTTTATTTTTGTTGCCCGAAAAGTTTAACCTAAAATAACTTTTGCAAATATGCCTGAAAAATTTCATGTTTATTAGTACTTCTTCTGAAAAGGAATTGTAAAAAAATATTCCTCCTGCATTTTATTAGTGTAATTTAATGTCAAAAATAAATTACACCAACAAACTACAAATTACATTAAGAAAAATTAATATCATAAATAAATTATCTACAAAATAGGTGCATTGGAACATTTTTATTCAGAATATATATTTGTATTCCAAAAACTTTTTGAAAATTAGCACTAATAATTAATAAATGAAATATTTGTTATTCAATAATTTAAAATAAATTATATTTCCCTTTCAATCGAAAAAAAAATTAGTATTTTCGACTTTAATTCTGAGCTAATATAGAGTAGGTTATTGCGCTGATAAGCTTCGTTAAGTTGCTAGCGGCTGTCGGTTTTATCATCAGCTGACACATAAATTTTTTCTTTTTTCTTTTTTTTTTGCCTTTTTTTTTGACAATAATCGTTTGAATTTTGACAATAATCGTTTGAATTTTGTTTTATTTTTTGACAATAATTGTTCTGTTTTTGACACTTACATTTTTTTCACTCTCAATCACAATGCCTCTAAAGAAGTTTCACTTCAAAAAAAAAAGATAGTGTTGTATTATATAATATTATATTTCTTCACTATATGCGCTATAATTTAATTTGTTTACGTTCATATGAAATATTTTCAGTTTAATTAGAATAGGTTGTTAGAAAGTGGTGTGAGCATTTTTAGTTCTTTTTAATTTTGTATTTTTAATTTTCGCAAAATTCAGTTTTGACTGAATTTAGGTGAAGTATAAAAAGCTAAGATATAAAAACGTTAAAAGGCCATCATAAATTTAATTGAATTTTTTTATTGTTAATATTATAATCGTGAGTTTTATCATGATTTTAAATTTTTAGTGATGTCTTTAATTTTTTTTTGTGGGTATTGTTTGCTAAGCCACTTTTTTGTATGGTTCATATTTTTTAAAATGAACTATTCTTTTGTTTTGTAAATGAATAGACTAGTTAATTCTATCCAATAATTTAATTCATACTTGATTTCATCTTTTAAATTTGTGGCCAATTCTTATTATATTAAAGCACTTCTTTATAATTACATTTTATTACATTTTATTACATTTTATACATTTTACATTTTCAATTAAAAAAACAAAGGTTTAATTTTTTTCTGACTGATTTTTAATTATATTATGTATAGTAGGTACATTGGTCTATTGATTAAGAATAGTAATATAATATAATAATTATCAATGTATATAACATTAACAGTATTTTTTTTTGCATAGTTTTCGAAAACTAAATAAAATTCAAATATCTCTTAAACTGGAAAACTTCCAAGCATACACAATGTCGCTATGGATCCACAATTAATCTTAAATTGTCTTAAAACTAGGTCGAAGAAATTCTATAATGATGATAACATAATGCTTTGATTTGACATTATATTACTCCACTTGAAATGTCATCACATATTTTAATTATTTTATATATATTAATTGGTTTTCTCTCAATTTTAATTTCAAAAATATACTTGACTATACATTTACTGAAATCCATATTCATTCAAATAAGTAAGTATGTAGTATTTAATATATTTTTCAATTGTGTTTATGAATTTGAGAACATCCGAAAAATTTCAAAAATATAATTATACTTTTTTTATGATCGACTGTATAATGTATTTATTATCTGGTATATGTTTTATTTTTATGCGTTCATTTAAAAAATATTTTTTTCTTTTTTTATTTTAAACACGTGAATTAAACTTAATTACCGAGATACCTGACTAAAAAGTTTTTTGAATGTAGTAGTAAGTATGTGAGAAATATATATAAAAATAATTCTATTTCGACAATATTTCACACATACATTTAAAAACATCTTGGAAAAAATCCCAAGAATCAATAAAACTCCTATTATCAAATTCTATTTTGATTACATTAATTAAATATGGAAAATATTTCTAATTCATTTCATATCATACTAAGCTGTGCCTCATAACTTCATGCTTTTCTAAGTAAATTTGTTCATATAATGTGGATGTAAAACTTCTTCTTCAAAATTAAACCTGATTAGTTTGTGAGCTAATAATATAAATCATGCTTCAATATATTTAAATTTTCAGTATTATAATTATAATGGGATTTTGTTCCCATAGACGGAATTACCGTAATTTTGTACTATAAGCTTTATCCTCTAAGATGCCTACGTGGGTTTGTCTGCACGATTTCCAACATTGGTTGGTGTTTATATAAAATTTGTCCATTTTTCATCTTTAATTGATTGTTTCTATTATTTTTAATGAACAAAATGAGGTAGTGAACATAAATAGGGCAATCATTCCAATGACCGCCTTTTTAAATCGTATCTTGCATGACTAATTTAAAAATGCCTTATTTAAAATAAAATATTTTTAGAAATTTTTAAATATGTAAGAAGTATGTAGGTATATGTATACCTAATCTTTAACGTAGTCTTAATATTAAAAATAAAATAGTTTTTCAAAATGATTAATTGCTGCAATTGAACGTGATGACATAAGTAATTTTTCAATAATTTTTTTTAGGCAAAATTTGGTTTATTTATTTTAAAATTAGTTCGCTCATTCATAGATTTTCTTTATTTTTATTGGCCTAATGGGTTTATTTTACAACAGAAAAAAAATTGTTTTAAATACCATTAATTGATTAATTTAGTAAATTTTTTTTAGCTACCTGATTTCATTCAAGCTGCAATACAAGACATCTTGATCTCGTTTATATAAATATAAATTTGTGTGGTATCATGGTGAGATCATTAACAGAAATCTGACCGCAAGCCATAATAATAACCAATCCCTATTATTTTGATGTTTTATAAAATTGATATTTATTAGAATTTTATTTTAGCAATTTTATATTTTGATTTATTTTTGAATTATAATAATTAATCAAAGAATTATTTTTGATTTTAGTTTAAACTACTTTATATTTATTTCAGATTTTAGTAAATTAGTAAAACATTATATCTAGAGTTTTATACGAAAAATCCTATCTTCATGATACTTAGAATAAAGGATATACATATAACACTTCAATTGGTCTAATTTTACATTTCTTAATGAGACGTTCAGTTACTTTATGCAACCAATGTTTTTGAATCAGTTCAAAATAACGTATTAAGTTTTCAATAATAATAATTCACAGAACGGGTATTCGAAAAGCATAGTTACCAGGTACCTACATTTATTTGAACTTTTCTGGTTTTTCTAAAAGAAAGAAATGTGAAGGTTTAAACGCTGTAATAATTGTGTACTTGCACAAACAAATCAATTTAGTGTTCATTTAGGATTGCTAAATGATATCAGAACTTCTTCAGCAGCTATAATTCTGTTTATCTTTTGCTATGTGTATAGTTCGAATTTCGAATCGAACAGGTGAGTGATTAGCTATTTTTAGATCACGCTCCTCGTTGACTGTATATTACGCGACAATAAAATATATGGAAAATTTAAAAGTTTGCGAATTATTTCGTAATGTTTTTTGGACAGAACTTTTTTAGCCTGTTCAAAAATAAAAAAACGGACTGTATATGTTTTCATTAAATGCCCATCCGTTCGTAAGTCCGCAACTAAAATTCCATTTTTATTCCGCAGCTCTTGCTGTAGAAATTTCAATAATGCTCTCAAAATTCCAATATTTAACATCTATTCCAATGAAATTATTTAAGTTAAATTTTCGGTATCTACTTTACTAATTTGCATATAACAAACATAAAAAAAATCAAAACAAATTGATCCGTTTTTAATTTTAAAAGGAATTTCTTTTAACATTATTTAACATTTAAAAAAAAATATATTTTTTTTTTACTAATATGATGGTCGAAACCACAAAAAAAAAAAAAACAATTATGCTAATGGAATATGGAAATCATTAATTTTTTATTTTTTTTATTTTTTGCCAAAACATTATGAGAGTGAATCAACCGACAGACTTGTTGATGCCAATACAAATTGTTTTTTATTTTTTAGCAAAATAAATTAAAAAAAAAAGAAGAAATTTTTATAAATATTTATGGATGCGCCAACTAAAAATTCTTTTGTGAATTGGGGTTAATTACAAAAATCTGAATTTGAAAGATTTTAAAAAATTTCGAATCCTAGATATTTTTATAATTGAACTATAAGTGTGTACTAATGTACTATATGTGTAATGTATATACAACGTATGTAAGTAAATTATTATTTTGCTTCGACTTTTTTGGCTTATTTTTTCTAAAAGGATTTTTAATAAAATAGTACATCAACAACTAAGAATAACTGAGAATCTACAAAAAGGGTTAAGAATTATGTAGGTGAAGTACATTGAATTTAAAAAAAAAATTAGTAAGTTGAGCAAAATGGATTAATATTCAATTAAAATGATGTTATTATGGATGCTTTTTAATTAAATATTATATATTGTTTCAAAGATCATTATTATTTAATTCAGAGAGTTGAACCGATATTTATTTCGGTTCGGTTTTGGTTTCGTTCCTCAAATTTTTTTGTGTTCCGGTTACGTTTCGGTTTAGTATTTTTTTTTTCGTTCCGGTTACGGTTACGGTTTCGGTTACGGTTACACTATTATTTTTTTAATTTTTTCTAAAAACTGACAAAAATGCAATAGAATAACATAATCTAAAGCGACATAAAATAAATTGCCTTTATGTCATCTCAGTATTTTCGGGGACGGATTCTTTGGCGTTTTCGTATGTTAAGTATACAAAATATATACATTACATTATTTTGTAATATTTACAAATATGTAAAAGGGGGAGTTTGAAATAGTAATTTGTACCTCCAAAATTTTTCATGCAAAGTTTACTAATTTTAGGAAAAAATTCATTTTGTGTATCTTACACACATGAAAACCCTAAAGAAAAACAAAATTATAGCGGCACAACAATTTTCTATTATGAATTCAGATACAAATATTAATTACAAAATAAAGAACAAAAAGGACTTGAAATAAATTTATCTGGGACTTAATCTAAATTTAGTTAAGCTCAACACTATACAACACTATAATTACATATACGAACATTGCGGATTTTCACTTTTCGGATTCTAAAATATATCAAAAATAAGTTAAACATTTTTCTTGGATGTAAAAAAATGTCTAAATGTAAGCACAATTTTTTCTTTTGTAAAAAAAACTAAAAGAACGAAAAAGAAACCGAATAAAATTTCGTTCCGGTTTCAGTTACGGTTTTTCGTTTTTACTAAATTTCGGTTCGGTTACGGTTACGGTTTGGCATAAAATTTCGGTTTTTTCCGGTTTTCGGTTTTCGGTTCAGTTCCGGTTCAAGTCTCTGATTTAATTAAATAAATATGATCCTATCTGCAGTTATTTTTTTTCTGTCGTGTGACAATTATTTATCCATTTGTTTAATCGTTTGAAGTGCGATGATATCATCGGTTTTATTGACGCGCCATTTGATTTGAAAGTTTAAGAAAAATATCCTTAAACAAAATTTAGATCACGGTTACCGAAAGATCATAGCAGAAATTACTAAAATATGACAAATATCAGAAAATGATGCCCGGAAATTAAAGTACTAAACGAGTAAATAAACCATGATTTTTAAGTTTGGAGATAAGCTCAAGTAAACGACATGCGTTTTTTCGGTTCTTATAAAATGAAAAAAAGATTTTAAACTGGAAAACATGCAATTTCGGAAATCGGAGGTTTGAAATTGAATATTATTATTCAATTTTTAAATATATTTGTAAGGACTCAGAAAAAGTAAAACTAGCGACGCCTGCCTTAGATAGTTTATTTGTTCAAAGTTTTGCTAAAAAAAAACTAAAAGTTTTGCAAATTGTAGCGATAGTATTATTTTTTGGAATCCTTATATTTGATATGTAAAAAGTATATGTTTTTCATAATTAGATTATTCGGCCTTTTTGCTTTGATCCATTTTTATATTCTGTATTTAACAAATTAATTTCTGCATTACTTATTCACAAAATATTAAAAAAAAAAAAAAAAAAAAACAGTTTGTTTTTCTTTTAGGAAAATGACCACAAAATATTTCAAACCTTTAACGAGTATCGTTTATGCTTTAAAATTAAAATGCCGTCTCCGTGTGTAGTATTGTATACATGGTAATGGTTTCATATCATTTTAAAAACTCTTGTGTCAATATATGAATGTACGTAGTTATATATTTGAAAACTCTGCTTTATATTAATGAGTTTTCATTCAAATGATGACAATGAATGCCACCCAACTTTTTAAAAAAATCCTAAATTCGACTTGGTCAAAATTGAATTGTTACTTCTCCGGTTGGCGGCGGGCACTTTTAAATATAATCCAAATATTATTCAAGACAATTAAAAATATCAATATTGAGCCAGCTACCAGCTTTTCTAACTACTCTTTGGTCTTTATCATGTGACGTTTTTTTAGTACCATCTTTAACACATTGGGACAGATATGTCCCTCTGTTCTGTTATTATAGCCGTATCAATCTCGGAGCTCAAAAATTCCGGTAAAAATTATTTCTTAGTATGAATATATTTTCTGTCAATTCCAAAAGTAAATTTGATCTTCTCAAGAAGTTCAGATATAAACTAAACTAAAACTAAAATCATGTTAATTTTGAGCGATTTGTCTTTTTTCAAAATTCTCAACACTGATATTAAAGCACTCTAGAAATTTAGGAGAAAAACTTTTAACATAATATAATTTTCAAAACAATATGTATATATACAGAAAATTTAATGATCACATTATAAAATTATAACTTTTAAGTATAAAAAAAAAAAAAGAAACAAACAAAATCAAAATTAAATTAATTTTTCGATACAAAAATTATGTTAATGATTGCTAGATTGTCATGAAAGAAAAGTGTTTTGGCGCCGTGACCGCCGGTCAAATATTATAGCTGGCTTAATGTCAATATTAAAAAAAAACTCCATATTCTTAAAAAAAATAAAAAAGAACACACAACAAATGCGTATATTTTTTTCTTAATTCAAATCCATTGAAGCATTAAATTGTCACAATCTTTTCACTTCAGAATGTGTAGTAAAATAATTTCGGCTTTTGTTTGAAAAGTATTGGTGGGTTTCATTAATACGTGTTAGTGTATCTCTTTTACATGTGAGATTGATGCAAATAAAAAATTCTTTTCGTTCAACAGAAAAAAAATTTTTTTTGGTTGTACATATTGGCCGGGAAAGATCAAATAAAAGGAAACTGATGACAAAAAATTAAAAAAATATTTTGACTTTATATTATTTTTGGTGACCACTTTGATTCATTAAGGTCTGTGATGAGGTGTTGAAAAATTCATATTTTTTTTCTGGGTTTGGAATTTGATATTCATGAAAAAAAAAATGAATCCATAACCCATGATATCACTTCTTTCGGACCAAGAATATCGTGCGTTCACTATTGTTTTCTAAATAAAATTATACACACAAATTGTATACATATATTTTTGTTTACATATTGTCATTTATTTGAAAATCATTATATAGGCCAAACTAATAATAGTCTCTGATCATACATTTTAGGACGTACTCTTGTATTATAGTTTAAGTTCTACTTTGTTTGAATTTTATAAATACAATTTTTATATTTTTGTTTAATAATTTGATATATATATTTAAATATAATTAATATATAGAGTGGGTAATTGTAACATTTCATTTGTTGTACATAAATCGATAAGATTCTAACTTTTATAAATGTATTTATTTATTTATATTCCACATATATAACTATTTAATATATTATATAGGATTCCATTATGAAATTAGGAAGTTTTATATATTTTTTTTTTGGTTTTTTTTTGTGAATAAATCGTAAACTTAACACGCAATGAAGTTATGATATCCAGCTGTGCTAAATATACAAATATTTCATAACACATTATGTTCATACATATTTGTATATACATACGAATATAAGCTTATAGAAAAAAAAAAATTCCCCCAATAATGTGCTCATTGGATGAAAAATCGCTCTTTAATCCCTTAATATAATATATTTTTTTTATATGTATTAATTTATTATGGAACATGGAAGTGAAAATGGTTTTTCTTTAGAATCATGGGGTCAATGAATATGAAATCCATTCAATTTATTTAGTACCTACGCATAAAATGGAAAATCAAAAATAAATATTACGGCATTTATTTTATAGATAAAGATTAGGATGTAAAATATCTTCGATTTTGTAGTTTTAATTCGAGAAAATTATTTTAAACTAAAAATAGGTTTTTTTTAATAGGAAAATAAATAGTTTTCTGCGAAGAAGCAGTTTCCAATGGAATTTTTTAAAGAAATTATGTCAATTAAACAATTTTGTCTTTAGATCTGTGAAATTATCCGTAACCAATAACAAAACTTTTCCTATAATTCTAGGAATTAATATAGTTCATCTATTTGACCTCAATTTATTGCAAAACAAATTAGCGATATAATTACATTAATTACGTGAAAAACCATTTATACATAAAATAAAAACTTATAATGTGTATTGATGGTTATTATTTCAAAAAAAAAAATTAAAATAACAATTTTTGAACATTTTATCCACATATAAAACTATAGGTTGAAAAATCTCATAACTTTTATTTTGAACTCAAATTTCGTGAAATTATTTATAATTTTGAATAAACTTAAAAAAAAAAAAACCTGAAATTCTCTAAAATAATATAAAACACAAATTTAGTTGAATTAATTTCTTCAATTACGTTTAGTAGTTTTATATATGAGTAATTTAAGTAAACTTTATCTTTAATAAAAATGAATTAATTCTTTAATATTTAAAAATTTATCTAAAATAAGAATATAGAAAAAAGTTAATATTGGGGTTAGAGAAAAATTGATTTTTTTTTCTTTCTGAAATAATTTAATTCTTTCTTAATGACGTAATTAATTGAATTCGAAAATTTATTGATTTCATTTTCTGATTTGATGGTGTGTATAAATTAATTGTGTATGTTTCAATCTACATTTTTTTGTGATATTTATTTTATTTTCATTTTCTTTAATTTAAAACAAATTGACCAGTTAATTGAAGAGTTAAGTTTAATTTTTTTTTATTTTTATAAATTCAAGAGCCAAGAGTTAAGCAATTTTGTAACACATAATTTTTAATTTGAGTTTATTACTTGATTTTTTATTTGTTAAAAAATTAATTAATCATCTAATTGAAAAGTGTGCATTTTATAATTATAATATTGTAACTAAGTATTAAGTAAATATTATTTATTAACTGCTAAACTAGTCTTTTCTAAATTAAATTAATGTCTGCAACATACTTGTATATGCAATAAATAAATAAATAAATGATATAACCAATGGAAAAAACCAATTTGATCTACATATAACGAACACAAATAGATGATTATATAATAATTTTGTATCTTTTTTAATGGACAAGTTTGAAATTTGAATATCCAAATGGCCAGAACAAAAACAAAACCGAAAAGGCAAAATATGTATATAATATCGGCTTTTGATTTCAAAATAAATACAAAATCAGAAAACTGTCTTTCTGTTTCTTTGATCTTGGCCGATTATAAAATAACATTATATATAAACTTTTATAAAAAATAGAAGTACCCAAATGAATTAATTTTAAGCTTATTCATATTGTTGAAATTTTAAGCAGTAGCAACGGTGAAATTGTTCTGTTCCTATACCACCAACCTTTAAGATAAATTATTACCTAGTTATAATACATATATATATATTTATATGTAAATCATAATAAAAGTTGAAAGAAACATTAAATATAATGTTTAGATACTTTTAATATAAAAAATTAAATGTGTAAATTGATTTAAATTTTTTGCAAAATCCATTATTTTAAGTTAATTGATCAGAATAGAAAAATATTTAATTCAAATTTAAAATATATTTATGGGGAAATAAAATGACCCAACGAACTCGCTTTAAACTTATTATTAATTTTATTCGGAACTCAGTTTTTTTTTTAATCTTGTCGAAGTTTTATAAATTATCCACTGAAAAAAATATTATATTGATTATTCTTTCGATGAATATTGATCAATTCTAAATTGTTTTCGATTCAATTGTCGTTATACTCTTTAAGTAATTATTTGAACGACTAATAAAGGAATTCATAATAAAGAGTTTATTATTGCAAGTAAACCTCAAATATCGTCTAACGATATCAAGGCCGTACATAATCTATGTATATAATTTATTCGGGCCCTTAAATTTTTCTTGTCAGAATAGCATCAGATTACATTAAAAAAATTACATTCGCCAATAAATTTCAGGAGCTTTTCTAATTGTCTGAAGTTAGTTGAAATATTTCTTTTAAATGCTTGTTAATCCATGTTATTCCATGTTAATATATAATATGTAATTTATGCCATTTATGGGATTACTAAACATTGTCGAGGATATAATAAAACAATATATTGAATTTAAGGACTCACATTATTGTGTTATACCCATTTAAAATGTTGGGGTTAAAAATAATTTATTAACGACGCTATCTATATAAAATATAATATTTAAAAATAAATCTTCGGCTGTATATTACTTTTGGATTTAATTAAAAAAAAAGTATTTGAAGATCTACGTTGTAAAGATCTTTTTAAATCATCATTTAATTGATAAAATTATATATTTATTTATGTATATTTTATTTAAAAGAATCAACCTTAAGTTGCTGGATGCTAAAGCTTTTATACTAATTGAATTAAGGAAAAACATTAATTTAATGTTACTTTCAAACAAACATTAGTAATTAAAATTACAACATTTACCTTGAATTCGTAATAAAATAGTATTGATATGTGTTTTTCCTTAAAGAAATTCAATAAGCTGTTTTCTCTTATTAACGATTTCATTTCACGCCTGGAACAGATGATGGCAATTAGAATTATATTTATGATAAAATAAGGAAATATTTTATTTACCCATTTTCACTTCAAAAAATTATAATTTTAAAAAGTACTGAGCATTTTATTTCATAAGTTTTTTTTTTTTTGTAATAATGATAATAATTATTCTATAAACAATTTCATTCACCTTATATTGAAGCAAAAATAAACTCAATAGTGTTAAAATTATTATCTATCCACATTAATTTTATAAAATTTATCATCATATCTTAATTAGCATAACGATTATAATAAGTTGTAAATGGTATTTGTATTTGAATACGAGTTGTTTTAAATATTTCATATCCAATTATTGAATCATAAATCTATTTTTATTTGAAAACAACTCATTCATTGTGCCAGTATTATTATTATTATTATTTTTTTATTACAAAAATGCAAACATTTTTGTATTCAATTTGTTTATTTTTATTTCATGTTATTAGCGAAATAATTTTCGAAACATTTATTCAGGCCATAAAGTTATGGTAACAAAAAGAAAATATTTTATTAGATATATATGTAGTAGTATTCAGTAGTATGTATCTTTATGAAATTCCAATAAAAATCTAGATTAATTTTAAATATTTTTAAATAGAATGTTAACAAAACTGCTATAAGTCATGTAGTAATAGTAGTACATAATTACGCTTATTTTTAATATTATTTTATCAAATATTTCCATAGAGAATCTAATGTTGAGTTTACAAGTTACAAGTAGGTGTGTTACTGGCACTGGTGAACAACTGAATAACTAAATCGGTCAATTCACTAACAATATAATTCACTATAATATAATTTTATTTTCAAAATATATATTTTCTTTGCGAAAAACAGTAATTCACTAATTCACTAATTCTCATTCTCAAAAAACAAATTTTATATTTCGAACTTAAAATGTATTTTGCGATGTAACCAAAAATGGGAAAACAAAATTTTGTCCAGTGTTGGTTGAAATATAATCGAAATATGAATAAAACGGGTACGATATGACAAAACTCAAATAAGTGTAATAGGATTCGATTTCTTCCATTATATCCATCTATAATTTAGTTCCTTTTAAGTTGATAAAATGCTTACTTAAGAATTTTAATTTATAAACAAACACTACAACATTATATACACCATTTAAAATTTATATAATAGTGTAGTAAATAAAATACATTTATTTATAATAATGTAAAAAAGCTTTCTTTAAAATAATTTTATCTATTCTAAAACTTATAAGCTGATTTTTTTTGAAAAAGTTAAAGAGTTTAAAAACCTTCATGATATTGTGGTATTAAGTACATACACCTTATATGAGGTTTAAGTTTTTTTGTTTTCATTTTTCTGTAAATTTATGAACTTTCTCAAAGCTAGTTAACTCATTATGTTTTATTAGTTTTATTTCGCAGCATAAAGTGGTAATTTTTAATATAATATGTATTTTTTGAACCATGAAAACATTGAATAAATTAATGAAATATTAATGAAGTTAATCAAATTAGTGTGATGTGTGGACTACTATTACTACTATATTTATAATTTGTTCAAAATATAACTACAATACACTATGAATGAATATTTTATTAATAAATTAACATAATATTATAATTAGCCAAATTTTCTGTATACCTATATATAAATATATTCTATCAACGCTTTAAATATTTATTTTTATTATACATGTTATTAAAATAGTAGTTTTTAATTTTCTTATAAATTATAGTAGTTTCACATTAAAAATTTATTACGATAGTAAATAATATTCTATTTTATAAGTGATAAGATGTATTATTTAAAAAAAAAAGTTCTTGTTGGCTTCTCGTATTCGACATTTTTATCTTATGAGAACGAACGATGTTTAAAAATGACCAGGGAAAATATTATGTATTATGTCTCGAAAATTTGATACCTAGTTATAAGTTACTTACTTTGCAGAGACTATACTAGTAACAATTTTTTTTAACTAAAGAAAGTATCTAAACAGCAGTAAAATAACTTATGTTGATATTTATTAAAATTCCTAAAATTAAAATTAAATATTTTCAATCTTATAACGAAATGGAATTAAGAATTAAAAAATTCACAAAATTTAATTTTGCGTACGACCGTCGCAGCAATAAACAATTTGTAATTTTATTCCGATGTAAATTCTTGGAAAAAAGTTATTGATGTTATTTTTTATTTTTAAATAAAAACTTATTTAAATAGCATAGTAAAATATAACTCTAATGAATAAACCAAATTATAACACAAAAAAAAAGAAGACTAGAGAACTTTAAGAAGCAAAATAATCAAATTATCGTTAACACTTAGCACACGAGATTCATGAATATGCAAGAATAAAGCTGTTGATTTACTAAAAGTAAATTATAAAAAAAAATGTATCTCTTCAGCACCAAGTTTTTGAAGAATAATATTAAGATCACTTTACATCTTTGAATTTAGACCTTGAGCACAGGAAAAAATTTTAAAGCTTTCTTGGTATAAAAAATTAGTAAAATTTGACAACATTTTATCGCAAGAGTGAAAATTAAGTTCAATGGTTCAATAAAATAAAACTTAAAGCTACTATGTTCTGTTAATAAAAAAAAATTGCGAATAATTTGAATTTAAAAATGAATATTATGTATATGTTCCTTAGTAGTTTACTGCTTTCAAACTCAAAAGAGATTTTTCGAATAAACCATTTTAGAACAGATTATCTCATTTCTGATTGGCTGGCTTTAAAATCAATTTAAATTTTATTTTATTTATTTTTTTTGCAACCTTCTGAAAATGTTTTTCTCATTTCTTTCGTTCAGATGAAGATTGAAAAAAAAAATAGCCATCTTTTATTTATTAAATTTTTTTTTTATTTTATTTTATCTGATGCATTGGTTTGGTATCCAAAATTTCAAAAACTTAAATTTTTTTTTTTTTTTTAGAAAGATGGAGCAAAAGTTATGCTGCGTTTTTTAATTTTTTTTTCTTTTTATATAGATTTTAAGTTGCTGGCGCCTCCAAGATAAGAATTTTAATGGAAAGTGTCTGTTAATCTTGTTCTTTATTTTTTATTTTTGTTTATTTGAATTTTTATATTATAGGTTTTTTTTTCTGCCTGTTATTAAAAAATCTTCTTTTGATATTAACAGATTTTTCATCTGCTTTCTTTAATTTGATTAATTTTTTTTATATTCTTGTGTATACATATATGTATAATGTTCTTTGATGGAGACGCATTTATGTGTAGGAAAAAGTTTTCTTAATTTTTTTTTTTCATGAGAAATTTTTTTCCATTTAGAAAAAATAGAATAATAATTTTTATTATATATAGATTTTATTTTATTATCACAAAGTTAGTATATTAAAACTATCTTTAAAGAAATTAAATTAATTTTAAGATAGAAAATTATTGGTTTATCATGTAAAAAATTAAGATTAAATGTCATATTCTCATTATAAAAAAAAGAAAACTTGTGATAAAAGAGGAGACAAAACTTGAATTAAAAATGTCTTGCATTGATAAGGCTTATTATTGTTACATTTAATAGTATGTAGGTTTTTTTTTTTTTGTGAACTTGAAGATGAAAAAAAATTGTTGATTTAACAATGAAGATGAAATTTAACATTGAAGATGAAATTTTACTATCTTAGAGATCAGAGTAAAATATTATTATTCATCAATCTTATGTTTTGCGGGAAAATAATCATGCAAACTTCACATTATTTTGAAATCGATGAAAAAAAAGGCTCAAAAGCTATGATAAGAAGAATCATATCCAATTTGTAACGATCTGTATGCTTGAGTAGATTTTTATATAAAAGTGAAATTAATCAAAATTATGTATTTTTGTAAACTATAATTAATTAATTCAATAAAATAAGAAGAAAGTATTAAGTCTTGTATGTATAGAATAAAAGTATGTAATTAAACATTATTATGTAGGTAGAATTATTTTTTTTATGCAAATGAATATCACTTAAATCATGTCACAATCAAAGTATATTAATATTCTCAATTCGTTTGATAATTATTTAGATAAAAACATTATCATTCATTATTATAATTAAAACATACATATGTATATTATGTATTTCGTACGAAATGTAGAATTAATTAGACGTACAAACTGATACGTACAAAAATGTTTTCTAAATAGAATATAAGATTTTTGAATTCCAAATAATATTTTGATAAACTTTTCTGTAAGACCGTCGGAATTAATTTTTTAGCCCATTATGAATATATCGTCTGCTGAGAAATGAAACAACGTATGCCATTTATACGTCATTATTTGACAATAGCACCATTCGATTCCTCGTACTCGATTTTATAAGTACAACTACTTTGCAATATTCTTAATGTTGATTAAAATGTGTGTTTTTAGATGAAAATTGTACGCTACTTGATATTTTTTCATACGTTTTTTTAAATTTTCAAATCTTTAAATTCAAATTACTCGAAACTATACTTTTCATTATACGTTGTTTCATTTCTGAGCGGCGATATTTATTTATGAGTATAGTAATGTAAACATCGTACATATATGACATATATGGCTCTATACATATACAAACATATGTGACTCTATTCTGAATTTTAATGACACTTTAAACTCTAAATAACTTTTAGTATTTTTAAAATTAAGCCTTCGAAGAACATTATTAAACTCTTTATTACATAAAAATAATAGCCTGTTAGTATAATATTACATTAATTAATGTTGTTTTACTTTAATTTTCAGACAACAGCATCAATTTTTCCAAATTTCAAAATAATAAAACATAATTTTTATTTGTGCCGCGTTTTAAAAATCTAGCCACAATTCCACCATTATTGGATATAATGTTTCATTCTGCATCAGCATATCCCGATATAACGGGTAGTGGTGGAAATGCAGGAGTTACTAGTTATCACCAACAAGCAGCAGTAGCCGCTGCAGCAAGCACTCCGGTTTATGTTCCTTCAAATCGTGCCTTGACACACGGTCATAGTCATGCTGGACATTTCGGGACTGTTGCAAATGCGTGGACAGCGACAGATAGTTTTGGTGCTGCAGCGCAATCACAAATACCAGCTCATTTTTATGCTCAGAACGCCGCGCTTATGGCAGGTTCATGGCGCGCCTATGATACTGGTTTTCAAAGAACAACACCGTATGGAGATGCAATGGATTTTCAATTTGGTGAGGGCAGAGAATGCGTTAATTGCGGTGCTATAAGTACTCCTCTTTGGAGACGAGATGGTACTGGTCATTATCTGTGCAATGCGTGTGGTTTATATCACAAAATGAATGGAATGAATCGTCCTCTTATTAAACCAAGTAAAAGACTGGTGAGTAGTTATATTTTCGTGGAGACTTAGTTGTTTTAGGAAAATCTCATTCTACTGTGTATGACAGTAATAACAAATGAAAGCGAGTCTTTTAAATGGATTAGATTCCCTTAAATTTTGGCAAAAATATTTAAAATTAAACTTTGTATGCATAATATATTTATATTTAAATTATCACTCAGAATACAACTAAACATTAGATGGTCCTTTTAGTAAAAAATTATATGATTTTAATTACTTTAAATTTGAAATTTTCAAGTTAATTCAAATTTTGAAATTATAAATGTAAATTTTTATTTTTTTAGCAAACTGCAACTAGACGTCTAGGTTTATGTTGCACAAACTGTGGAACAAGAACTACAACACTTTGGAGACGAAATAACGAGGGTGAACCAGTTTGTAATGCTTGCGGATTATACTATAAATTACATGGTGTTAACAGACCATTAGCTATGAGAAAAGATGGTATCCAAACAAGAAAAAGGAAACCAAAGAAATCTAATAGTGATCCTGGAAAGGAAAAGGAAGGGGAAGGTAATACAATTACTCATTAGTGATTTTATGATTGAATTTAAAGGGTTATTAATTTCATATCTAAATGGCAAAGATTTTGTTGAAAGAAATAATTTTCCAATTTTTTAGGAGTATGTTCCCTTAGCTTAGGATTTCTATTTTTATTTTTTTTCAAATAATGAAAATTAAAAGTATCTGATAGGAAGGATAGAATTCAATACTTACTTTATAAAATTTCCCAGTATTGCAGCAATAAATCCTTTTTTCGAATACCGAAAATATATTTTATACATAGAAATCGAAAATATTTCTTTGTGAAATATTTGGAATCAAACATATCAAAACTTTAACTAGAAAAATATTAATTCAAAATTAATCACATATTATTAGATTTGTAAATGTATTTATTTTTTAGATTTGAAATCCACACTATCATTATCTTTGGAACGTAGTTTGGTATCATCAAAACTAACAACACCAAGTCCTAAGCATACGCCATCTCTTCATCTGCATGGAAACAGTATTCACCAACATAGTTTATTGCATTCACCATCAAATACACTTTCACAATCCAGGACACACACCACACCTGGTTCACATTCATCAACTCCAACAAACAATAATAATAACAACAATAATAGTTATTCAAATCATTTACACAATTCATCACAAATGAACGCCGTAAACTCAACATCGATTTATTCAAACAGTTTATCGTCACTTAGTAGCGGTGTTTCAAAATATGAACACTTACTTAATTCATCGATTGGATCATCAACTCCAATTTCAACTGGTTTAGGATCTGGTAGTTCAACATCGAGTACAAATTATCATAATTCACCACATCACCATCACCATCATCACCATTCACATAACTTAGCCCAACATTCATATGGTGGTCATGTGAAAACAGAAAATAACACTGGTTATGATTACGTAAATAACTGTTATTTTGGCAGCACTTTTGGTGCGTTGACTGCAGCTGCAGCTGCCGGAGGCGGAGCAGATTTGGCTGGATATCATCATCAGCATAACGTTATTCAAGCAGCTAAGCTAATGGCATCATCATAGAAATTTAATTATTGCTAACGAACTGAAAATAAGAAAATTATTCTTATTTTGATTTCAATATGAATATGAACTTTTAAAATTTTAACGTACATACATTATCGATTATTATAATCTGTAGAACCCTATTTAATTTCCTGCATGACTAAGTTAAAGACATTTAATTTTATATTAATTAAATTTGAGATTCAAAAGTTCTATTTAAATCAGATATGAAAAACAATGTAGGTATTTCTTCATTCATTGGAATAATTTCAGCTCCTCTAATACTTGTTCTGTTCTAATACAGAAAATTTTTAACAGAAGAAATAAACAGAAGGTTAAGTAAAAAAAGAGAATGAAGAATAAGTATTAATTACATGAGGTGACCGTTTCTGTATTGAACATTATCTTACCATCATTTTCTTGTGTTATTAACATATTTTTACATATTTTAACAAGTATGATTTGATTCGAGCTAGAGAAACAAATATTTTATAATATTTTAATAATTCTTTAACCCAATAACAGAAGAAATTAATTAATAAATTAAATGAATTCTTCTTTAAACTCTTTTTATACGCTTAAATAATTATTTTATGCTAAAGTCAAATTTCTGATTGAGTGAATTATAATAGTACATTTTTGAAGTTTTTAATTATTTTAATTCGGAGAAATTCATAATAGTATTGCAATAGAAGTATAATTCAAAAATCCGTTTTTTTTCTATTATCTGAGTGAATTATATTTGACTTTTTTTTCGATTAATATAAATTATAAATGATTAAATAAAAAAAAAGATACTATTGGTCAAATTAATATCTTAACTTAAATTATATCTTGTTTGGGGACTAAATCAATATCATCTAAAATATACATAATAGTAATGCTTTAACAATTTCTATTATTTTAAAGCTTTTAAACTTTTTATACAATCATTTTAAACACAACGTTAAATTTTTATAATTATATAATCCAAGAAGTTTATGTTAAATATAATTCAAATATTTTTGTTAAAAAAAATAGGACATTTCGAATCTATTTAAATAAATGTATGTACATGTTCATTATATAATTAGAATAAAATGTCTTATTATGTGATTTTAAAAGATGGAACGAAAATTTAACCTTCGATGACTTCAAAAAAATTTTTTTTTATTAATGTACTAAGTTGAATAAAAACAACATTATGTAATGCAAATTTTGTACGAAACTAAAAAAAAACATACTTGAACAGCCTTGAAATTAAATTAAACTTATCAAAATAAATACAGCTAGGTTTAATAAAAAAAAATGGCCATATTTATATTGGTAATTAAATAATATAATTTGTAAATATTAATACCCAGTTATAAGAAAATATTCATTTAGTTTTAAGGTATTAAATATTAAACGAAAGTATTAGAAAAACACATTCAATAATTTCCTATACGAATATTATAATTATATTTGAATTAATTATTATGTATATCGAATATCTATAATAATTATAATATACCTACTAATAAGAAGATTATTATTTATAATTTAATTTAAATAAGAATTAGTTAGTTAAAAATTTTAATGAGTAATTTTGTAAAAAAAAAAAAGAGATAAAATTATTCGTAATATAATTTTTTAAAATAATGTAAAAATAATTTTGCTTTTTTAAAGCCTTATTCCGGAAAAGAAAACTAAAAGAAAAGTAATATGCCTTTTTTGAAATTTTCTTTGAATTGTCAATTCGTTTTCGATATTTGTATGTTTTCTTAAATTATTTCCCATAATTGAAGATTATTTTCAAATTTGGAATATAATTAAATATATATATGTGGTTAATTAACAGATCATTGTCTCTTAAATTTGTGATTATTATTAACACCTTTCTGTAACCTTTTTGACAAATATAAAGTTCCGAAAAAAAATGAAAGAATCTCTACATTTTATCTCTTTTTTACTAATACAATTTTTTTTTTAATCGCAACGATCTGTCTATGTGTTCTGTAATGTTACAATTTTTAATTTTTGTAGATCCGATTTTTTTAATTAATATTAAATTAGTATGTGATATTCAACAAATAAATAATAAAAATAATTATGATTTTTTTTTTTGGTTATTTATGATTGAATTAAAAAAAATTTTGTAAGGAAATCTTTTTTTTTGCCCAAATAAGTCTTATCCATAGAATGTATCACAACATTTATTTTTTAATGCGTTGCGTCTACAATTCCGGAGTTAGATACTTTTTTGTTGAAAAAATTAAATTTCAAAGTAAATAATAGTTTCTAGAACTGTGTATTACTGTTATAATTTCACACTATTCTTCTCCTATAAGATTTTACCAAAAAAATTTGGAACTATAACTATACTAGTGTTATTTTCATTAATTTTAAGAAAATTATGTTTTTTTGTCAAAAAAAAAAAAACAAAAATAAAAATAATAAACGGAAATAAAATTTATAAAAATAAGATTTTTTTTTTTATTTTATTCTTTTCTAATTTATGTAGAAATTTTCAAAAAAAGTAATTTTATACGCTGTCCCATTTTCTTTTTTTTTTTCAAAAATTGCATAATATCATCCGAATTATGAATTCTTTTACAGATAGCTAATGCGTGTATATGAACCACAAACAATAGAAACGAAATAGATATTTTTTGTTTTCCAAAAATTTTTTCGAAGTTTAAAGTTTTTGTTAACCTGTTTACTCTTATAAAAACCTGTACCTAATTAAATCTCTAGGCTATTTTTGTTAGTACCTGAAAACATTGTTTTTATTTACAATTCTTTAATTATAGTTTTTTTAATAGTGTGATTATAGAGTTAAATCAAAACCAAATAAATTTTTTTTTTTTCAATATCCTTCAAAGAAATAATAAACAAACAATTTGCTGAAGAACAGACGTCGTTCGCCCCATTGTCACTTAATAATTTTCCTATATTAAAATAATTTTCACTTATTTTATTTGTTTATCATAACCGTTTTTCTTTAACATTTAACAAGACACACAATCAGGATAGAAATAATAAAGCTATTATTGATTTAGTAATAATAAAGTTATTGATTTGCATATAGTACATAACTAATAATTCTTATGAATGCTTTCAATAGTTTAACTAGTTATTAAATACTATTTTTTAAATGTATAGTGAAAGATTTGAGAAAATTAAGGTAATTAATAAGTTTGTCATTAACTTGGAGAATTTATACGAATTTCATTCTTTGAATCAAATTTTGAGTTAATATTAATATGATAATAATTGAATCAATTCGTGAAACAAATGAGCCAACAGGCCTTTTTGCAATAGTTGCGAGTGAATATAAAAATCAAAGCCATATAAATGTATGTAGTATATTTATAAAAATGTCTCAAAATATTGGTAAAATAACAAAAAATATTTTTAATTGAATAATTTCTATATATTCTGGATACTCACAAATTCATACTAAATCTATAGTACCGAAAAATAATTAATCCTAAGATCAAAGTCAACTATATCAAAACCGAGTAAGACCAACAAATGCAAAAATTGCCGTCTCATGTAGAACTTAATGTAAAAAACTTGTCTTTTGAATTTTTACTTACAAATCAAAATAAAAATGTTATTGATGATTGTTTATGTCAATTTCAATTGACAATCCCTTAACAACTATTAAAATTCACAATGTTACGGTTAGAATATTTGATTATCATTTAAATGAAGTTTTTCCTTTTGAATTGCATTATTTTTCGCTTATAAAAACTGATGATAGTTCACCATATTCAGTTAGTCTGGAAACGAACATAATACGACAAGGAAGTAAATTAGTTCGAAAAATAAGTTATTTAATGCACAATATGGTATCTACTTGCGATTTGAAACTATTATCCAAAACCGAAAGCTTAGCCATAATTATATGTCAAGTATGTGGAGATCGTTCATCGGGAAAGCATTACGGTGCGTTTTGTTGTGACGGTTGTTCTTGCTTTTTTAAACGTTCAATTCGTAAAGGAACATTTTATACTTGTATAGCTGGTAAAGGAAATTGCGTTGTGGATAAAGCCAGACGAAACTGGTGTCCGTACTGCAGATTGCAGAGATGCTTTAATGCCCGAATGAATGTTTCTGCTGTTCAGCAAGAACGAGGTCCAAGAAAAACGGTAAAGTGTAAATTACCCAAAGAAAATAAGATTAAAAATTTAATCGAGCAGAACACATCACATCAAATAATGGAAAAATATTATTTAGCCCCACGTTATAAAATCCAGCGTCCTACGACAGGTCACTCTAATTTACAATATCAAATATTATGTCAAATTTTAGTGACTTGCGTTAAACAGGCTAAAAATAACGAACAATTTAAAGTATTTTCTCCACAACAACAGAATATAATTTTAATGAATGTTTGGAGTGAATATTTTATTCTTCGTGCATCGCACTGGTCGTTAGACATTACATCTGTGATTCAATCATGCGGCGATTTTTATTTGAAGAATACCATCGAACAAGCTAAAAATTTGCGTGCTGATTTAGTTGAACTAGGATTTTTGGAAAGTTTAACACTATTTCGGAAAGAGTTTGGATTAGATTTTGAAGGTGCTCTTAAGTTAGAACAATTATCAGAAGGAATTTTGTACTCATTGGCAAGATATGAAATGCAAAAATCTAACCTAGCAAGATACGGCCATTTATTATTAGGATTGAGAAATTTGAGTATTCGGCGATATGAAAGTACTTTGCAGGGATTGTTACAAAATGTTATAAAAGATATTTTAAAAAATAATTCTTAAATAAATAATAATAATCAAAAGATACGTTTATATGCATTTGATTACTAAATTCATAAAAATAGTTTTTATTTTCCTTCGAATCAAAAAAAATTTAAAACAATTTAAAAAATGTATAATATTTACAAAATCTTGATTTAAATCACCATGAACTATATGGGTCGTGAAGTCATTCTTATAGTCTGTTATATAAAATTTTATATTATTCGTATGGACAACCAGTATATATTTGGCCCTGTGATTACTGAAAGTAAATTGTTTTTACTTGATTTGTCCGAAAAAAAATTTACTAAACTTTAAAGGACTGTATGTAGGCTGTTACAAAATGGGAAATTTGTACTTTTCATATAAATACGAGAAAACATGATAATATAAATAAAACTATTTTGATTGAAATCTATTTTTTTTATTTTTCTTTAAATAAATAATAAATTTGTAGGTTTTTTTTCTTGAAAACAGAAATAAATAACATTTATATAAATATATAGAATATTGCTGTAATTTCTAAATGTTTTATATATAATAAATAAATATTATTCTTAAATAAATTCTTTCTAAATAGTTTTTTTTAATTGAATTAATATATTAAAAAAAAAAATTAGATAAAATGTACCTACTATTTTTCATTTTAATAAATTATAATAGTTATTGCACGTATTATTTATAATTTTAATTTTTTGAACTTATAAAGGTTTTACATTTTTTGTTTTTAATTATTTTTTCGTTTACATTAAAAAACGAAATTATTACCCGGGTAAAAGTAGAATAGTGCGAATGATAAAGTTAAATAACGTATAATAACATAATTTTTACATAATATAAATTTTCATAGAAAAAGCTAAGTGAAGTCTTTGATGGATCGGCGCATTAGCCTTATTCTACGATTGATTGCTGTGAAGCAAACGAAAAATTTTGAGAATTTTTTTTAAGTTCGAAAATGGAAGAAGATTAAAGATTTTAGGAAATGATCAGAGAGAAAGATGAGAAGTATTATAAAAAAATTTTCTCTGAATGTTTTGTACCGTAGAATAGATTCACTTTTTAAATCGATTTCGAAAAAATTTGTTTAAATTTATTTACGCTACCCGAAATAATTTATGATAATTAAAAATTTTTTTTTTTTTAAGTACATTTTTATTTTAGTTATTTATTTAGACATATCGATTACAACATATATGTATTTTCTAAATCAATTATTTTATATTTACTCCAGTTGTATACATTAAAAAAAAAGAATTGAATAAAACATAACAGGGTTGAATTTTAAACATCATTTTATTGCTCTTACACTCGATTTTATATAGGGCTGAAAATTTATACAAATCTGAGACTTTGAAATCAGAAATCGACATACTAAAAAGAAATAATATTTATATTTTTGGAGAATTTCTTTGTTTTTATAAAAATTGTATTTCTATCAAGAAATCAGGTATTGTACATTCAATATACACTATTGTAAAATATTGTTCTTGATTTTCATAATGTATCATTTCGAATTATTTTCACAAAGTTTAAAAATTAACGAAATTACGTCTTTACCACCAATAGAAATAATTGGTTTTTTTATTTGTCTACTTGTAATCTCAAAATAAGTATTCTCGGTTCGATATAGAAATTGTATAAAAAGATTGAAGCTTTCATTGTGAGAATTTCATACATTTTTTAAAAGATAAATAGGTTTTTTGTAAAATTTATTTTATAGTGTATTGCGGGCTCCAAATAATAACAAAATATTTTCAAACAGAAACATAAAATGTGTTCTATAGTTTTTTATATTTTTTTTTTGTATTTTCATCAAGTTGGTCTTTAAAGCCTAATCCAAGCTTGTACTTATCTTTATTTTCCTTCTTTATTATTATTTGCTGCATCAGTTGATTTGTTTTTTTATGTTTAAATAAATATTTAAGGTACATACAGTATATTTTTCCATTAATTTGAAATAATTTGAATTTGAATTTAATTGAAATAAATAAGATAAAATAATTAATCTTATTCTTAGTCTATATACTTAATGTTACTTAATATATAAGGTATTTTTCTTAAAAATTAGACATTATTTTATTTAAGTTTAAATTTTTTTTTTTGCTTATATAAACTAAGCAAAAACAAAGCTATCAAATTTATCTAAATTACTGATTTTTGTTTGCAATCAGGAAATCTAATTACGCATTCGTGATAATTAGAAAATATTTTATAATTTTTAGTAGAAAAATTCATTAAAAATTAAGTTTTGGATTTAAAACAAAATTTTTCTTATTTAAATAATGAAAATGAAAAAGTTAATAAAATTTAAAATAAATATTTAAGGCCTTCCTTAGAATAGTTTGTTTTTTTCAATATAATAGTTTACGTTTCATTACAACAATAGACTTTTATTAAATTTTCAATTTAATATTCTACTACCATTCTCATGACTTTTAAATGAAAATGTCTTTTAAGATGTATCTACTACTGATAATTTTTATTTAACTTTTAATTTGCAATGAAAAACAATTTGAAGTGATTTTAAAATTGTGTGAACTATATTATTAACGTGACATAAAGTCCCACGTAATATAATTTAATGCGTGAGGTGTTTTTTTTTCAAGTGAAGTTTAAGTATTTAGTACACATTCTATTAGAGATATTAGAACACTTTCTAGAAATTATATATATGTTTGATGATCATTTTGTTTGGCTTAGTAGCGAAATTAATATAACAAAACTTGAGTAATATTATTGTTGAAAGCCACGAATAAATAAAAAAATCTTTATTTTTAACAGTGTACGCAATTCTTTTTTATTTCGAGTATGATAACTTATAAAATTTAAAAAATTTCGAAAGGGAAGTTTGAAATTATGAATTAAAATAAAGTTCAATAATATTAATAAATAATAATAATAATAATATTTGCCGAAAGGTAGTTTTTGTATTAAATTTTCGTAAAGTTATAATATATTTGTATTTTAATAAAAAGTAACATTTAAATTTTTTTAACATAATTATTTACAATTATTATATTTATTTATAACATCAAATTATCTAGTAAATCAGTTCATATACATAACAGTTAAAATGTTAATATCTTAGAAACTAATATTATTATGAATCGACAGTATTATAATTTATAATAATCATATTACAGTATTTGGATATTTTGCTTTTTCAGAGGTGTCTACTTTATTTTCCAGAAATTCTCATGTCTATATATTCGCTGAAAATGTATGTGTGAAGTTACTATAAACTAATTCATCCGAAATACTGCCGATACCAATTACTTTTAATACCTAAACATTACTATTAAAATGTTTTGAATTAGAAACTTAACTAAATTAGAATTTTGCATTTTTCATGTCTATTAAAATTTTAGTTGTATAGAATGGTATTAAATTCAAAACAATTAATGACAAAAAACATAACATCAATTAATATTAACATTAATTATAGTGGTATTCAACTGAAATTTGTATAATTTATAAAATTGTCTATTAATATGTGAGTTGTTGTTTTCTTTTTAGTAAATTGTAGGAAACTTTTATTCAAACAGCAATAAATGCATGTTAATAGTCAATTTCATAAATTATACATTTGAATCGAATATGTTTTTATTTTTTTTTTTATTTATTTTTGAGACAAACAATCAAATTCTTGGCAATTACCTACATGTGCGTATTCACAAGTACATAATTATAATGTCGATTGTACTCAACACACTATTAGTTTTTTTTTATCATTGTAATATAAATGCAATTTTTTAATTATCTGCATACCAAAGAAATAAAACAAATAATTAATAAATCTTACAAGTAAATAATTATTTTATGACAAATTAATATTTAAAAAGTCTTATTTAAGAGAAGAAAATTATCGATCGTCTTACATGTTTTGAACAAACGTAAGGTTAAGTTTATCTCGAGTAAAACATTTTTTTAAATTTTATTGGAATTTTTGACATTTTTCTTCACTATCAAGCCCAATATTTTTTGAAATTTTCGGAACTTATGCACACCTTAAAAATTGAAGCTGTATTTTGTTGCAAAGTGAATTTTCTTATCTCTTTATCTAACATAAGTCCCTATTTACCTCATAGTTTCAGTATAATGTATACTCGTATTATTTTGGAGAATTAGAACTTTTGTAATAGTCAAACTATTTTATAAAGAATTGAATTTTTTCTAATCGTTTTTACGTTGTCTAAGATAAGTATAACAAAAAGTTAGTTTTGAATTCTTATCATAAACAAATAGCAGTAGACCGTAGTTCGATTTTTTTGATAAACTTCTCTAATATACTTCAAATCTTTTATTTATTACCTTATTGTGTGTGTTGAATTGAAAATAATTCTAATTTAGATTAAATTATTATGTATATTACGTAATTTAGCATGGGAAAAGTTTTGATCACTTGAGAATCATCAAACAAGTTAATGAAAACAAGCAAAGCAAAGCTTTACTAAACTGTGTAATATTTAAACTGTTTCCTATCTAGTCACTAGTGATCCAACTTTTAATGTAATTTCTTGAGACCTATTTGCACTATTACGCCCGGGTGAACGACCAATATTACCATTTCCATTATTTTCTTGCGGAATTTGTAAGCCACCTCCAATCGAAGGCGGACTACGATTCAAGCTACTATCCAAACTGCTATGATGATGAGAACTGCAAGGAGATAATGGTATCTCTTCAATTTTTTCAAGGTCTTGGATTATTGATGTGGAATCTTGCTTATGTAATCTTGGTAATTGGTTTTTAGGGCTCCATTTGTTTTCTTGAAGTATTGGGACATCTAGACATTGCTTACCCGAATTTGAGTTACCGATAGCTGCTATTTGATTTAGAATTGGAGGAATTGGAAAACCACTAAATTGCTGTTGTTGTTGTTGGTGTAGATGCTGGTGTTGTTGCTGGTGTTGCTGCTGGTGTTGTTGCTGGTGTTGTTGATGATGTTGTTGGTGATGTTGCTGTTGTTGTTGTAGTGAACCGTCATCTTTGTCTAAGCTAAATTGCCGTCTTAATAAGCGACTGGACCCTGGTTTATTTTCGGATTTTCCGATTGAATAAATATATTTTCCATCTCCAAAATTCGTCAAATTACTTTCGCTGGGGCTCAAACATTTGTAATGATTGTACGGTGAGCTAAGATCCATAATCTCTTCAATCCTTTTATAAAGTCTTGAAGACGAACTGCTTGTTGATGATGGTAAGCGAGTGAAAGTTGATGGATTTAAAAGTCCTTCAGCAGGTGTCATTTCAGTTGTTTTACGTTGCTGTGGACTAGTCAAAGATGATGTTTTTACTTGAAATTCACTCACTATTGGACTTAAAGTTGTGTGCGAATCTAATGAATATGAATTTGGAAGCACTAATTGAGTCAGATCCGAATTATTTGGTGGAGTAATTTCTACTTTTACTTCCACGGATTCACCAGCAAATGATGATGATTGAGATGATGATGGGTTTGTATTACATGTATTATTATTGTTGTTAACATTTTTAGCAGATCTAGTTTTATTTTTCATGGAAATACATCTATGAATCAAAGCATCGTCAAGTCTAAAAGTTAAAAAATAAATAAACAAATGTTCAAAATAATGACATTGAAATTTATAGAAATAAAACGTGCAATTTTTGATTTTACATAGGTAAATATAGGTAAAAATCTTAATTTTAGAATACTTTGAGGTTCCGTCTTTATTTAAATTTTATATTTTATTGACTTACCCATGAGATTCTCTAATTAATTGCATCCAAAAATGAAAGCAGAAAGTATATAAAAAATGTATTTTATTTAATTTAAATTCTTAAAATGCTTGAAACTTTTTCAAAAGTATAAGAATTGGAATTATTTATTTGACTCGAATATTTCAATTAATATTCTGTTTTAAAAAATTTTTAAAAAGAAAAAATTGTGAATTATTTGAAAGATACATGTTATTTGATAGTATTAATCTTATATGGTATGTATAATTTATCTATAATTTTTTATTACTTTAAGCGATACAGTATTCAAAAACCTAATTTTCATTAAGCGTATTTAATTTTAAGTAAAAAACAATATTTTTACATATGTGTTAAGAAATCCTGTCAAAATTTTCAAAGAAATAATTAAAAAAAAAGTTTGTTTCTAACTAAACTCTTTAGCATTAATTGTTTAAAAATTTATAATTATGTACTTACCCAAGCGGCGGTGGAGTTGGAAGGTTTTTGTCAAAACCAGTTTTTCCTAATAGCCAAAATGTATTCATTATTCCTTTGCCTTTGACTTCTATTGGACCACGAGGTTCAATATTATAGCCGCCAGCAGCTTCTAACAAATCTCTCGTGGCTTCAGACATATGTACTCGTGAAGATGAACCTAAAAGTTTTAAAATAAAGTTTTAAAGTTTAAACCTATATATTTTCCACTATATTTTCCACTGCTTTAATATTGATAATGTTTGTTTTAATGCACGGATAAAAAAAAGAGAATAAGATAATCCAACTTTCAATAATTTTATAAAATATATAATATACAAAAATGAATGAAAAAGAGTCTATAGAGGATTGTGAAAACTAATTTTCTTTATTATTTTTATGGACTTCGTATTTCAAGTTACATAACTTGATGCATTTTTCATATTTAATGTTCCGCTAAAAACGCCAGGCTAATTTTAAATTCATAATAATTTCGAAAATATAATTGCCTTTTAGGAGCAGCTGATAAAGAAATTTTACTAATTGTCATATATTAGAATTTGATACTTACAATCGAGTATATATTGAAGTTAAGTAACAAAAAAAAAATTTTTTTAATTTATTACCTGTAGACTCCATTCGACTTGCTGTATTAACGCTATCACCAAATAAGCAATATCGAGGCATTGTCAAACCCACTACTCCAGCACAGCATGGTCCCGAATGCAAACCGATGCGAAGAAGCAAAGGTACTCCCGGTAAATGTTTTACCTTGAAACTGCCAGACTTATGCAATAAATCTAATGCCATTATAGCAATTTGTTCAGCATGGTCAGAATTTTTGACTGGAAGTCCAGAAACAACCATGTACGCATCACCTATTGTTTCCACCTGAAATTTTTTTTTAAATTAACACAAAGGCGACTTAATAAAAATCTATGTGACTGCCATATTTTTCGTTCAACAGTTTCAAAAAAAATTATTCATCATAAAATTTTTTTTTAATAACAAAATTAAGAATCATTTTCCATTAAAAATTTTCTTTAATAAGCGTAGGAACCATAATTACATTTTTTTTTCTGCCTTAAAAAATAGCCTAACTACTTTTATTAATTTAAACTTGCCAAAACAAAATTTTTGTTTTGGAGATAGACCTTCAAATCATCTTGTATGTTTGTAAATATATTTTTTAACTATATGTACTACTACAGTATATCCCACAGTAGATTTTGGTATGCTAAGTGATTTCGTATGATTCTAAACACATGTGAAGTTTTTTTTCGTTTCAATAATAAAAATAATTCAGGACCAATACCTACAACTACTTTCTTTGAGAGTTTATTTTTGCGAAGACAAAGAGAGCTTAATAGTGAAACTAATATACAAGAGTATACGAAATTCTTTAATTTAAATATGTCAAAAACAAAATTCTATTTAAATACTTAAATAATAGAGTTTTGTTTTAAAGATGTTTTTACTATCTTAGCTATATTTAATTTCAATGTTTTTTGTCTGCAATTAATTCAAGAGTAGAAACTATATTTAAAGTTCTTACAACATTAATGTATATTTATAAAAAATTATTACAAAATCATTCAGGTAAGAAAGATATTTAGATATTATGTAGCTATATATATACGTTAAAAAAATATTTGTGAATAATATAAAATGTCTTTATTGAATGACAGCAATCAATTTGTTATGGCAATTGAATATGAATTCATTCGCTCCATCAGATTTATCTAAACATTATGAACATTTTGAGAAAAATCAACTATAAAATAGTTGACAATTTTTTTAAAACCTTTTTACAAAAGAAATTATCAAAAATTTTTCATAATTCTAAATTGTATTTTACTGTCTTATTCACCCTCTTCACATAAGTTTCAATTGCACAGATTTTTGAAGAAAAAATGCTTCAAGTGATATTAATTTTTCTGTACCTACATATATTTGAAATGAAAAAAAAAAAAATAAATATTTTACTTGGATGAGTACTTAATTTGATAGAAAATTTTTGTAAAATTGCGAATTAAATGCATGTATTTAGCAAAGTACCTATATACTTAATTAGTTAAAAGTTACGTTCACATTTACTCAAGGCACATTTGTATGTACATAATGTTCGGTTGACAGTAAATGTTGATACTTTCAAAGAGAATTTCTACTCGAAATATTCTTACACAAAAAAAATTAAAATACTTAAGTTCTTATGCGTATAGTCAAATTAAAAAGATAATTTGATGTATAATTTGCGAGATTTTTAAGTTCCTAAACCTTTAATGTTATAATAATTTTTGAAGTTAGATTTCAGTTTGTTAACTTTCGTTATTATTATGTTTATTTTCATAAAATAGTCAGAAACCTAACTAAATAAATAACACAAAAATTTTACAATACTTAATAATAGCAAATAATGTTAAAAATTCATAAACTATTAAACATAAACTAACTTTTTTAGTTTTGATAGAAATTTACCCTTTTTCTTAATCTTTGGATGTCTATGAATCTTTTATCTTTGTTAACGTAAAAAGATAATCGTTATCATCTATATATAAATATGAATGTAACCTGTAAACTTCTGAACCAATGAACCAATGAACCGATTGGGACAAAACTGGTACTATTGGAAAAGTTATTTTCCGTAGATTAAATTTCTCCCAACAAATATAATGTATTATTATATACTTTATCAGCTGGGATTCTTATGTATGATTCTTATTTTTGTTTGGGTCATAACAGCTGTAGAGAAATATAATGTATCTTTTTTCTTACCACATTTCTAAATATTTAGCTTACAGAATTCCGGATGTTAAAAAGTAGATATGTAATTGAAATTCTTTAGCATAATTTTTGTTCACAAAAAACATTAAAATTGCAGAAAAATTGATTCAATTCCTTTTTATGATAAATATCTCTATAGGTTAAAATTCTAAGACATATGATAGAAAATATTACCTTTCAAAAATACCAATTCAAAAAATACAAAAATTCGATTTTTTTTAAAACATTGAAGATCATGATTTTGTTTTATTAAAGATCTTTTTAATATTCAATTTAGACCGAAAAAAATACGACGTTTTTCTATTTTTTTTGTAAAAATATACGGTTTCATCAACATAAGTAATTAGACAATTATTTTTGTAAATTTATTTAAACAAAAAATTTTTAATTTGATCAAAATCAAATTATGTAAACTTCATAATATGCAAAAAAAAAAATCTACTCACTTTGTAAACATTGTAAGCATTTATCGTTGCATCAAATATTGTGTAAAGATCGTTTAACAGGTCTACAACTTGTACTGGACTGCAATGTGCTGCAATTGTGGTGAAACCGACTATGTCACTGAAATAAATTGTAACTTCTGAAAACTCTTCAGGATCCACAGCTAAACCCATTTTTAGTTTTTCAGCAACGGTGCTGCAAAATGTTAATGAATATATTTATATACGGTGATTATATACATTTTGTATAAAAAAAATAATTTATCCGATTTCTCAATATTTTATAATTTAATTTAAAATAAAAAATGTTAACAATTAACCTTGGCAACATCCGGTTCAATAATTGTTCAGTCTTCTTTCTTTCAAAATCCAATTGTTCAGTACGTTCTCTAATCAATTCTTCCAAATTATTTGAATATTTTTCTAACATTTGAAACATTGTATCAACGAAATTAACTTTTCTACCATGATTTAACATTTTAAAGCGTTCGTATACCCTAAAAATAAAATCAAATACAAATTACCATTACCATTATTAAATTTTACATAAAGCATTTTTTTGTTTTTGTTTTTATTTTATTAAATTTTTCTTGCTGAAGGAAAACCCTTATTAAAATTCGTTTATTATTATAGAACGAATAATTTTGTATATAAAATTCACACTGGGCGAAAAGGTAAAAAATTATAAGAAAAATAATATAAATTATGAAAAACATCAATACATGGTAATTTTTGTCTTGTAATACTAATAATAATACACATACATTATTATATAAGTAATATATATATATATATATTAAAATAAGAGTTATGAGCATACAAAAAATTAACATAAGTATTATGGTATTAATATTTTCCTGAAAATGGAATTAAAATCAATTTGAAAATATTTTAAACAGATTTGTTAGAAAAAAAATTTTTTAATTTTGATGTCTCCTTTGAAAATTTCATTTATTCATTGTTTGAAGTTTGAAAGTTTGTTTGGATATTGACTTAGGTAGGTATTTAATATTTATTATAATTTAACATTTAACTTTAGGAAATTACAATATTCTTTTTTATGTTATTTTTTTTTATTAAGATGAGAAAATAAAATATTTAAGATATACATAATCACATTGATTAATTAATTAAAAATTGCAGGATATATCTTATCATATTAATTCAATTAAACTTTGAATAAAAACAAGGCCATCGAGTTCTAGCAAGTTTTTTCTTTAATTTGGAACTCAGTGTGAATAATATAATGTGAAACTGGATGGAAATATTTATGTAAAGCCAAGAAAATTAAAGGATTCGTGGTAAAACTATGTTAAGAATTTAATCAAAAATTTAATTAATAATTCGATATCGATCAAGTTAGTTGATTTTTTATATATTTTTTTAATAACATTTTAAACAAAAATATATGTTTTTAATTAATTTATTTTATTCCAAAGATATAATTAAGTTTTTGTATATTTACCTTTTAAATTAATACACATAATTAAAAAGAATAAAACAACCAACTTACGAATTGAAATCAGGTCGCATGTCGGGTTGTTCTGCCCAGCATTGACGCATTATATTTATTGCTTCTGGTGGGGCAGCGCCTTTGGACACTGATGGTCTTATCAATGGTGGTGGTTTTTTAATTTTAACAATAATTTCTTCTGGTGACAAGGACAACATACAATATGGTTCACCACGAACCACAACCTCTTGCATTATTATTCCAAATGAATAAACATCACCCATTTGTGTACCACATTTACTGTGCCCTTTTGTGTTTCGCAGTAATTCCGGTGCTGTCCATAATAATTCTTTTGCACTTTTTGCAGACAATGCAAATCCTTGCGCTTCAGAAAATGACAATAAACAATAGTCAGTTATCTTTAATACCCATCTGGCATCAACTACACAATTACGCGAAGACAAAGAACCGTGTACTTTAATTGCAGTCGAATGTAGATATCGCATTCCACGAACTAAATCTGTTAATAAGCTTAAACGAAAAGACCAATCTAATTTTATTTCATCCATAATGAGAACATCTTGTAAAGAGCCACGTGAACAATAATCAAATACCATTGCAGTACGTGATGGATCACTAAGCCAACCTATTATAATGTGATAAAAAAAACAAAAAAAAAAAATTTAATTGAAAATTTGCTGCTGCTGATGATAATAACATGCAAATCTATGCATGATTTAAAAAAGCTTTCACATCAAGGATTAATTTTACAATACAAATTTGTTTTCATTATTCTTGTGAAGAAGAATAAAAACATTTTTTTTTTTTTAATTCTAAATTTAGAATTATTGTATCAAATATTTTATGTAGACTCTGAAAATTTGTGCAATTTAACATTATATGTATTCAAATATTTTGGGTGTATATAAAGTTCATAAAAAGTGTTTCGTCTAGTTTGACTTCGAACATAAGCAAAAACAAATTTCCTTATCGTACATACAGTATACAGCATGATGAAAAAAAAGGTAAAAAGAAATATTCTCAGTGTAGGTTTGACAAGGAAAAAATAATCAATATTGAAATAATTTCTAATTTTTATTATATTATAAACATACCAAATCATTATTCTTATACTGATTTAAGACTTTTTTTTTTTCCGTAACTAAAAAATTACCTTTGCCAAATAAATTATAAAATATGGAATTAAAGTTTTCATTAAAAATTATCACAACCCACTTTTAACTTCAATTCTTCAAGTCCTTTTTTCCTTTATCCTCATTAAGTTAATGATTTTAATTGAGTTCATTATGCTTCTGAAGGTTAAAAAAGGAAAAAAAAAAAAATTCATAACCCTTTAATTAATAGAAAAATTTTCTTAGTTTTAAATTTCAACAGCTTTTTTAATTCCTGGTGGACCAGCACAGAATGTTTCTTTTTTTTTGTTTATTTTTTATGTATTTTATTTTAGTTGTCCCTATCTGTTGACAAAAATTTAATAACTTTATTAAATAAGAACTTTTTTTTTCTGGTATAATTTAAATTTCTTATACTTAATTTGAATTTCTTATAATTGCGTAAGCGTAGATTATTAATGTAAAAATATATAAGCAATTTAGGGATAGAAAATTTTCTTGACATTTTCATGATTGCAATAAAAAATTGTTCTTTTCTTAGAAAGTTTTGTATATAAAGAGAAAATATTATGTCGGATATAATCTATATGATAAAAAGTTAAAATTCTTTTTTGAGCCAGTAAAGAGCATGCCTCTAGAGCTGTCATTTATTCGCTTGAGTTTGTGATCATTTCCATTAATTTGTTAACTGTAACAGTTCATTTATTACACAAATCTCTGAATTAAAGGCAATTACGGATAACAAATACAAACCTTAATATTCATTTTTAACTTTTCTTCTTTATTATAATATTAACTTAATAAATTCGAATATTCGTGTCATATAAAGAATAAATTTAAATATCCCTGAGAATAAAATGTCAGAAACAATTTCTCGTTTAATGTTTTTCATAAAATTTATCTTTATGGTTTATTTCAATCTTTTAACAATAAACTGAGGAAAACACTTAAGAAATTCTAAAATATTAATTTCTTATTATTATATTTATCATTATTTGTTTATTTTTTCTCGTTTGGTTTATTTCACGCCTGCAGTGTATAAAATTATTAACTTCATAATAGCTTAGTTAAATCACAAATTAATATTTTTTTCTAAGGTTCTTTTTAAGCTTTTTTTTATATAATAAAAAATAATATGATAAACGATTAACGTGAAAAGATAAATATGAAATGGGTGAAGAAAACTTTTCATCTAACGTTTATAAGTTAAGTATGTACGTCATGTTGATATGACATGTCTTGATAATAATTCGAGCAATAATAAATGCACGCACGAATACGTCTTTGGAATAAAGAAAAAAAAACTACCACTTCATTAAATTATTTTATGTCATTTAATATTATTTTATATACAATTATAAAGTAAATTATAGTATGCTTATGCTTACCTATCAACGGATTGATATTCTCATGCCTTAGACCGTGCGCCAGGACCAATAAATCCATTGCTTTTGATTTTAATTCCAGCGATCCACTCATTGGAATTTCTTTCAATTGCACTAAATCACCGTTATAACGTGCTCTCATATCCATATAACCCGGATGATGTCGAGCTAAGCTACCTGAACCAGAATTTGTGTTTTTACCGCCAGTAGCAACAGCAACACTTGAGTTACCTATTGCTGATGTAGCTGCTCCACCAGTAATAGCTAGTCCTAAATTTTTTAATGAACCAATTGACCCTTTAAGCAAATCAGGTTTATCCACCTCAGGACCCCCAAATTCTTGTAATTGCTGCAACCAGCAACATAGCATAGCTTCAATTCCCTCATCAACCTTAATGTAACGCATTTGAGAAGATAAAATATTAGGTATATAAACATTTTATTAAAATTTGTGTTTTTTGTAACACTTTTCTATATAACTAAGAATATAAAACGGATGCATGTCAGTTGTACAATTACCAGTTGTACAATTTTTTTGTACCAGTTGTACAATCCAAAATACCACTTGTACAATTTAAAATTTAATTGTACATCTGGTTTTTTTGGATTGTACAAGTGGTAAAAAGATTCCACTTGTACAATTGACCACTTGTACAGAGAAGAACCATTTGTACAGACTAGTGCCAGTTGTACAATCCAGTTGTACATTTTAGACCAGTTGTACAATCTCGATTTTTTCGAATTAACCACTTGTACAATTTTTGACCAGTTGTACAATCTTTTTTTTTTTTGTAATTTACCACTTGTACAATTTTTGACCACTTGTACAATCTATATTTTGTAGAATTAACGGCTACATGACATAACCGCGAATGTCATAATTAAACCGCGAATGTCATAAACAAAAATCCTCGCGGCCTTATTTTATTTTTAAAAGTGAAATAAGACCGTGACCAAAAAAAAAGTTTATCGGAGGTCTAATTTCATTTTTATAAATGAAATAAGGCCGCGTAATCTTGTAAGGTGAGCACAAAGGGCAGGGGGCAGCAGGGCGGCGGGCGGACAGTTAGTCAGTGGGATTTACGGCTGGCGCCGCAAATCCCACTGATCAACCGCCCGCCCTCCGCCTGCTGCCCTGTGTGCTCACCTCACAAGATTTTTTATTGAAGTCTTATTTCATTTTGAAACATGAAATTACTACGCGGCCTTATTTCATTTATAAAAATGGAATTAGCCCTCCGAAATTTTTTTTTTTTTTCAAAGTGAAATAAGGTCGCTAGGACTTTTTTTGCGGCGAAGCGAATGGGATGCGGTAGCGGCACCCATTATGCACAACAGCTTTTCCATACATTTTGCTTATTTTTTCACGGTTATAACTTTAACATAGAGATTGTACAACTGGTCAAAAATTGTACAAGTGGTTAATTTTATAAAAATAAATATTGAACACCTGGTCCAACATTGTACAAGTGGTTAATTTGAGAAAAAAAGGATTGTACAACTGGTCTAAAATGTACAAGTGGTGAAAACTGAATTGTACAAGTGGTACAATTGGATAAATCGATTGTACAACTGGTAAATTGTACAACTGGTCAATTGTGCAACTGGATTATTTTTTACCAGTTGTACAGAGAAAAAATACCAGTTGTACAATTTTTTTCTCCATACAAATTGAAAAATTGTACAACTGGTAATTGTACAAGTGGCACTCACCCTATAAAACAAAGCATAAATTTTTGGTTTATTGATTTTTTTTTTTATGGAAAGCAAAAACATCAAATAAAATTGTAAGGAAAAAAAACATTATTCGCTGGAAATTAATTTTTCTGCACAATAAAATTACAGAAAAGATTTTATCAGATAAAAGTTAAAAGAAAACTACTTAAAATTTCGAAAATTAATGAAATTTGCACACATGAAAAATAATTAAATTTATTATTATTTTCTTTTTCTTTTTTTTCAACATTTCGGGAAAAATTATCGATTTATTTTTCTCTCTAATCTTTTAAAAAAATGAATATATATTGTATCATGATGTATGTATGTATCTTTCCCATATTTCTTTTCAGTATTTGTATTCGAGATTTTATAAAAATGTTTTTACCTTAAGTTGATCAAATATAAAAAACCAAGATGAAAATATAAAAAATCAAGATGACCAAGCACAAACAAAATAAAGTTTTAAATAAAAAAAATTCTCACCCGACGATTATCCACTGGAAAAACAAAATCCTCGACTGATAAAACTATTTTGTTTGGCCCTCGGGACAGTCGTTTTCGTAGTAAATAATTCCTGAAATATAATATTAAGATAAATTAAATTTTTTATACAAGATATAATGTTAAAGATTTTGTTTTATTAATTTTTTCTTTGCCATGATTGAAGATTTTTTTAAATGAAGTTTCATGTACACATCAAAAACATAAATATATTGGTTTTGAACTTAAAGTTATAGCTTCAAATAGGTCAAAGAAACCATAAACAATTTCTTTCATAGTTTTGATTATTAATTAAATTTTTATTTTATTTTTTCAATTCATAACTTTTAAAAAATATTTTGTTTTTATTCTATTTAGTACGTTGGGTCTAGCCCTAGTCGTATTTGAAAAAAATAATATTATTATATTATTATTTTTATTTTTTTTTAACTAAAAAGAAAATACCATAATAAGTAGTACTTTAAATTGTAGAACTACTATAGTAGATATTTTACCTTTTTGATTAAACATCATTTATTTTGTGTCAATATCATGTATAAATTTGAATTCACTCATGTGACTAATAATTTTCCAGTAAATTTGTTCTCTTTGTATTTTATAGCATTCCAAAAATGGCATTTTTGTTTTAAATAAATAGTTTTTTACAAGTTCCTATTTTCATTTTAAGTGTTACATGTAAATACAGTATAAGGATATAGTGAATGACGCGACATTGTTTTTTACAAAAACATTTTTTTCCAACAGTTAATTTTTTAAGAAGGAAATATTAAAGAATAATTATATTTTAATTAAATCATATTGTTAGGCGTTTGAAAGGAAAATTATAATTTTTTTTATGGTTTTTCTTTCTTCATTATTGTTCAAATTTTCAACAACTAATAAAAATATAATTAACATCAATATATAAAATAATATAATCCGAAGATAATAAAGCTGTTGTGTATTATTAAAGACAATATTATTGGATTCCACACATTATCCCTGGTTACACTAATATTCTGTTTTCATTAAAAAATAAGTGCGAGAAAATAAATTTTTAATATAAAAATTTAAGCAATTTTGTTGGTTTTCGTTTCTGGTTGTCGTCGCTTGACTGAAATTCTTTATTCAATGTTATGATTTTGTGGTAAGCATCAGGGGTAAAGAATCTAATGTATAAATCCAATAAATTATTCTTATTTTCGGAAACTGTCTGTTAATCATGATGATTTTGTGAAGTTTAAAAATATATGATTTTTTTTTGTAGAATATATTTTTTTTAAATTAAATCAATTTATCTTATTTCTTAGCTGAATATATACACAGTACACCTTTTTTATATGAATCATGTGACATCATTTTGAAATTTTAAATTAATGTTGAAACAGCATGTTAGACAATAAATAATGAGTTTATTTGTTGAAAAATTATTTCTTTTGAAATTTTTGGACTTAATTGAAACAATGATTTTTTCAAAATATTCATTAAATATTAAAATTTAAACTTAAATTTGTTTTCCAATATAATTAATTTTTCCTTAGAAATTAAGTTTATTTTCAACATTTTATTCGTTTCAGAACATAACATAATTTGCTAAATTGAAGAAATCTCTTTAAATTTCTGTTTAAATTTAATGCAAGGTCATCAAAAATATTGATAATTATTGTATTATTTTAAAAATTTTATATTATCTTTGTATACTTTCTTTTTCCAAACGCATCTTAAAGCTAGAAAATTAAAAGCAAAATCGATATAATTTTGTGAAGGTTGTTTAAATTATTTTTTATTTCCTGTATATATGTATAAAATATAAATTTAAAATTAATTTACCTTACACATATTCCAACGGCGATACTAACTACTATGATACCAATTAAAAATATCATTGAAATTCCTATAATTAACCAACATAATGTATTGCATACTACCTCATTTGGTAGATGCCAATTAAAATGTTCATGATCTGGATCAATTGGATGTGACTTATATGTTTCATTAAATTGTTCTAAAATTAAAAATGGTCTCCACATAATTAGATCTTCTGATGGTAGTTTATTAATTTGATATTCTGTAATATTGATATTATCTTCACTAAACATTATTTTATTAATAATATTTGGACTGACATTATTTATTTCTAAAACAATGAAATCAAATTTTGATTGCTGCTCTTGCTGATAATAAAAATTTTCATTTGGATTCAATTCATCAAATGAATTATTGTTAATAAATTCTTCTTCATTAATTAATTTTTGTAATTGAATAACTATAAAATCGTATAATGGAAAAAAATCAATCAATGATTTTAAGATTGCTTTACTTTCATTATTTTTTTGTGAATTCCTATCATAATTATATTCATTACATATTAATTGCCAATTATTCTTTAGCTGAGTTAAATTAACATTGGCAAAAAAATTTTTATTTAAATAATTATTACCAATGTTGTTATTACTATTATTATTATTATTATTATTATTACTATAATTATTATTGTTATTATTATTTTCATTCATACTATTATTTAACATTGTATTACGACGATTATCACTATAAATTCCTGTAATACTACTGTCAAAATTATTATTATTATTAATTATGCTGTCATTTTTAAAAATATTATCATTATTATTATTATTTATTGATATATAACTGTTATTTTTATTATTTTCATTATTATTGACAGTATTATTATTCATATCAGAATTAATATTAGTATCATTCGTAAATTTATTATTATTATTATTATTATTATCACTATTTTGAAAATTTTCAATTATTTCAAAACATTTACTCTCAATATTATTTGGAAAATTATCCATTATTATTTTTGTAAGATTTATTTTACAAATTTCATCAATATTTTCAATATTATCATTTTTTAATAAAATTCTATTTATTCTTTTATCAAATTCTATTAAAATTTGGCAATTTTTATCTAATTCTGTTTTTGGCTTTAACGATTCATTAACGGTGGTAATTAAATGAATAAAATAATTTTTTCGTAAATTTTGTACCATACTTATTTCATTGTCATTAAATGCTTCCGTTAAAAAATAACGATATTTGTCACTTAGAATAGTTAAAATTAAAATATTCGATAAAAAATTTGAATCAAATTCAAAATTAGAATAATTACGTAAATTTTTATAAAAATTTAATTTGATATTAAATGATTTAGATTCCGTATCAATTATTAAAAATTTAATTTTTGTTAAATTAGAGAAATATAATATTAATTCTAATGTTATTGGATCACTTAATGTTGAGGTTATGATTATAGCTGAAATTAAAAATAAGAAAAGTAAATCAATTTGGAAAATACGACATCTTAATTTATTTGTAATATATAGGCAAACAATTTATTTATTTATTTAATATTTCATTATTTTACAATTTCATTACATATATAATTTTAGACTTAACCTAGCCTTTACAACTAAGAATTCAGCTTTTATGTTATATAATTATTTTTCTTGTTTATAATATGAGATATTTTTTTTTAACTGATATAATATATAGGCAATATTTTTATTTAATCCAGAAAATTGTATCATCAAAAATAAAAAGTCATAACTTACAAAAACCTCGGTCAACTTATTTTTACATTAAATCTATTAAAATTTTAAAATTTTGCGAAATATTTATATATTGGAAAAAAAAAGTTTTATAGTGAAGATTTTATAGTAATTAAATTATAATTTAACCATGCTACGAGAATAGTATGATCATTGATCATTCTGCTTTGGATAAACCTGAACTTCAACATATTATTGATTATAAAGATAACGAAAAATAAATTTAATCGAAAACAACATAAATTTGACCTATGACGCGATGGACGTTAATGGGATTAATATAAATTATTTCTGAAATTGTCCAGAGAAAAATTATACGTTTCCAGTTTGAAATTTTCTTCGAAATGGCCAAAAATTTAAAATTGCATATTTTTCTCATTGTTTTAAACAAATTGCATTGTATAATATAGCATTGTACTATACATTTATGAATTTTTAATATCTTATGATTTTCTTTAAATATCTTATAATATATTTTATATATATTTATATATGTTAGTATTATTCTGTAATTTTAAAACGTTTATGAAATATTTTTCTTCTTTAATTTTATTTAATATTTAATGTTCAAGGATGCATTTAATATAATAAATAAAAACTAAAGAAAAAAACCTTGAAAAGCAAAGTTTTTAATCATTCTTCGTTTCACAATGAAAAAGTACAATGATTTTATCTATATTTATTTTTCTTTCGTTTGTAATTTTAACTTTTAAAAGAATGAATAGAAAATCTTTTGAATATTTCATTTTATTTAAAACAATTAACATTATTCTCGTTATAAGTATTTTTATATGCATACATTGCATAATATAGTTTTATTTATATGAACAGAATAATATAGAATATAGCTATTTAACTAAATTTTATTTTAATATTTTCCATTCTTTTTTAATATTCTTATAATAAAATTCTTAAGATTTATAATATAAATTTTAAATTTATTTTCTTTTAAAACTTAAAATTTCAAATTGAAGCAAAATATGATGGTATTTAACAGAATAAAGCTTTTTGATAATCGAATTTTTGAATATATTTTAGGGAAATTAAGATTTATATTTTGAAAATGTATTTTGTAGATGTACAAGATTCTTGTCAAATTGTAAAATTATTATTTAGTTGATTTTAAACATTCAATTGTCCTTGGAATTTCTTCGGCTTAATCATAATAAGCTATGACTTCACGGTTGCTAAACAAATGTGCAATTGATTAAAATTATTTTACTATTAATTCATTTAATTAAGTATATAACCAATTTTTACTTAAGCTTTGTTAATATCTTGGTTAAATAGACTCAGTTATTTAGTGCTTTTCGTTTTATGAAAGATTTTCACATATTTTTTGGTTTTTTAGGAATCGTCAACAAATTCTAATCGATTAAATTTACATACTAAATATTAAATTCTCATCTTCAACAGTACTTTTTTGTTTATGTATTCCAGCTTAAATCATTAATATTTCGTTTATCTTTGGTTAGGCAATAATGCAGAACCTCTCAAAAGAAAGTATTGGAAATCTATTAGGAATCATTTGTAAAAAGCTGCACGGAAATTAAGTTTGTAAACGTTTCGGTATGAAATAATTGTCCATAGCCACACTATAATAGTAGGTCCTTCTTATTAAAAAATAAAATAAAATAAACTATAATGAGTAAAAAAAAATTACCTTTTCCGGTGCCATCGGGTATATCTAAGTCTTCTATAACAGGTGTAGAAACAATTCTTATTTTATTAGATATATCTAAATTTTCTGATATCGCCAATGGTAGTCCATAATTAGAATCTGAAAATAAATCATATAACGAAAATTATTAATTGGTTTATCATTGTGGAATAATGTTCAATAAAAAATGTAAGAAGTGTATTGCTTAAATTCTTTAAATTAAAAATGTAAAATAAATTCCAAATTAAAATCTAAAATGGGCTATAACTGCTGATGTTTATTTCACTTTTAATTTTATTGAAATTTGAATATACGAAATATACATAAATAGCACACCATGCTAAGTTATTTTTTCCCAATTTTATAATTGCATATATATAAATTTTTTTTAGAAATTGACTAGAAAAAAAATTTACCATTAATGTGGACAAAAAATTCGTAAATTAAATAACGTTATATCAAAATTAATTAGATTAAATAAAATGAATTCACCTACAATGTTTCAAAAAAATATAAAATAAAAATATAGTCACGAAAATATGATGAACAAAAAATCTATTAAACATGTATTAAATCACTTAAGCATACCCCTTATATTTTATTTTTGTCTATTAATCTGATTCTGATAATAAAGTTTCGTAGAAAGGATCTTTTTTCGATATTGATTTGGTGTTATTTTGGAATACTAAAAAACTGTATGATAACCTATCTATCTTAATTTTATGAAAAATGTTGATTTAGGTGCGAATTTAAAAGAAAAATATTTGACTAAACAACAAGCATTTCTAACTTGATCTAAAAATTTAAAATAATATTTCTTGTGAACTTTTATATGCATCCATTGTTACTTATGTACATGAGAAAAATATTATATTGGCTAGCATCATTTGTAATCATAATGATTTTAAATAAAAATATAAATTCTTAATTATTAGAAGTAAACTTTGCCTATACGGTTGGCCAGATAATAAAAAAGATTTATTATCAACCTTTAAATTTTGTGCAAATTAAAAATTTTTTTTTATTTTTTGGATTTTATATAAATAATTAAATCAGCAATTATTAGCGTGTGATAATTAATTTATTAATTATTTATAAAGCATGAAATTAAAAATAAATAAATAAATAAATTTCATACACATTGAACAAAACTAAAAGCCTAAGGCAAATTTGTAAATAAAAACTGAAGAGAGGAAAAAATATGAAATTCTTGTATAATTTTTAATTCGAAACTAATGTTCCGAATTCAATTCCAGTTAAAATTAAACTACATACACATATGCTTTGTCCATGAAGAATTTTTTCAATGATATAAATTAAGGTTATTCAATAATTTAATAAGTTTGAACAATGAGCAAATTTTCCATAGATCGACAAAAAATTTATTGGGTCATATTTAATTTCATTAAAAAACCACTTTGGAAAAACAATTAATTAGTCAAAGATTAAGTAATATTTTGTAATAAAAAAGGGAAAAAAAAACTTAATATTGAAATTTATGCAGAGAAAATAAATTAATAAATATGTTTATGTATTTATCTTTATTTTAAATAGTTAGAAATGGAGAAAATGTTAGTTAACATCGTTAGCAGAAATACAAAAACACATCAATCGATGAAGCATTGGAACAATAATTCGAAATAAGATACTTTTTCTAATTATTTTTTTTTTGTGTTTTTGATAATAATTTTAATTATGAGTACATGGAATCGTAAAATAATAATTGTATTTTTGTGACTTTTATTGACACCCAGATAATGTATCGATAATCTGCTTTAATTTAAACTATAAATCTTTCCTATACCTATCCTATAAAATCATTAAAAAATTTTCATGGAATTTTGGCAGTAAATCTGTTTCATTTGAAATTTTAATTTTTCGTATTTTTATTTCCTTTATTTTAACATAAAGCATAAATTAAATTATGTGCTATCACAGGGGAACCCGATTATCCTTTTTTATACGACAAAAAAAAAAAAACATTTTACGGATGTTAATTGAAAAACAAGAACTTGGATAAAAATTTCAAAAATGATTAAATTTAAAATTTAAAATCCGAAGCTATCACTTTCAATCGTATACTGATAGTACTTATATAATATGTACAATAAAGTCAAATAATTTTGAATTAGATATTTCAATATCAAAGTTTGATATTAACATCAGCAGTGTATTATAAAAGAAATAAAAAAACATTAATTTGGATTGAATATTTAACTTAGTGAAGAGAAGATATAATTTATTTGAATGAAAATAATATATAAATTACTTCGCTTCTACATTATAATATAATATGGATGGTCAACTACCTACTTAAGTTTATGAATTATAAAATTATAGCAATCAAAAATTCCGAAAAAAAAAACAACATTTATGAAAAATTTTTGACCACAAATAAATTCTTTTATTTTTATTAAAGCTAAATTATACATATTATTTGAAAAATAAAAATCAGATTTTCATTTTAGTTTGAAAAACATACATAAATTTAATCATAAAAATTGAAAAATATATTATACATACAATTTATACTGTTATTTTATTTTTGTATATCATTTTTATATTGGTATATATATATATTGAAACAACATAATTTAAGGGTGAATAAAATATTGTTCTGTATAATAATAATAATATTATTTTATGTATATGTGAAAGGGACGAAAGATAGAATTTTATATTAGATTCACCTGTAAGAGTATACATTAAGTGAAATCATAAAAAAATAAATCAAATTTGTTTAAGCTTAGTAGAAGTTTTTATTTTTTCAAAAACTTATTTAACTTATTTGGAAAATATACACATTATTTAATATATATGTAGATTTATATTATAATTTATGCAAAAACTAAAAACTTATACAGTTTTGAGAATAATTAATTTTTTTTTCTTTTATCCCCAATTAACCTAAAGATAATGAAATATACTTGCAAAAAAAGAAAAACATTTCTATATAATATTCATGCACAAAACATAGTGGCAGCGCAGTAAATAAATAAAAAAAAATTAATTATTCATATAAAACAAAAATTTCTGTTTTAAAAAATTTAATTACACAAATAAAATAAAAAAAAACAGGATAGTTGAGATAATTATTCTTTGCCTAATTAACACCCCATTTGCTTTTTTTTTTAAATCAAGGTAATTCATATAAGTACTTAATGTTTTATTCATGTTTTCATTTTTAATACAAAGAAAAAATATAAATGTTAATTTGATACAAAATTTTTGTTTATATTTCGTTTTCATACCTCACACAAAATTGGACAACAAAATTTACATTTGGTATCAAAATAAGATTTACAAAACAATTACGAATTTTGTGTCGACTTTAACATAAAATTATGATAATTTCAAGTTTATTAACTATATATAAAGCTTTTTAAAATTATTCGAAGAGTAGAATTTAATTGTCCGAATAATAATAATAAATAGATACATAATTATTTAAATTATACGAAATAATAAAAAAAAATTTAATTAAATTACTATACATAAAGATGTAAAATATTCCTTCTTAAACTATAAAATTCATAATTTATTTAATATATTACTATTTCGTGATTATATCACATTTATACAAAATATCTTTTCTACTTGGAAAAATATTTTAAAAATAAAATTATTATTTTAAACATCATTAAAACTATAATATTAATCAAAAAAAAATAATATCATAAAAAAGTTATTTAAATTTAAATTTTTTTTAATCATATTAAAAGGAGAATAATGTCTTGAAAGTTAGAGAAAAATTTAATAATAATAAATACACATATACAATTTTGAATTATTATTTATTTTATTTGCTGTAATTTTTTCAGTTTCATTAATTTTTACATTTCCATTTTTTTTATGTACATACATAATTATGGACATAATGGTCATTTATAAAGGACGAAAATAACAACACTCAAAAAATATATATCCTTTACATTTTTATAAAGAAAATTTTCAAAAGAGAAATTTATTCGTTTGAGAAAAAAAGGGAATATTATATATGTATGTAGAAATAATTTCTAAAAATTTAATTTTAATAAAGTTAATGATATGACAAAAACTAAAAAAAAAAATTCTTAGAATTATGTTTTTATGCTTTTCAGTTTTACTTCAAATTCAATGTAATTTTTTTCTTTTTTCATAAATAAGATTTTGTTTAAATAAATTAAGTACATTGCATAAAAAAAAATATAAAATCTTTTCGAATAAAATTTTGTCAAGCTGAAATAAAAATTTTATTGAAAAAGAATATTATTTTAAATTTTCGATGCGACCGTGACAAATCAGAATCAAAACGACAGAATTTTGTTTAGCAGACAGTTTTCTTCATATATTTTAATTTCATGATAATTAAATTTATATATTTATATACAAATATCTTTATGTAGTTATTGATAATTTAATTTATTTGTAACTAACGTTTTTAAATATTATATTAGATACAATCTTTATGTATGTTTGAATATTCTTTATGTATAATGTAAGATCTACAATTTCTTTAGATGCTGCTAAATGTATAAATTAAGCTTTATTTTACTGCTTTGATTGTAATGAAATTTAATTTTAATTTATTTAATTTTAAATTCATAAAAAAAAACAATCTTTCATGATCCACGATTTAGTGTTCTCATTAAATTTGAATTTGAAAATTATATACGAAACCTAAAATTCATAAAAGCAGTTTGCAAACTAAAGAATAATTGTTAATAATTGTTAATAAAATAAAAGATAATAAGTTTTCTAAGTTTCTAATACATTAATTAGTATTAGATATAATATTATATTTGAAAATCATCATTCTATTTACCTTTAACACTTTTTTTAATTTTTTTTTCAACTCATTACCGAACGTGAGAATGTAGGAAAATTAAACTAATTTTCACTTTAACTCGACTTGCATAATTAAATTATAGTTTTTTTTTCTTCTGTTAATAATATGCTTAGCAACTATTCAAAAACTATTTACACCTATGAATAAATTTATTAAGTATTTGTACAGCATATATATTTCTAACATAAGTTATGAATGTAATATGTATAAGTATAATATAATAAGTTTCATACAGTATACATATAAAATTATATTTTCAAAACTTTTAACTAAAAATTAAAAGTTTGTGATAGAAAAGGTAATATAATAATAAGCACATAGTATCAAAACTGTTTAGAAATATTCATTGAATATAATTAACAGAACTAAAAAATTCAGAGGATCTTTACATTTCACATGCATGTATAATGTATTTATATTTTGTTAATAAAACATACTACAATAATATAGCATAAATAACCTAAATAACTTTATAACGAATCTAATAAGAGTTCAGTTAGAACAAATTTTTTGTACATTATATTAATAATAATAATTATACTTTAATGGTAAAAATAAAATAATAATAATTATTATTTAGATTGCGGTTAATAATTTTTGAACTCTTTATTAAAGTTTATTGTAAACTTAGAAATTTAACAAATTTGCAGAGATGTTTTCTTTCTACATATATTACGAATATGTATTCAAGAAAAAAAATGTACTTTTACAACGATTGAAAATATAAAGTAAAAAAATATACCATGTTAAGGTATAAATATTGTATTATTCATGTTATCATCATTATATTCTTATACATTATATCCTGATTCTAAATGAGAAGTTCTTTAAAATGAATCAAATAAAAAAAAAACTATATAGAAAAAAACATATTTATTTAACTACAGTACATGTAATCTATAACTACTTACTAAATGTATATATTCTTTTTTGTATTTGTTAATATTATCTTAATTAACTTACCTGAAACTAAAATAATTGCATCAGTCCAATTAAGTTTTTTCGCAATGCTTTTAACAGCAAATGATATTGCTTCAAAGGATGGCAAATAATAATTAGATATCTGAAAAATATAGAATAACATGAGTGGTTGGCAGTTCACAATAATTGTATAATAAAAAAACTTTTTAACTAAAAATTTATGAGGACGTTGCAATTAAGTTCTAAGTATATATAAAAGTATAACTAAAGTAATGAAAAACTTTATTATTTTCGCTTCAGAGAAACGGAAAATATATTTAAAGCATTCAGAATTTTAAGTGAAAAATTAAATTATTTAATCTAGTTAATAATAATAATAATTTTCCAGTTATAGTTTATAATTAATATTTTTTTTTTCAAACGCGACTCCCATTTGTATTACTATTAGCCTGCAACCGCAATTCAACATTTATTTTATTTGATTGGACGTAAACACGAAAAATTTTAAAATTAAATAATTTTCACAAATGTTGTACTGGAACTGGCATTAAGTATTAACTATTATTTCAAAAGCATGTTGGTTTAATTAAATTTAAAAATATAAAGTCTATACAAAAAAAATAATCACTGTCGTTTTAGGTTTTTTTACAAATTAATTAGATTTCAGAAGATTATGTTCAGAAATTTTTATTTAAATGCCTGAAATTGTTAGTTTTTATGATAAATTTCGGAGAAAATTTTACAAAAAATATTAGATAGATCATAAAGTAAAACTTATGAATGAGCAAACAAAAAATAAACTTTAAATGCTTGTATAATGATTGTATTGTTATATTGTAGGCCTCAATTTCAGTTTTATTTTTCAGATTTCAAAATTTTATTTTTAATTTAGAATAAGTAATATTGATATTATTTAACTATAACACTCTGTAATATTTAAAGTTACATAGGTATATTTAAAAAAAAATCAAGACTTTATCTTGACCTACGTAAATTTTTCTCAATACAAAGTTCAATCAACTAAATACACACAAATATGTAATTTCAAAGTTCTAAAATATTTACATAATCCTTTCCAAATAATAAAATTATGCTAATTTTCGTACACATACATTTGAGGCATAAAAATTAAAAGGATTATAAGGTAGAAAATATTCCTGATATCATGTATATTATAGTTTTCTGTTGTGTAAATCACAAGAACCTGAGTAAATTTATCTTATGAATTAAAATATGCATGCAAATATAAGATATTTTATGAGTCTGAAATGAAAATTAGTTTTAAAATTCAAAGAGGCTAAGTTGAATATAACCTATAAATAATTGTGTGTTCGATCAGAACAGTTCCAATGTTAAAATTTCAAAAAGCACAGGCAAATAATCATTTAATTTCTATTACTAAATAATCGATCAACTATTGAAAAAAATGTTCTGAATATAATTTTCATTCAACTTGAATAATTTTAAAAGTACCCAGTCTTGGAAAACTGACAAAATTACATCTCGACAAAGACAAGCAACATTTTCAAGGCACTAATTATACGTTTTATTTTAACTATACATATCTTTTATCGTTCATTAGAAATATATATTTAGTTATATACATAAATGTATATTAAAATATAAAAAAAAAAAAGTAAATCAATGTCAGATTCAACAGAAAGGGTTCTGAAGTTTATTTAGTAAAACTTTTGTTTTACTTTTTTGAACTAAAAATATACCTAGGAGTTCTTTTTTGTTATTTTAAAGCCTCGTAGCAAAAAAAAAGAAACTTTTTTTAATGAAATTTTTCAACCATCCTTTTTATTTTTATCTTTTTATTTAACAATTTACAAGTTTTGAAATGTTTGCTTTAAAAATTTCCAATTTTATATCTATTGTTGATATGAAAAATTTCATTTTTAAAATTAAATATTAGGTACAAATTACGTCGTTGAATATAGCAGCACCCACTTGCCAAAGAATTTTTCACAATTCCGTATTACCTTTATTTAATATGAAAACCTATAAAAATGTAGGATGTCCTGTTTATTTATTTTTTAAATAAGATAAAATTTAAATTTTGTATTCTATTTGATTTTTTTAAATATATCATATATTTTTATTAATAATTACTACTTATTATTAAATGTTTATCATTATTAAAATTTTATCATATTTATCTCATATAGGCAGCATACGGAAACTTTTTTCAATCTATAGTGACCAAAATAATTTTTTACTGTCATCATTTTAATATTTTTACTATACAAGCTTTAAGATTACATCCATTAAAAGAAAATTACATTAATACATTATCAAATACCGAAATGAAATTATTTATTGGAAAAGAAAATTGAAGGGTTCTCAAATTCAGAAATATAAATTTTTTTTTTATATAGTTGATCACTTCATTAAACTTTTCATGGTTCAAAAAACATCATTTTTTTTTTGAATATTTTTAAATATATTCTATATAGTAAATACAGCTATCAATCTAACACCAAAGGATTTTTAAGGAAGGAAAAAATTTTAAAGGAGCACTCATAAATTTTCTTTTTTGAAAAAGAAAAATATATGAGAAATACATATACATATTATATAAATTCTGCCACCTCTCAAGAAAGGCAATATTTATAATTTTAAGAATTAATCATACTTGGTTATTAAAATATCAAAGAACTCTAAGAACTGGTTCTATGTCTCAAGATAAAAAATATTAAATATATGAATTAGAAAACACATGGTGTTAAATCAATAAATGTGAGGTTGTAAAAATTTTAATTATATTTGGCGGATTAGAAAAGCATTATATCAAAGAGAAAATTTTTATCAAACAAAATTTATAAACGATCAAACTACCCAAGCTTGCTGGCTCCTTAGTTTTTTATATTATTAACCAACTTTTATATTATATAATTCCTATGTATAATTCTAAAAAAAAGTTATGAAACCTTGGAATAAAGGTCAGAATAACGAAAAACTCGGACTTAAAATATATTTACTACCACTCTTTTCCTTTTCAAAATTATCATCAAAAATAAAAAATAGTATAAAATAAAAATTCATTCAAAAAAATTTGAATCAAAATCAGTTGAATGATTTTCAATTACACAAAAAAGAAATCATTAAAATTTATGATAATTTTATGATAATTTTTTTTTCTTCTTTACAGTAGAAAGATTCTTTTTTTCATATTCACACCAATTATGTGAATAAAAAAATATTAAAAATTACATGTTTTTTTTTTTATTATGGAATGATGATTTTATCAATATACATACGTAAAAGATACATTTATTATGTAGAAAATTTTGTTTGTAACTTCGTAAGTTTATTTATGTTCGCATAGCAAATACATAAATATTCTCTATTTTAATATAATAAAATGCTAATAGCAATTAAGGAAATTAGCTTTCGATGTTTTTCGTTTGTTCAATAAAAACACATATAAATAAAAATTAATCAGAATGAAAAGGAAATGAACATAATTTATATGAATTTTGCAATATACCTATGTTATGTACATACATACATGTGTATCGTACTGTGCCGTATTTTATTTTCTTCTGATGAATTAAAGTCATTTTTGTAAAAGAAGACAGACAAGGCTGTGTTGATGATTTTTCTGCATAAATTTGAAGGAAAATAAATAAGAAAATCCTGATACAAAATATATATAAAAGAAAAATAAAAATTCAGGATATAAATGGAATGAATAAAATAATAAATTAAAATAATTAAAGCACGTTTATTTATTGTTTGGAAACCTCATAGATTTTTATTATTTATATATCTGAGAAAATAAATTGCATAGGTTTAAACATGAAAAACAAAATAAATTAATATAAAATAATAAATTTGTAGACATTAATATGGAATTAATAAAAGTCACATTAGAAAATTTTAAAATTAACAACATTAATATTAATTAGTTTTAGACGAAGACTCAAATTATCCAATCTTAATGATTGTTACAAGAGGTTAATAGCTTTCAGGGAAAATTTTATTTAAAATCTCTTTTAAAAAATACATATTATTATTACTATTAATTTTTAAAATAATTACATAGATACTTTCCTTTTAAACAATTAAAGAAAATTGAGAAAAATTATCTCTTGTTTTTTGTATTATAATTTTTTTGCCGATGAATGACTATTTATATTATAAATATTATTATTCTATTATAATTCTGAATAAATTTTTCTATTTGAAGTTTGGAAATTTTTTTATCATTTCGTATTTTGCTGGGCATTCCAATCATTGCCTATTTAATTATTGATTTTTCGTTTTTTTTTTAAATATTTGTCAGGTTTTTTTTTTAAAGAAACGAAAGTTTTCGGAATTAAATTTTGTTCAACTTTAAAAATAACGTATTTCCTGGATATAGAGGCATTATCATAATTATAATATACTGAAAAGATTAGAAAGTTGAAGAGAAAACTCAAATATTTCAACAACAAAAAATAACAAAATGAAATTTACACTTTAAGATACTCTACTTTTTAAGATACATTGTTTTCAACCATGGGTTAAAAAAACAATACCATACATGTACAAATAAAACGTACAAATAAAATAGTTTTGTCCCAAATCCAGGTTCAGGTCCACTTATCACCGTAATTTTCATCGTAATCCAATAAATTTAATAAAAACGTAAAATACATATAAATTTTATATAAAAATTATTTAGACCCAGTCTGATTAAAAAATTGTAGAATTTCATCCTTTAGTCGCATATTTCGGCAGTAAAAGAATTGATATCGATTAAGCAGTCATTAGGATTTTAATGGAAGAAGGACGGGCATTTTATGTAGTCCGTTTTCGATTTTTGGTGGAAAATGAGCTAAAAATTTACTTTTTTTTTTTAATCAAAATTGTGGTGGATCTTGCTCTAAAACTGTGTTAACCAACATAACATAAACGTACAATGGAGTTCGTTCAACAAGATTAATATTACAAAGTCACTTTACTGTACTCTTGAGGTTGAGATCATGAGAATAGAAAGCGTGCAAAAGAATTTTCTAAAATATGTTCTAATGAATCTGCCCTCGAATATAGATACATAACATAGATGAATATCTTTTTCTGTATATGCATTCCTTTCAAATTATAAATAATATACATATATTTAACTTCTGGTTTCCTCAATTATTAAACTCTAATAATAAAATATGTATATAAATAATAAAGTTAGTTAACATAAATTATTTTGTTTCCTCCTTATAGATTATAAAAATTCTTTATTCATTTATTTATTTTCATATTTACAAAATTTCTAACCTATATAAGATTCTGTATACTATATTATATAATAAAATTTAATATATTTTTATGAATTTTAATTATAATTTCAGAATAAGTAACGTATACTACATAATATATAGTCACTTAATATATAAAAACAAATCAATAGCTATTTCAAAATCCGGAAATTTATTTTCATCACAAGTAGAGTGCACAGCATAATCTTTCAATATTATATTAATAATATTTTCTAACAAATTTTCTTCCCATCAAAAAGATATTTTTTTTTTCTTGTTTTTAGGTTTTTTTGTTTTTTGATATTAAATCTATTTTGGATTATTTTTTTTTCCTTTTATTTTAACCAAAATCTATTTAATTCATGCATATCTTGTTTATTCTGAGGAAAAAAAAACATAAAAAGGTCTTTATCGTCCTTTTTTTCTCATTTTTTTTTATATTTTTTTTTTTGATAAATTGATACCAAATTAAATTTGAAAATCCTTATTTAAATGCTATGTGATTTCTTTTCATATATTCTTGTCTTTTTCACTTCGAAATTACATATTATATATATATATATAAAAAATATAAATAAAACTAAAAAAGCGGTGAATGTCCTTAAAATAATAACCGTATCCTTGCCAAATTTAGTATCAAAGGACCTTGACATTGAATTATTAAGAATAATAAATATAACTAAAAAAAAAATAAAAAAAGAAATTTATTACTAAAAATAGAATTTCACATAAATGTATATAGAAGACAATGTTTTTCAATTATTTTTTTTTCTTTCAGTTTTTATTATTACATTAATGCCTATTAAAATGAAGAAAAATTTATTCAATTGGAAGAAGAAAACAAAGCTTCAAGAAGAAAAATAATAATAATATGTATATACAAATTTATGTTTTTTCACAAAATAAATAGAATAAAGTCGCCTAACGAATAAAAACAAGATAGAAAAAAAAAATTTTTTTTTTTGTTTTTTTCAGTGAAAAAACAACCGCGATTTTTCTGTCGCATTTGCATTTAGAATTAAAAAGGATTTTACTTAAAATGCGTAACACGAATTTCAATGTTTTTTCTCTCTTTATTTATTTTTAATTTGAGAATAGGCAAAAATATAAAAAAAAAAAAATTCTTAAAAATAAATATTTTTAACTATCAAACATTAAATTTTTATTTTCTATAGTATCCTTATGATAATTTGATTAAAAATTTAGTCTATAGGAAAGATAGAGCTATATTGGTGATATTATACTATGTCAACATACTATGCAGTGGGTAGCTAGAAATTTTAGGCCCTTATGCCACAATGATGGAAGGGCCCCTGTGCAAAAATGTAAAAAGTATTAAAGAAATACGAAAAAATTCTTTATAATTTTTATAATACGTTATATTATTAAAGTAATAATAATAATAATAATGAGAATATTAAATAACTAAATCAAAATTTCTTTTTTCTAGCTTTTGCATTTGCAAAACTCAGATGATTCACCCAATTCATTCAATACATATTTCACTACTCACTGTACTTGCGAATAGGTATTACACTTAATACAAAAAACTCAATACAATTCTAATGCATTGAAAAAATATTATGAATCATATATTACACTCGTTTCTTTTTTGAGTTGCACTATCCATATATGTATTGAATAAATAAAGTGTATTCACGAGTGATTTGTAATATAAGTGACCTCATGCATTTCTCTAAAAGCTTCGCTGCTGGATAATTAGTTTTTTATTCAACTTAAAGCTTGGACTGAATCTATTTAAAAAAAAAAGACTGTATTACAAGAGGGCCCCTAAACTTAGAGGGCCCCTAAACTTAGAGGGCCCCTAAACTTAGAGGGCCCCTAAACTTCGAGGTCCCCTACGCCTTGCTTACTCTTGCTATATGGTAGCTACGCCACTGATACTATGATGACATTATTCTTTGCGCAGCGCATTTGTCAATGATTTTTTTTTTTTAACTTTTTGTTTTGAAAAGTTTTTTAGAATTTTGAATGGAAAAGAACACAAATAAAATCCTTAATTTATAAACCTCAAATACGTTGTTACTTTTTAATTACATTTGATATATTATGTATTTTTATGTATTTTATAGAATCATCATAAATAAATACTTGTTTCCAATTTCAAATTTTACTAAATATATGATTACTAAAATAAAGTTTTGAAAAGAACACTTATAATTTAAAAAGTTTTGCATTACAGGTGCACCTACTCAAAGTTGAAACTGTTGTTATGGAAATTACACTGATTAATTCACATTATACTCGTATGAGCAAATAATAATTTAAGAGAAAAAAATTCCAGGATGCAATTATTTTTTTAAAAAATCATCAAAATTAAAACACTTTCTTTTTGAAAATAATAATTTGAAGACTATTATAAAATACAAGTTGAAGTAGGTACCTATCTCTTTATTTTTGGAAAAATTATAATTTATTTATATTATAAAATAGGTTGTTGAGAATAAAACGAATTAAATAATTTATAATCATATAAATTTTTGTAATACTTGCAATAGAAATAAATAAAAAAATATAATATAATATTTTCTTATGTATGTTTGTTTATCAAAAAAAAAAAGAAGAAAGAAAGATCTGTTTGTAAAATAAAACATAAAACATAGTGTTTTTCATTTTTATGCTTTAGAATTGAATATATAATGAAATCGATCTCTGATTCTCTGTCTATCTGACTGTCTTTAATACTTTTAATTGCTTTCAAACACAACAGAATTTCTCCAAATTTTACAGAGAGAAGCAGTTGGGTAAAAGTATACAATTCAAGTTCGAATCTCAGCCAAAAAGATATTAATAAGTTACATTTTTCTTGATCAAAATTAGGAGGAATTTCTTTCTACACACTAAGATGACGACGAATTTTACAAAATTATATGGTTTCTGTATTCGTTTGAATTTTTTTTTTCTATACGCATGGTAAAATATAATTCAACAGTCGACAATTTTGTTTTAAATTAATGAGCTTTTCTAGCCCCATGAACATACACAATAACGATCATAAGTTTATAACTATAGTATTTTATTAATCATTTTATATAAATCACAACAAGATTAAAATGAAAATTATGTTTTCAAATTCTTTTTGATGTTAAACAAAAATTGTAGATACATAGTGTATAATAGGACTATACACGCTTCAATATATCAAAAAACTTATTTAAAAACCAATTTCCCAATTTAAAATCAATCATTTATACATGCATATGCATATTTATTGAAAACTCAAAGTACTCAAATCTCTTTTGAACTTGTAATCTTCTTTTCTATATATCTATCGTAAATTTTTGATTCAATTATTATAATAATGATTCATTTTAGAATTTTAGCATTGCAAATGATGTGGTTTGGTGAAATTTTGTAAAATTTTAACAAAAATTTAATTATTGAAGTTTTTTTTTTTTTCAAAAAAATATATTATATGCAGCACCAGTTTTCTATAGATGTCCCCACTAAGGATCTATAAAATTAAAATTGAATTCAAAAAGTTTTGCCCACAAATACATTTTTTTTCGTACCAGGAAAGTTAATTTTGTGAATGAAACAAGTAAAATAAAAATTACTTGTATTTGAATAAATTTGAATAAAAGTTTTATATATTTGAATAAAAGTTTTTATGTACGGTGTATTATTTGAGTAAATTAGTGAATATAGAAAATATGTTGTTCATAATTATAGTCTGTTTTGGGTTGAACAATTAATCATATTTCAAATGCAGCACACTTCTTATAAATACTACTAATTTAATCAAATTATTTAAATATTACGATTTTCTTTTTTTTAATTTCCAATTAAGAAGATATTTTTTTAAGAGAGAAACATCTTACCTTAACGATTCATAATATAAAAAGTTTGCATGACCAAATCTTAATAAAAATAAATAGATCCTAATGAATATCCTCGAGCTCTTTATTTAATTAACCCTATAGAAGCTATTGTATTTTTTTAACATACATTATGTATGTTATGTATATGGATTATGTATAATTAAGTTTTGTAAAATTCAAAGAATTTGATTTAGTTTATGATATAAAATATCTGTATCTACATAAATATTTGAAAATTTCCTTTTATATCTGTTAATAAATTTATCTGAAAGTTTTAGATATTTCAAACAATTCTTTTCAATAATAATTGTTAAAGAAGATAATAAATTTGAACATATATATATATATTGTATTCTACATATGTAGTGTTTAGTGTAGTACATGTAAATATTTTCTGAAATTTGAATAACACAAAAAAGAAAATGTTTAATTATCTATTTTTAATTTTTTCTGAAAGAATATTTCATATTTTTGTTATTCTTTTGAACATGGTGAAACAAAATAAAATTCATTTAATTTCAACCCTTCAGGTGTTTGAATCTTATTCAAATGCTAAAATCATTTCCCACTTTCATTTAAAATTTTGTATCATATAGTTTCGGGTTTTTGATTTTCTTTACATAGATAGTTTTATTAAGATATATTATTCGAAATTCCTGGTATATAGATAGGGTAAAGAATCGGAGTCAAATAATTAATAGTTCTGACTTATTTCTATGTTTGAACTAGTTCAGTAATCAAATAACTATAAATTAAGTGTAAGTATACAATCGCAATATAAATAATTTACTAGAATATATAGAGTAATTTAGTTTTATGAACCTACAAAATCCGTGGCTATACGTGACCTTTTAAAACTAAAAATATTATTTACCCACGAGCATTACAATAATTTATTCAAAATACAACTAGTATAATATAATGTACAAAACGACGTAGTGCTTATTTCCTGTGTTTAAATGAGGACTATTCAACGACACATTTCGATTAGCACATGCCTACATATTTTCCCTACAATTCAAACCTTATTGTCTAACTAATAAATATAAAACTTGGTGACAATTTGATATTCACAAAGAAAATTATGAATAATTATTTTCTTTATTTAATTTAATTTTTCATTTAAACTTAAAATAGATGTTCTTATGTGTGTATGTAGATGTACGTAAACTGTATGTATATGTACATTCAAACAGTGAACAACACAAAAACAAATTATACATTTATACATAACTGTCGCATAATATCTCTTAAGACAAATTTAAGCCCATTACATATATATATATATATATATATATATATTAATAACAAATATAAAATGTTTAATTATGAAACATGGAATAAATAATTAAGGTTGGTTATTATTACACTTTTGAGATTTATAACGAAACATATACATAATGTTTATGTAAATTGTTTTAAATTGCTAACAATTGAAGGATTCGTAAAGTTATTTTCTCTAAATTTATGGCACCAAAATTGCACATAAATAAGCTATCTTGTTTTTTTATTTTGGTTTAATGTTATTATGATTCGTGTATTATTATGCATGAAAGGTTTTTAAAATCGTTAGTACAGAGTTATGAAGTGCAATGTATAATGTAATGTAAATGTTTGAATAAAATTACATAATAAAAAGTTTTTATAAAAAATAGGTGTCCACATAGAAATTTTTTTTTGTATTTCGTTGACTTAATAAATATGAAATTAATTAAGTGCTTGTAATTAAAATTGAAAAAACAATTATCTTTAAATTCTTATACACATAAGTTAGGGAAATTTTTCAAACGTATTCAAAACGTCATTGAGAAAGAAAAGATTATCAATAAGAATCTAGGAAAACTAAATTATTAAGTCAACTAAAATTTGTCTACTTTAACTATTAATTGTTGATAGTGAACGGACTAGTCGAATGGAGTCAATATTCAAAAAACGTACAACTAATTAGATACAACTATTTAGTATTATTATTGCACTTCTGTTATTTGATTTCAAATTTTAGTATATTTTATTTTAAATTACATTTTTAAATTTTGAATTCATATTAAACCATATATTTGGGTTACAAAATATAAAACTAAATTCCGAAAAAAAAAATTTCAATTTTCATTATACAGTATTCTCCACAGTATTTTCCTTCACTTGAAAAACAAAGTTGTTGAAGCATAAATTTTTATAAATCTAATTTTTCTATCAAATGGAACACATGATGCACATTAGACATGCAAAGTTATCCATTGCATTACTGGAATGTTGGAAGGAAAAGCGATTCAACTTAAAAAATATCAAACATTTTTGCATTGTTATTTTTGAAAAACTCTCAGTTTTCATTATTAATAAATTTTTTGATGAAATTATTTTTTTTTTTTGCATTTTGTCTTCAACTTCAAAATACATCAATATTTAAAGTAAACAGGCTGACTTTAACTCCAACGCAATTGACTCATTTTTCCCTTTAGCACCTTTAATAATCAAAAGTTTGTAGTTGTAATAAAAACAAATATTCTAGATACAAACATTTAATTAAAATAAGATTTTATAATAACAATATATATAATATGTAGATTTTATTTTGTTAAATAAAATTTCATATAATTAAAAATTTTGAAATCACTATTTTAGTTTTTTGAAGAAAACTAATGGATTTTGGTTTCTTTCCATCATCCACTGCATTTTATATATGTTCTTTACTACTTTGATAAAAAACAACTAAATATTAGACTAATTTAATTCTCTAGAATACTATGTACATTCAGAATAGCGTACATTAGGCGGAAAGAATAATGTATTTTCAAGACACAATATGCATCATTATTTTTCTAGAGAAAATAGTATAATAAAATTTCCAGCTTTACTTCATATTGTAATTAAAGAAAATAGGATGTTAAGAAAAAATTAAATGTATATAAACATATTTTTTAATAAAATTTTAGAATATTTTCTCTTCGAAGTCATAATACAATAATTCTATAAACTATAAACTTTGAAATTTTTCACGCAATAAATTAATTTACAGAATAATTAATCACAAAATTATATACAAAAAATGAAAAATATTTCCATTTTTCATATCCTTATTTCTATAAAAAAATAAACAAGATATACAAAAACAATAAATAAATTTATAGAAAGTATTAAAAAAGTTACTTATTTCTAAAAGCAATGGAAGGAAGGTATAAGCATAACATTTTTATGAACTTTCAAAGTGTGTAAAATAATATTTATGCATATTCATTTTTATGATTTATTTACTTTTTCGTTTTGTGTGCATTCTTCAAAGCATAAAATATAAATTTAAGAAAAAGGAAATTAAAGTATGTAAACTTTAATTTTGAGTATTATACTTTGCTGACCAGACGTTCTTTATTTCAAAGGACAGTATTTAGTTTTGAGACCTTGTCCTTTAGTTTTATATTTTTTTTCAAAAATCTTTAATTTACTCAGTTTAAAACATATAACTATTTTGGAAAAAGGTTGTATTCTGTTTAATTATTCTTTTACAATTTGTCGCTCCTGAAATTGCTGTTAATAAAAAATTAAACATATAATGATTTATCATTCAATAAAAAAAGAGATAAATGGTGAATGTTTACGAATACACAACATTTAGACAGATGACATCGTTATTTAGTTACGCCAAGACTGAGTTAAGTTTTTTTTATTTTTATATATTACTAGCTGTACCCGAACACACGTTGTTGTGGAACACACGTTTTAAGTGAAATTTTTGTTGTCGGATTGACGAACAATTATAGGAGCTAGTTATTTTATAAATTTGGTAAAAATTCAAAGAATAATTAACACTTAAATTGTATGAAATCGAATGATATCCTTCCCTTAAACAGGTTTCCAAACCAAACCAAATTGGTGTTTTTATCCATTTCCTCTTTTTATGAATCAAATTTGAATGAAATCGGAAGAACTTTTGCAGTCCTCCCCGGGAGGGGTTTCTGGGTTGGGTGCCATTCAAATTTTAATATAGCCTAAAACTCCGAGACAAAGAGACGGTGTAAATTTCGAAATGATCAGTTGAGTGGTTTAGTTTTTAATATTTTGTAGTTATTAGTAATAAAGAAATTGATTTCTATATATTCGAAGAGGCCCCTTAAAAAGAGGGAGCCCAATTTTTTGTTACGAAATTTGTGTGTAATCAGTTCTTCTTTTTACATACCAAATTTTAAGGAAATCGGAAGAACTTTGAAACCGCCCCCAGGTGAGGTCTTTGGGTAGGAGTTCCCTGGGTAGGAATTTGAATGAAATCGGACTAACTTTTGGAGTCCGCCATCCATGGGAGGTCCCTGGGTAGGAGGTCGCTGGGTAGGAGGTCAACAAATTTTTTGTACCGAAATTTGTGTATAATCACCTCCTCTTTTTACGTACCAAATTTGAATGAAATCGGACGAACTTTTGAAGTCCGCCCCCGGGGGAGGTCCCTGGGTAGGAGGCCAATCAAATTTTAAAATAGCCTATAACGACCCCCTAACACAAACGACCCCGACCTAACACAAAGACATGGTGTAAGTTTGAAAACGAACGGTTGAGCGGTTTAGGAGCCTATTCGGAACATACAAACAGATAAAGAGACAAAGAGACAACTTCGGTTTTATATATATAGATAGATAAAAAAAAATTTTTGAAAATGTCCTTTATTTTTTTTTTAATATGGTCACCGAAAGAAACTATATTGCACTTTAAAAAAATATAAAATTGTATAAAACTATAACACACGTTTTGAAATTTAAAATTTTTTGATATAGAAATTACAGTTTTTTTTTTAAACTAAATTATCAAGGGTATTTATGGCACATTTTCATTTCAAATGTGATTTTCAGATAAAATAAATGTTGAAACGAAAAAATCAAGCACAATTTCCGATTTTTGATATTACGAGTATAATTTTTTTTTATTTTTTTTTATTTCTGACAAACATTATTTTGAATTTTTAAAAAACTTATTTTCCTTTTTTATTATTTGCAGTATCGGTTAAATGTATATTCAAATCCTTGAATCGAAAGTTGTTAATGAGTGAAAAATTAGTTTCCTAAAAAAAAATTAAACTTTCTAAAATGAAATTTAGATAACAAAAATTTTCAATACAAAATTATCGATTTTACATTGAATGTCAAAAAAACATAAAAAATTTGAAAAAAAAAAAAATGTCCACGTATAAAAATATACTTATATGCATGCGGATATATATAAATTTTATTAGGACACTACACACAAATCCTGAAAATAGTCATCCACTTTCAAAAAAATAAATAATATTTGTTTTTTTCTTGAACAAAAATTGTAATGAAAATTATAGAATTCCCACAGAGAGTTCGCAAAAAAAATTAAGCTGAAAAATAATTTCCCTTTTTCACAATTTTCATTTCTGAGAAAACAAGTTTTTGGTCAAAAAGTTTTTCTCTTCAATATATAAACAAACTTATTCAATTAACCATGGATTTATTCACAATAAGTTAGTTCTAAGTATAGAATATTGGATACATTCATTATGCTTTTACAAAGTATAATTTATCGTGATTTAATATATCAATTTATTTTCCTCTTTAAAACGAAAAAAAAAATCTAAAAGTTTTTTATTTTGATTTTCTATTTCAATAAAATAAAATTGACTGAAATTTCAAGAAAATTAAGAAAATTGATAATAAAGTTTGTGCGTGCAATAGTAATACAATATAATATACTATTCATTATGTAATTTTAGAAAATTTTCTTCGAAAAAAAAAGAAATGTAATTATTAATGTTGACATTTAGGAATTTTTATTATATTTTTTTAACAATAGATTTTCTTCGTTTTTCAATGGTGTATTAGGTATATTATTGATGTTATATAACTACACATTTAGTCAAGTTCTTAATAAATACTAAAATTTACTAACAAATCTTAAAATTTAGTATAATTTTGAAAATTTTCGAATCCTTCATATCCTAACTTTATATTTTCAAAGTAATTTTTTTTTTAAAAGAATTTTGTTAACATTATTTCATGCGGGAATGTTCCTAGTATTTTAATATCAGATTCTTATTGAAAGTAAAACATTGTGCAATTGAATAAAAATATCATCCATTGAAACTAAATAAATTTATTTCATCTATGTTCCATTGAGCTTTCAGATAAATAGTAAAAGTTTACACAATATTGCAATCAATTTTAGTTATATACATAGAAAATACGATTTTTTTTTTCCTACTAAATTTTTGGCATGCATGATATCATAACTTTATGATTTTTTTATGAAATGTAAAAGAGTTTTATTTTATTCAAAGAATTTGATTTTGATACATTTAAAAGATTCTTTAATGTATATACTATTCAAAATAGCTTTATTGAAGTTCTTGGATTATGTGAATATGAATAGCTTTCTTAAAAATGTTATACTTCAAATTTTAAAAAATGTTTCGTTTGCAACGAAATTTAATTCTCGAAAAAAAATGGATGAAAAATTTGTAAACGCATAATCGAAATTTTAGCAAATAATTGAAAAAGAAAATAATTGTTTTTAATAAAAATTATTATTAGTTCTGAAACATCAAATATAACTACAATAAAATGTTAAAAAAAAATCTTTTTGCTATAAAGACAAAAATTCTAAGTATGACCGAACGAATATTCCACAAAATATCAATATCATGTCATTAATTAATGAAATCAATTTTGTAGTAACTTTAATTTTTGATAATATTGTTCTCTTAATTGATTGATTCATATTAATTTTTATTAATTATAAATATCATATATATACTTAATTATTTTTATGAACATAAAAAAAAAATCTTTTAAATTAACATCATTTTTCTCTGTTAGCTTTCATTTCTTAAATACTTGAAAAATTGCAAATATCAATTAACTTTTGCCACAATCAATCAAATGGTTTTTTTTTTTTATACTTTGATCAATCAAGAAAATATTTATAAGATTTTTTTTCAATGTTTGACAATTTTATTACATTTATAAAGACATTGATAACTCAATAAGTTTTCTGTTTAATATTCTCGTAAATTTATTTATAAATGTCCTTAACAAAGATTAATAACATTTTTGTGTAAACTTTGAATTCGCATTCACATCAAACTATTGGTTTTGTGACATCAACAAATGCCTAATTATTTTCTATGACTGCAATCATAAATTTTTCTATGTTCCAGAAGATTTACTTTTTAAGGACGCAGAAGATTCATGCAATTGCCAAAAATATAACTTCATTGTCAAAAATGTGGTTAACAATGCTTGGTAATAAATAAATAAAATATTTCAAAAAAAAAAAAATGTATGTTCGCTTGCAAAAAGTTCCGCCGACAATCGTGCAGTTAATTATAAACCAAAGAAAAATTTCATGTTTGATTGAAATTAAAAACTGAAAAATAAAACACAAATTTTTATATAAAATGTAATTTAATAAGTTAAATAAAATTTACATATTCTGCAAAATAAATAAAAAGAAATGTTATTTATTTTTTACTAAAAGCTTTTTTATCCGTTTAATGCAATTCCTGTCACGTTAGTTAAATATTGTATTAAAAAAAATTTAAAGTATTGAAAAATACATATTATATATATAATTTTTCTTTTTGCTTCTGAGCTTCAAATTTAAAGGAAAATCATTTATTATTAGAATTATCTTAATAATATGTATATTTTGTAAACAGTAACATACCTAACCATAAGTATAATTTATATATTATGTATTTAATGTTTTTGTTGAAAACTTCAAATGATTCTCATAAATTTATATATACAGAAGTCAAAGTAATCTCAGAAGAATATAAAAAAAAAGAAATAAAAACAATTTTTATCAAATTTAAGATTTTTAAAATTTAGTTACATTCATGTTTATGTGAAAGCATTTTTTTTATATTTTATTTATAACTATTTTTTATTTCTTCCATATAGTTTTTTTCCTATATATATACACCTACTAAAATGTATGAAAGAAAAAGTTATATTTCCCCAAGGATAATGATCTGTTTTTCACAAAGTTTCAAGTAAATATTTCAAATCTCCAATTTTCAAACAATTTGATTTTTAATAACAAAAATTTATAGTTTTCTACGAAATTCCAAAATTATCGTCTCTAAATAATAGTTTTTTTCAAACAATTTTTTTTACAACCATACGATTATGTGTATATCTCTATGTTAACTTAGAATCTAGTTAAGATGGTATTTACGATTTATTTTTTTACATTAATTTTGTTTTCATTTCACTAATATTTTAAAAACATGAACACTTTGCGTGAATAAATCAATAAACTCAAGTATTTCTTTTTTTTTAGCTCTACGTACTTAGTTATTGAACCCATCTCTTATAATTAAAACTTCTGGCAATCTGAAAAACTATTCAAACTAAAGTTATTAGATTGAAAAGAAAAACTACGAGTTCCTGTTCGCCTAATCGCAATAGGTATTAGAACAACCCTTCCCCTTTCAAGAATTATAACCTAATCCTTATACAGCGTTTGTTAAACAAAACATATATTTAAATGTTGTATAACATGTATGCAAATAATCCATACTAAAATTTTCATAATAACAAAATTAAATATGCATTTAGTATACATTCAATTTACTTCGTTTAAATTCCTATAAAAATATATAATTATATATGTATGATTGTCTTGTGTAATATGTAATATGTAACAAACATATCAGCAACAATTCATTGCAATAAAACTTTTTAAAATTCATTGCTTGCCTTTGGTTGTACCTAAACCAAAATTTATGTTCTACTTTTCTTTTTTTTTTTTTTCAAAAAAAAGTTAAAAAAACAAGTATTAAAATATTTTTCTATTTATTTTGTACATTCATGCTTGTGCATCAGAAAACGAATCATGCTTCATGTCAAATTAATATAAAAACAATTTTTTCCATAGTTATAAAGTCCTGAAAGTTTTTTGGAACTTTTAATTATATTATACCTGTAATTTTTAACACAAAATTTAGTAACATAAAAGCCCAATTAAGGGTGGCTTGATATTAGCAGACATTCTTTGCAAAAATTGGATATTTCTTTTCCTATTGTTCGAATATGTATTTATTTTAATTTTTTTTTAATTACGCTTTTACAATGATCGCAATTAAAAAAAAAACACAATTTTATTAATATTAAATTTCTGCATAATTGAAAACAACTTTAATCCCCCTATAACTTGTGGACATTTTATTAAAATATAAATAAAAATTTACTTCTTGTAAAGATTTATTTTTCTGACAGAATGATACTAAGTATTTCAACAATTTTAAAACATCAAATTAATAAAAAAAAAAAATAAATCTTCTCATGTAAAACTTTATCTCAGTGGTTTTATTAAAAAAAAAACTGGCATTTATTGTTTGCACCAACAGTTTCAACCATGCTGACAATGTTCAAACTTATTCGAATGAATTTAATAAAAAATTATATAACTTTACTTTGTGTTTTTCTCATTTTTTTTCCAACAAGTTTACAAAAAGGTTTTCCACGATGTATTTATCTATTCTGAATAAAATATAAACCAACCAGTTTACTTTTCATTGTTCTTTAATTTATTTCCTCGAATTGTTCAACCTAAAACTCTTAAAGAAGAAAAACAGTTCATTGAAAAAATGATACGAAAATTTATTAAATATTTTTCATTAAAATATAAAATAATATATATTGAAAATAATAATAACAGAATGAGGCGAATTGATATAGAACAATGCATTGAGTTATTCCTTTCATCATCAACATTACGAGAAACTATTGCTGATAGTTTGTTTAGTAGTTTTTGTAGAAATTAGCAAAATATTTGTACATACATTTTTTTTACCCCATTTTTAACCTAACACGCATCAATTTTTAACACAATTATTTTAACATAATTATTTTAAATTTGCAGCAGTATTAACTATTAAAATATCTGAGTGGGAAAGTCAGTGGAATATAAAATGGAAAAATTATGTGACATTAAATTACAGATTTCATTATAAAATAAAATATTTCAACTCCAGAAATATTAAATAAATAAATTATATATATTACGTATCTATGATATAAAATTATCTGTATATAATAGATATTTATTTCTTATTTTTAATAAAAAAATCTATCTACCTTCATGTTTGGGCATGGCCAGAAATGTACAGTCTTCTTGTAATCCTTTAATAATTCTTGTGCAATATGACAATAATATATAGGATTGTGATTATAAAATTTAGTATCCATTTGCATAGTTCTTTTTATAATGTTTTCACTATCACTGAGAGCTTTAATAATTGTTGTATATCTTGTATTTTCCAAATGTTTAATAAATCCTTTAAATCCTGGAAAAAAATAGTGTACAATAAAATATTAGTATTATATATTATAAGTATATATGAGTTCAATAATATAAAAGCATTTACATGTATTTATTAGAAAAACTTTATATAAAAAAATATTTACAATAGTATGTGGTCTAAAATATTAAGAAAATATAAGTGAACAAGACATTTCACCTTAATATTTAGATTTCAAGCTCGATAATATTTGTGATCTTTAAGTTATTCGTGCCTCGCAATACATCAGAGATTGCGGACACTATACTAAAATGGACAAAACCCTTTTAACTTTCCCAAGCTCAATCGTTTAATTTAAAAACGACAGAAGTGGCACTTTTATTTAATAGCATTAAAAAATTTTGAAATTCCCAAAAGAATGAAGATAAAAAAAAAACTTCAGAGTGATGTGAAACGGAATTGGAAGATCCAAAATTAGAATTCGATTATTTATGTAAGTGGTACACAAATAATAATCCTGTTCATGATGACTTAATAATTAATATTCGATTCAAAAATCAATTAATTTTGTAATAGTACTTCTAATTTTTCCTGAACTTATTTTCCCATCATTAACTTCTTAGAAAATAAATTTCTTTTTTCATTTTCATTTAAATTCAAATTGTCTTGAAAATTGTGTTATGAAAAATAATTTTCTTCTTTTTTTTTTTTTTTTTTTGTGGAAAAATAATAAAGCATCATAAACAACAAAATTTAAACAATATAATAAGTAATAATTTATTTTTTGTTTCACAGCAGGTATAATATATATGTATGTATCCACGTCTATGTAATATTATGTTTTAATAAGCATTAAAAGTTTTAATGACTTCAAAATTAAATGTACCGCATTTTTTTTTATTCATATTTTTTTTTTGTTTTTGCCCGCAAGTATTATTTTTCCAATTATAATAATAATGTTTTTAATTAAACTTAAATTATTATTATTGTTCCTTGAAAAGGAAGAAGCAAAAAAATAAAAAAATTAAATTCAACAAACATACAAAAAATAAAAAATATGTATATTTCAGAACATAAACAATATGTAGCCTAACGGATTATATTAAAAAAAAAAAAATTTTCCGTATATATATTATAATTAAATAAAAATAATTTATTATAAAATTCTCATAAGTGGGGTCATAAGAATAATAAGATTTATCTGAATATAATTATGCCATTACATTAATTCTGTTTTGGATTGGTAATATTAATCTGAGCACCTGATGGCAGTTAGTGAATTGCGTAAAATTCGGAAATGAACTTCTTTTTGATACAAAAAAAAAATTAATACAAATTGCGAAGATTATTATCAGAAACAATTTATAATAATGATTTAATTTTATTAACATTAACTTTTAAGAAACAAAAATTCCGGATTGTTATTAAGTTATTATCAAGAGCTCTGTACAACTTATATCTCTCTCTAAATTAATTCTTCATAATTTTTTTTATACAAACTAAAAGTTTTTATATTTAAGTAAAATTTAAAATTGCATTATAACTTTAATAAAATTCCAAGAAGAAAAAGAAACTTAAAATTGCCTCGTCCTTTAGTATTTTACTTAGCGTATTTTCGTTAGCCAGGATAGACGGTACACCATAATTAATTAAATATAATTGTCAATTAAAATGTCATAATTTAAATAAATCAAATTATAAAGGATATTTTGTCATATACTACACGAAAAAAAGGTGAAATAAAAAAATTTATCGAAACTATTTTATTAAAAAAATACTAAAGGAAAATTTCTTTCAAAATTCGATTTCATGAAATATATATAAAGTATAGTATTAAATGTGCTTATATGACAAATATAAAATCATAACTAAGGATGATGAGTGTGTCTTACAGCTTGTTAATTTTCAGAATAAAATATCTTTATAAAGGTACCCACTTAATATTAATGCAATAATAATAATATATTTTGAAAAAAATTCTATGTTTTTCAATTTTTTTTTTAACTTACCATTTTCTGATAAAAATTCTACTTGATTTTCATTTAAATTAAGTTGAAAAAAATGTAAAAAACTTTTAAAGCCCAATTCTATTTCAGTTAAATTAAAATTATTATTATCAGTTACAATAACACCAATTTTATTCATATTATAATTATCATTTTTATTTTCATAATATTTTTCTAAATTTTTTATTCTCTTATTATTATTTTCTGAATTATAATTATTATTATTATTATTTAAATGATTTATGAAAATTTTTGTTATATTTATAAATTTTTTTTGATTATAGTCTTCTTGTATATCTAATGATGGAGTTAATGAATATGCTCGATTTCTTGAATTTGGTAATTCTCTAAGTTTTCGATTTGAAATTAAATAATCTTTAATTATTTTATTAAATTCATTATTTGAATTATCTGTTAAATTATTATTATTATTAAAATTAATTTTATTATTATTATTATTTTCATTATCATTATCATTAAAATGTTTTAAATCAATTTTTGTTGTTGTATAAAATTCACAAAGACAAAATTTTAAATTGTAGTTGAAGAAAGAAAAAGCTGTCAACAGCAGAAAAATTTTAAAATGATATTCAAAAATTTTTAGCTTCATTTATAGACTTTTTTCCGGTTAAAAAGAAATATCTTTTTTTTTTGTATTTTTGTATTTTTGTATTTTTCTTTTGATTTTGTTCTTATTTTTTGAATTTAATTTAAATTTTTAATTTTTATAATAATTCAAATTTTAGATTAATTTTATTTAGTTTTTTTTTTTTTATTTAATTGTGTGGAAATAATAATTTAATAAAATTTTATTTTGTTGAGTTTTCAATTTTTACTAAAATAAAAAGAATAGAAATTTATATAAAATTATGTCATATTTTTATAACTTTTATGTGATGAAAATTGAGTTGTTGTGGAAGGATCTTGTGGCCACAACAGAGCTTTCAAGTATTTAAACAATAATAATATTTTATTACAGTTTGTTGTATTTCTGCCTTAATTGGAATTGGATAAATTGTATTTCATTAAAATTGCTGGTTTATTTTGACATATATGTGGATATATTGTGGATATATTTTAAATCTCATTCATAGATCGATAGTATGATTAAGTGGTAATTTGGGATTAAATCAATTATATTTTAAATTTCTGTGTATATTTACTTTTATTAAAATATATTTGGTATATATGTTAGCAATATTATTGTTATATTATCAAGCTTTAACTTAGAGCATTAAATTTATTATATTAGGGGAATAAAATAATTAAAATTATTGGTAAAAGTAAATTAAGTATTTTACAAAAGGGAAAGGAAAAAGAATTTTTAATGAAACGGAATTTAATTAAAAAAAAAAAAATTAATTTAAAAAATATTTATTCCATTAACACTGTAGCACTTTCAACATATTATACATAAAGTGATAAATAAATTTTCCGCTTTTAAAACACCGATTCGTTGGAAAAAAAAAAAATTAAGAATCTATTATTACATATATATTTTTTTTAATGTTGCTTCACGTATACATAAAGTTCCCTACAATTTTTTTTTTTTTTTTCATATTATTCTGTAATAAATAATGAAGAATAAAAAACATAATTGTCCTGAGGGTGATGAAAATGTTTATTTCATTTAATATTTTCAATCGATTTAATTAAAGTGAACGTAACGTAGGTAAAAGCTTTCTCATATAATATATATATACAGTAAGTGGTGATATTCGAAATTTTTAACAACCGGTACGCTTGAAAAAATAAATTTGAGACACACACGAGAATTAGTATAATATATATTATGGAATAAAAAACAGTTTAATATTGCTATATATTTAATTAAATAACTGTCATATTAGGTTTTGGGAAGGTGTAATAGGGGTTGCCTTTGTGACAACTATGCTTTCTCATCTAGCAAATAGCGTCGATACTCTTATATCAATTTTCCCATTAAACTATAATTGTCATTGAATTGTTTCTATATTTAGTAAAAAAATTTTAGAAGAAGAAAAATGTTGAAACAAAATTATAAAAAATGATGAAAAATAAGAAATTTATACTAGGTCCATTTAGTAGTAGTATAAAAAGTATAAAAATATGACAATAGTATAGATTCTGGTAGCCAGTAGTAACTGATAAATATTCCTTAATAATAAATTATTCTTTTGCACAACAACAACAACAACATAACATTTAAACTTATTTAAAACATTCTTAGAATGTTTTATTTCTTCTTAAACAAAACTTTCTTGTTTTTTTTTATATTTATTTACTTTTTTGTTTCACTTGTCTGATGTTTTGTTTTGAAATCATTCGCCACATTAGAAAGATTTTTGTATATTATTATTATTATTATTATTATATTGTTGTTTCATTATTTTGTATTTTTTTCTTTTCTTTTTTTTTCTATGTGGGTGATTCTCAATTGTTTTTATTTGGCATTAATGTTTACATAAAATATTTTTGAGGTTAAGTATATAAAGAAAATTATTATGAAAATTGTTGTTACTTAATGTTTGATATCAACTTTTCATGTTTGTAAAAAAAAGAAAATTTCTTTTTTTTTTATATTATTTTATTTAAATTTTCTTTTTATTTTTTTCTGATTATATTGGAATAATTGAATAAAAAAAACAATATTTATATATTATACATATTATATATTTTATATTATTTTTATTTTATTTTTTTTCTATGTACGAAAATTACATTATTTTTTTTTTTTTTTTGGGAGAAAGGATGGAAAAATCTTTAAGAAAATATAATAAAATATTTCATATGAAAAGAAAAATTATATGAAAATTTAATCAGCTTTGAAATTTTTATTACGGAAGTTTTAACCATTTTATTGGCGACAATTTTATTCTTTTTTATTTAATAATAACGTATATTCTATATATATATATATTTTAGATTTTATTTTATTTTCATAAATAATTTGACCTTGATGAGCCAGCCACCAAAGATGTAATCTTTGTTATTTGTATCGATTTTAGAAAAAAAGAAAAAAATGTCCTTGATATACATTTATTTATAGTTATATTTATTATTAATTTTGTTTCCACCCTATTAGATTTTATTATATATATATTTTTATTTATTTCTTAAATTATAACATTAAATTTTATTATTATGCTGCTTCTACTTTAACTCAGTTATTCATTGCAATCATAGATTTTTAAACCTGAAATGAAAAAGAAAAGAAAGAAGAAAAAAAATTAATTTTATTGCTTAAAAAATCTGTGTACAATTATATTTATATTTATATATAAAAAATAAATTAAAATTTTCATTTTCTGCCTATAAATAATAGAGAAAACAATTTAACAATCTTAATTGGTAAGAAACGGTACACAACAAGGTATATTTTAAATATCGAATGCTTGAAGTATTAGTAAAATATATGCAGCTTAAATTATTAGAACAACAAATTCACAACAGAATTTCATTAAAAAAGTCGAAATCGTTTCAGCAGTAGATGCTGATGAACGGTTAGAAAATGCAATAACTCACCACCTCTCAACCTTAATTAAAATCCGATTTGTTATAAAATTCTCACTAAAAACATTTTTCAAAATTTTTGCAATAACATACGAATATACCGAAAAGAAATTTTTTTTCTTCTCAGAAAAGTATTTATATTTATAATCTTGCGAATAATATGTTTAAGAATATACTATATATAATATACTAAGAATGTAATTTAATTTAAGTTAATACGTCATAATATTTATTTTCTTTAAATTTTCTCAAAATATTTTTCTAAATAAAATATATAAAAAAAACGAAATTTAATGTTTTCATTTACATAAACATAGTTGTTAAAAACGAAAATTTTATTCTGATACGTTTTTGAAGCTACACAAGTTCTTTTTTAACATAATATAATTTTATATATAATTATTATAATAACTGCTATGTAGTAACTTTAACATTTTTTCATATCAATTGAAATAATATACGTCTTTTCAATTGTATTAAATTGAATACTGCGAAGATACCATAAAATTGAGACGCTACTGTTTCCCTGGTAATTTGTTATTATTAAAATAAATTTTAAATTAATTTGATTGAGAAAAACATATTCAATTTTCATAAATTTTTTTTTACATTTGAGAACTACCTATAATAGTCCAAGAGCTCGCAACGTAAGAAATCACGTGATTTTAGCAAGGCTCTTTTTTTAATATATTGTTCCATGCTACGGTGCAGGACGCATACGGGTAGTCTGGCTGTAAGACGACGTTGCGTTTACCCGTGGGAGCAGAACCAGGTAGGTAAGAAAAATGCAAAATTACATGATAAAAGCAGATTGCTTTTAAATGACATAGGTCTGGCATCCATTTAGCAACGGTATTTCCGTCTGGCAAATTGGATGTAGTCTATATAAGATCTAATCTATAACATATGAAAATCTCAAACTTGCTAAAATGACGTGAAAATTATGTTTTTTTTTGTTATAAATCAAAGTCTGGCACGGTCTTAACAACTCCGAAGCCGTCTGGCAATAGTGCATTAACATTTCATAATAAGCACAAACAAGTGATTTAACAAGAAATCGTGCTATCATCACGTAATTTTGCATTTTTTCTTGGACCTACTTGGATCTGCTCCTACGGGTAAACGCAACGTCATCTGACATCCAGACTACCCTTATGAGTCCTACACCGTAGCATGGAACAATATATTTAAAAATGAACCTTGCTAAAATCACGTGCCAAAAACGTTGCGAGCTCTTAGACTATAACTACAAGTATAAACAGATCGATATATTTATTTAATAAAACATGTAGAAAATAACCGAAATATGGGTGTTGATTCGAATTTTTTAGTTTTGGCATTTTGAATTAATTGACGATTTAAATAAAAGCCTCAAAATTATCAGAGAAACTCAACTTGTGCTTGAATTATAATTATTTTTTGCAATCCAAGTGCAATAATTATTCTTTTTTTTAATTTAATAATATTATAACACTTTTATCTATGAAGGACATTTTACAAAACAAAAACTAGAAAATACTTGTCTAAATTTGTATAATTTTATATCAAGTTTTTAATTAAATTAAATAAACCTCTCATTATTTTTATTCTTCTATGACTTTTTACAATTTAGTATGAGAATAATATTCTGAACAAACTAAAAGAAAACAAAAAAAAATATACTTTAAAGCGATATAATGCAATGACACAGTTTCTGAATTGGTCCTCCACAACTTCATCAAAGTAATATTAAATAAATGTGTTGTAATTTTCAAATTATAATCTTGTTATATTCAATTATATAAGTACCTACATAATATAATACATAATAATTTCATTAAATTACTGGATGTTTGAATTTAATTCACGTAAATATATTTATTATTGAAATGATAGATATACCTACAAAACTACATGCAACTTTAAATGAATATTATATTTTAAAAATATTAATTTTTGTTGTTTTATAATCTAAAGTTCTGACGTCTTTTCATCGATATTTTAGAGTTGTTTGAATGCTAGAATTCTTAAAATAAACAAGGTTTTTTTTATTTGTGACACACCTAATTGTATCAACTAAAAATACGTTATAATACTGCAAATACACACATAAGGCAATGATTAGGATAATGTATCAGCATTTTGTTGACACATTCAGAGTTTAAAAAACTTAATCATTCACTAAATAAAATCGTATAGCCAAAAACCCTATCAAAAATTTATAATAATAACCAACAACCAAACATGTAATTTTTCTTTAATTTTTGATTAGATATACATATAAAAAGAACATGGGTCTTGTTCAATATAATATAGAAACATGCCAGATGTTGCGAATTTTTTGTTTATAATGTTAAAAAAGTTTTTCTTTGTTAATATGGATTTAATATCAAAAAAAATTCAAAAAAAAAATAACAAAATTCAAAACTTTTGAGATATAATTTTGTTTTTTTTTTTTTTTTTTTAACTAACATTTAAAGTTAAAGGGGACACTTTTGAAACATGACAGTTAAAATATGTTAGAAAAAAAATTTATATTTTTCTTTCGAAATTTTGCTTTCTTTTACCCTGTAAAAGAAATACTAATTATAAAAAATAAATTTACAAAAAAAAAGTTTGAGAATAAAATAATGTGGGCATATAATTTATTTATGTCAAACGCGTGGCTGGACTTTATTATTTTTTTTTGTAAATTAATTAAAAATATAAATTTTCAATCTTTTCAATATTATTATTTTCAAATATCAAAGAAATTAGAAAATAGGGGCTTCAAATATTTTTCAAAACATTGTTCAAAAATAATTCTTATCAATTTTACGAAAAATATATGTAATTTAAATATGAAACATAAATATAATTTCGAATAATAAAAGTATAAAATTTAAATATTATATTTTTCTATTTAAATTTGAACTACCTACATACTTTTTTGTTTTTTTTTTTTGAAATATAAATTTTTATAATTTTTTTTTTTTTGATCAAATGTAAGCAAAATTAATATTAATATATATATTTTTTTTTTTATTTTCATCCGAATTTTATTTTAAATGTTAAGTAAAATAACAAAAAAAAAAATCTGTTCTTAATGTTTTTATTTTTAGAAGTTGATATATGTATAATTCCAGTGAAAAAATATATATAAAAAATTTAAATAGGTATAATAGAATGAAATTTGTTAACCAAAATTTGCTATTAACATTTTTTTTCTAATAAATTGTTTTTCAAAAACACAGAGAAAAAAGTTGATAATAAAGGTTGATAATAAAAGTTGATAATAAGAGGGGGTGGAATAAAAAATTTACTGACTTTCTACCATATATCTTAAAAAATGTAAATTGCCAAAAAAAAATTCTTAAAGACTTTAGAAAGATTAAAGAACAAGTCTGTTCACCAAACCAGGCCTTTGGAGCGGAGCTCGGAGCAGCGGAGCTGCGTACTTTTGGTTGGATCGTGAGTAGAGCCGGAGCAATTTAAAAAAAAATCTCCTCTATTTAAATAAATTTATGTGTTTAATTTTTTTACAAAACTATTAAAAATTTTAATGTGAAACTTGTGGTGGAGCTAGGAGCGGAGGCAAGAGCGGAGCGTGAGCAACTATAAGGAGCTGGAGCGGAGCTAGAACGGAGCAACCAAAAAATCTTGCCGCTCCAAAGGCCTGCACCAAACCTATTATTATTTTCTAGTATCTGAAATACATACTTATAATTTTAATAATGACTTTAATAAGTCTGAAAATCAATAAACTTTTCCTTAAAAATTATCTCGAAAATTAGAGTACTCCACATTTCGCTTGACTGAATAATACTGTAAATAAATAAATAAGCTTTCATTCTCTTAAAAATTTAAGAATTTTAACTATCTTATCCTTTATTTATTTTTTTATTTAATTCATATCTTCACATACTTTCTACAAGCGTCATATTTACAGTAATACTTATTTCTAAATCACACTTTAACTTTATTTAATTTGCATAAGATGCACTATGCAGGCAACAAAAAACATACTCAACGTATCAATCAAATCAACAACATAAACTGGAAACTATCTACAACCTCATTTACAATCGCCGAAACAGTCAGTCACAAAAACTAGTTCAACTAGTTCTCTTGTAAACCAGTTTATAAAATTCTCGTTTTTTCGCGTAATTTCGAAGACGATTTGAAAATATTAAAATTCAAGTTAGAAAGTAAAAAAGGAGGATAAACCTTCAATGACCTTGTTAATAAAACTAAACTTATCAAAGATTCCTTCTAATTTTCATTATATACAAAATATATAAAAAAAAAAACGTTTTACCTTGAAAATAAATTTTTATTTTTAAATTGAATAGAAATCCAATCATTAAAACAATTAAACTTAAAAAGTTACGAGAAAAAAAAAAAAATTAAATAAAAAAGTATTCTCCTGGGATAAGAAGAACAGCTTTTTCATCTTCATTATAAATCTCCTTTATTTATTTATCGCAGTACTTTTTTGGGGCAAAAAAAAAAAAACTAAAATAATAACTATAGATCTTTCACAAAGAATAAATAATAAATATAAAATGAGAATCTTGAAAAAGATTTAATTTTTTTTTTTTTCCTTTATTAAAAACTTTTTCCTTTTTATTTATTTTTTTTTTTTTCATATAGTCAACAGGAATTTATTTACATAAATTTTCTCAACAAAAGTTGAATATAATTTTGAATTTTTTTTGCAGAACAAAAAAAAAAAAAACAGAATTATAAAATGTATTTTTTTTTTTTTTTATTTATTATTTTCTTATGTTCAGCAAAATGTCCTTTTTACCAATTTTTGTTATATGCAAATTCGAACTCAATATAAGATTTTTATATTCTCGTTACATCACTTTAAGATTACTGGTAACAACAGCCAGTGTAATCTCCCATCATTGGGAATATTAAAATATATATATATATATATATATATATATTTTAAATGTAATCATCATTCTTACATTTACGTACATTTTGTACGTAATATTTTATTATATTTATATCATGAAAATTTATTTAAATACAACTGTAATATTCTATAATACAATATTATATATAATTTCAATAATTTATTTTATTTTAATCTTCAGGGTTTTTCAGGAAAATTTGAATTTCAACTCTGTAAATCTGTTACTGATTTTGGCAGCGATCACTAACTATACTTACAAGCAATAAAATTATTATTCTAATTTCCACTTTTATTAGGTCTTTCATAGATTAATATTTTTTTTTTCATTAAATATGTTTTTTAATTTTATTAGCAAACTTAATACGACTTGGTGAATTTGTGTGGAAGTAGGTGTACTTAGACAATTAATTTGTTGTATATTATTTTCGTCATGTTTGTTTGTACAACATTTAAATATTTAAATAAGCAGTCAAATTTCACAGGAAAATAATTTAAAATTTATGAATTAGAAGCATTTCAATATATTTAGTTGTTATTTATTTATTTACATATATATATTTATATTTGTTGTTTTTTTAAGCACACACCTGATATCAATTCAGAAATCAATTACATCCAAAAAAAATAAAAATTATTACAATTTTAATACCACACAAAATGTATAATGATTTCTGTCAGCACCATATTTTAACACTAGAATTTTAATAAATATTATATATAATGTAATGAAACACCTTCTAAATGGTTTTGTAGGAAAAAAAAATTATTTATTCATGAAATGATTACGATAATACAATTGAATATAATTTTTAATAAAATTATAATTTAATTAATTTTTAGTATTGAGGAAACAAATGTTAACACAACACAGTTCAAATGTTTTTTTTTGTAATATGACATCTTACTACTGAGATTATGAGTGTGCGTTTCTGGAACATGTAACTTATCCAGTTTTAAGACAAAGAAAAAAAAATCTATAATTTACTCAAGATTGATTTTGGAAATTTAATCCTCAATTGAATACGTTAATAAATACTGATTTTGAGTATAAGATAAATTTTTTACTTTATTAATACATATTTATAAGAAGAGAACTCTTTGTTCCACTTGCATATATATTAAAATTATGAAAAATAATTTTCACATTGAATTTTTTTCAATTTCACAAACGACAATTTTCAAATATACTATTTTTCAGTCTCAGACATTCCACTATCTTTTTTTTTGGTGACAAATTTTCAATTATTTACATTCGTTATATATATCCAAATTATGTTTTTATTGTTTACCTTTTGTTCTAAAATTATAATTTGAAATGGATATTTAAGTACACAAATATTTAATAAATTAATTTAGGACTTTCCACAATTTCTGCAGTGCGGTATAATCAATACACTTATTTTTTTACACATATTTTTATTTATATTCAATATAAATATAATAACGGATGAACATATTTTAAAATAATATAAATTAATTTTAAACAAATTAGATTAACTTATAACGTCCACTCCCTCGTATCGTTGTAATATTAAAAACACCGAAAAAGTGTTTGAAAAAAACTAAAAGCTATAAGTTTTTTTCTTTCTGGTTACTGTCATATCGACTATATTAACAAGTCGTTATATCTTATCGATTATCGATTAAGAAGATTTTATTAGGATTTAGTTATAGTTTTCATTGTAAGTGGAGTAAAAACTTAAAAATAAATAACAATTAACTTAAATAAAACAAAAAATAAAAAATAATAAAAAGAAATCCGATCCAGGATATTCCATTCCATAATTTATTTATTTCGTTATTAATATTATTTTTATTTAAAACTTGAACGTTGACGATATCTATATCTATATACAGAAGTCAATATCTTATATTAAATTAGATTAAGTTTAATTTATTGCGGCTTAAAAAATACAAATTAACATCTTACTTCTTATAGTGTATAGCCTCATTTTCCCCATTTTTATTTTGTTTACAGAAATAATTGTTTTAGTGGTCTTAAAATTCATAATTTTATTTTAAAACTAGATTAAAGTATTAATTTTATTTATTAAAATTTAAACAATTTTCTTCTGTTTTCTAAAAAAAATATATGTTTATTTTAATGTACACTAGATAACAATTATATTAAATATGACATGAAAACCCTTTTTCTTTACTCTTCTAGATGTAAGTACATACTATTTATAAAGATATTTTAACACTATTTATATAGCTTTATTGTTTAGTTTGCTGTTTTTATTTTTATTACGAAAAGTGAAAAATAATGTAGTCATATAAAACATTTATTTATTTATTATTTATATTATAATTTGCTCTTAATTAATCCTTTTACATGAATTGAGTGGTAACGTTAATCCACGAGGCTTAAAAGTTTCCTTATTTTCTAATAACAAAGAATTAAAAACAATCCACCAATTATTAATATTTCAAAAATAAAAGAAGATTTATTAAAAAAAAAGGGTATAAAATGTCTTTAATAATCTTTAATTAACAAATAACTTACACCGGTATTGTACCAAAACAATATTTAAGTCCGCTTGAAATTTCAAAGTTATATGGTGTTCGCATAGGAGAATATTTGTGGAATATGCTGTTTTCCGGAATATTTCTTAAAAATGAACTGGATTTTGCTTATAAAAAATTTTTCCGGAATATGTATATTCCACTTTCATATTCTAGTTTGTCAGGGTTAGAATTCTACATTTATACTTACTTTCACTCACTTTTTGAAATTTTGTTATAGTTGGCAACATTTTTTTTTGTCAAATTCGAGTCAAAATGAAAAAAAAAACAAAATAAAATTGATAAAAATCGAGATAAAAGTTAAAATTTTCAACAACAAAAACGTTATCTCTTTCTCAATTTTTTTTTATACATCATCAAATTCCAGTTCTAATCAAATTTTGTAATGCGAACGGCAATTTGTTTTCCGGAATATAAGTGGAATTTAAATTTGAATGCGAACAAGGTATTAGTAATTCTAAAAATATAATTCAAGTTCTTCTGATTATTAAAGCTTTTGAATAAAATGTTTAGAAAAAAATACAGATTACACTGTAATGCAATTCTAAACGTTGATCTTTTATGGTTTTATTCTTAATTAACATACGACTTACGGTTTAGTCATATTTTGTGAATAATAGAGAGATTCACAAGTGTGTTTTATTTAAAAAAAATAATTTAAACCATGTTTAAAATCGGGATAATACTTTGTAATCCAATCCCTGTTCTTCGTCTTATTGCAAGTTTACATGAGAGTTAAATTATATACATATAAAGAATTTTTAAAAAAGTTGTGCTGTGCGTACACACGAAACACGAAATGAGAAATAAATTTTGAACATAATAATAAACTATGTTAATCATTTCATTTTTTAATACTAGATTCATTTATTCACAGATTACTTTCAAAGGCTTCTTATTTTAACATTCTTTCCAAGGAAGAAAATTTAACCATCATCATACTTAGAAAGTGAAAATTTCGCATTCAAAATATTTCTCTTTTATAATGTTTTTGTCATTACAAAAACATAAAAAGAATTTCTCCTACTTACAATATTTAATTAATAATTAAATAGAAAGGTTTTCCAAAATAAACAACGATTTTCTTGAATCTTTTATAATTTTATATCATAATAAGTAGAATTGCGGATTCGTTTAGGATATTTTCCTTTTAACAGTATATTTATAGTAAAAACAAAAAAATCCTAAAAATTATTTTATTTTTAGATTCTCTTGAGATTCTTACTTGTTTATAAATATAATATGATGGTAACGAAATTTTTTAATATTATATAAACAAAAATAAGGCGATTTTTTATTTGCCTAATATAATACTGAAAACAATATAAAGTTCATTTGATTGTAATCTTTTATACCCAGTATATTATAATATAAATTTATGTTTGTCCAAAACAGAGATATTATTCATAAACAAAAAAGAAATATACAAGCTTTAAATTATTTTATATGAAAAAATATCCTCAAAAAAATTAAATGATTTCAATCAAAACGAAACAAGATAGATATTTCACATTAACTTATGTTAAAATTTGTGTAAATTGTAATTTTAGTAATTTTATTTATAATACAAGAAACAAGATAATATTAGACTAGAAAATTATTTTAAAAACCATTATAGTTTAGCTCTTTATGCTTCAAAATAACGTAATCATGTTAAGGACAAAAATTTGACGTTCTAGAAAATCATATATATTATGCACAAATTTTCCTTTTAAAATGGTGAAAACTGAAAAAGTCTCATTTCATGAAAATTGTGTAGAAATTTGTGCCTCTAAGGCTATTTCATTATAAATAAAAATCAAGGACATGAATAAAATTCCTTTATGGTTGAATTTTCCTGTATAGGTAAGGTATATTGTATATGGATAATAAAAATATTAAATAATTTTATATATTTTTCATTCTAAACCAAATATAATTTATGGTAAAAATTTTGTCCCAATGTATAAAAACTTTTGCGGTAATTTTTTTCTTCTTTTTTTTCGTATATATAAGTGTCATGTATTGAAATTAAATCATATTCTCAAAAAATATTAACAAGAATTCTCTTGAGACATAAGTTTAAGATTGCTATTGTGATTTGACTTTGAAAATATTGCTGAAAGTCCTTGAAAATTCCTGATCTCATATATGCTTATACATACATGTATTTCACTTTCATTGAAAAATCTATCTTATATTAAATTAATAATTTTTGCAATATATTACCATATAGTGAGTGATGCTCCTTTTATTCTAAATCAACTGTATAACACTATTGTTAGTCCTATTTTAGAGTACGCTAATCAACTATGGTCACCTTTTTATCATACAAATCGGATATATATAGTCCATCCAGATAAACTTTTTGATATTTGGTCTGACTCTCTAATCTAACCACATTTTCAAAACAAATTAAATACCTGATATTATTTTTATATTGCAAGCAATATTATTAATTGTAAAACTTTGTACAAAATGGTATTTAGTATTTAATGTGTAATAGGGTAATCAATAAAAAATATAAAGCTGTTTAGAACTCCTCGTGAAATCTCGTTTTCTAAGAAATATAACATTTTATTTCACTGACAAAAATAAATCAATTTCCAGTGAAAACTATTTAAATTTAAATATTAACTATTTCTCTAATATCTATCTTAATTTGAATAAAGAATAATTTTTTTAAAAACTCTTTTCAAATTTGAATATAATTCTATAATAATAATAGAATAATGTCACACATTTGTATTTCCCTGGATCTATATATGTAAAATTATATAGGTAATTTGATAAATCCAAATATACTTTTATTTAATTGGAAAATTATCTGTTCATACAATATATTAAATGCTATATATTACATTTTATGTACCCACTACTTACTATGTATCTTTTATCTACATTGTATTAATATTGTATTTTTTCACGTTTTTACAATATTTAATTATCCTAATGTTGAAACCAACCAACAACAATATAATATTTGGTTTTTTTATTAACCAAAATGTCAAGTAGTTTATAACTTTTCATGTGAAAATATAATATTTATAATTCTTCACATCATTTTCATTTTATATTTATATTTGCAAATGTGTCTTCATCTCTTAATAATATTTTATCATGTGTAGCAATAAACGCATTAAAAGTATATGTATATTCATGTACATATTTAATCCAAAGAAATAAAAAAAAACAGATTATATTGACAAAGGTATTTCTATATGGTAAATTAAAATTTCAGCAAACACGTAAGCCAAACCCAGCCAGACAAAATGACATTCCTGAACAAATTTGGTATACTTTGTTCAAGTACTTATGTAAATATGTGTGTATATAAAAAAATGTTAATGTTTAAAATTCGCAATAAAGAGTGTGTAATAAAATAATATTTAAAATTTTAGTATTTAAGAATGATCAGTTGATATAGCACTCTCATAATTCAAGGTTTTTGACACTAAATTGTAAAATTTTCTTAAATTTATATATTTAACTTTTTTTTAATTAGGGATAACCTTTATAAAAAAATCTTTTAATTGGTACTTTTTTTTTTCCAAATATCTAATTTTAAATTTTTACTATGCTATTGAAAGAATTATTAATTATTATAATTATACAGAAAATCTAGAGAAAAAAAAATATAGAAAACTTATTTTAAAATAAATATCAAACTCAGAATAGTGCAAACTGATAATATAACAATTCAATTATCTTTCTTTATTGACAGATTTTAATAATTAAGAAAAAAGCCTGTCCGAAGTGTTTAAAGAATGTTTTTTGTAAATTCATTACTACTACGAGTATATATTATTAATTCACAGAAAATCTTTGTATAAACTTTATTTCTCCTATACGTTACGAACAGTTTTTTCTATATAATAATTTGGGAATTCTACATAATAAAATTATAAATTTTATTGCCTATGTATAACAAGACTTTATAACCGCGCTTATTATGTACACATACTTTAATCTCTTAACTTTCCTGAGAGTTAGGGACAATTTTAGTAAGTACTTAAAAATCAACGGTTCATATATTATTTCGTCAATCAATATTCAATTCAAAGATTTTAATGTTTAAAAAATTAATTGTGAAAATTTTTTCTGTAGCAAATAGAACCGAAAAAGTAAAAATTTGTAAACTGTTTAAAAATATTCTATATTTCTTAACGTGTATGGTTATAATATCTTTCGATAATATTTTTATTTCCATAAACACAATTATTAATAACTTAAAAATAACATTAAAATATATTTATGCTTATATACATTATGTTTAATAAAAATTCTAAAATCATTGAGCAATCAACAACATGAAATCTCTTGACATCATTGAAAACAGCACAAGGAAGCCGTACATAAAATATATTCTAATTATTTATTATTATTTACATTTAAAGGGATTAAACCCTTTTATATACATTTCTTCAACATTATGCCTATAATTAATTGGTTCAATAAAATAAACTTGGTTAAGTACCAAACCAAGCCTCTTGAGATTTATTCATAATTTTACACTCATAATCTATTTTCATTGCATCATTTCGAATAAAATTCTATTCGATGATAAGAAATCCAAAAAAAAAAAAAAAGGAAAATAAATACGTGTATATATGTACTACATAAAAGAATAATATAAAAATTGCCTCTGGCTAAATAAATAACACAAAATATGTACAACAAGATATCTTGTTTCTGTACATTTATCTAAAAAATACATATGGATTCTGTATGTGATATACCGAAAAGTAAACATACAAAAATTTATTATTATTTATATTTTTTTTTTTTTTTGTTTTTATATATTCATTCATCCGAACATATAAAAATTTTATTTTAGGGTCCTTGTGGACTTTACTTCTTGAATAATTTTCATATATTTAATATCATTTTGTCACAAACAATTTTTTAAAAAGTTTTAATAAAATCTAACGTTCTATTAGAATTAGATTATGATATATAGAAGGTACACTGAATAGTTGTAGCATATAAAAAAGAAATGTATTTTTATAACCTTCTGGGATGACATAAATATAAATATACAAAAAAAATTCATTTACTCAAAAAGCAATGGAGAGAAAAATGTTCGTCTTTTTTCAATTTAAATTTTTTTTAAACAATTTATTAAGGCTTACTGATCTTACTTAACACTGGAAAGACATCATCATTCTAGACTAGAACACGAGAACTTTATTTAGGTACCCTATCAAGTATTTTTTTTTATATAAATTATACATAGTCGCGAAAAATCAAAAAATGAATCTACTAATGTTTCAAGCTTTGATGGATACATCATTAAATTATAATTTATTCTCAATTCAAAAAGTCACGAGTTAAACAAAATGAATTTGATCTTAAATATATTTAAATAATTATATCATCCTTCATGATTATGTTTCAAAAATAACAAGGAAATCAGTTTGTTAACAAGCTGAACTAAACTTAAATTTTAATCACGAAGAAAAGTTTACAGCAAGCAAAAATACTTAGATTTTATATTCCTGGTAAATATCCTGAAAATATTTAATCTTTTCTTTTCTTCGAGTATGTGACATTTTCTAAGTATATGAGTCAACACAGGAGAAAGTTATTGGGAGAAAGTGTGTTTCTTTTTAGAAAATTATTTAAATTATTTAAAAAGGAAAAAAAAGAATTCTGTATGCTTGAATAATATTATTTTTATTTTAACATCATAATCATATAATATGGTACAAAAATATAAGTATTATCTGAAAAATTTCAATTAAAATTTTATTACTTCTTGTGTTTTATTATAATATGTACGAATGACTGAATGTACATGAGATCTTATCAGATACATCAGTTAGAATGATAGATGATAAAAAGTTCAATTTAAATCTATGCTTCTTTCGAAAGAGAGTTTGTGCTATATATTTATCTTGAGCACGAATTACGGTATAACATTTTCAATATGATTTCGAATTTTAAATAGAAAAATATTTTGATTGAATTTGATTAAAAAATCAAAATTTAACTTATAATATAACACCGGACACAATCGATATAAGTCGATATCGATATAAGTTGTTATTAGCAATGAGAGCCATTCTAATAAATTCCGAAAGGACTTTCTTTTGTCGATGGCTTATATAATATGCAAGGGAGTCACCTATAGTTTCTTAAATAGAATAATTAACGACTTAAGTAAATTTAGTTTAGGAATCTGAAATGTGATTTGTTATCAGCTATTAGCAGATGAGCCAAAGAGATAGAAAATTTAGGAAAAGATAGAATAAAAAGAAGTTTAGAAAAAAGTTATAAATTTATCAGAAAAAGGAAAGTTCTAATAAAAAAATCAATGATTTAAAATAATGTGAAGAAAAAATTTTATGGAAAATAAAAATTTTTATATAACAATTTGAAGAGTTGTTATAGAGATTCTTAATTTTAAATTGAACAAACAAACATACGGAACTAAATATAATTGTGTAAAAATTATTTTGATTGGTAAACATTTCTTCAAGATGATAATAAATAGAAATTTTCTGATAATAAATGAAAAAACAATTTAATCTCCAATTATTTACGAATCTCCAATTAAATGTATACATACATAAGTATCCGTAGGTCAGTACAATTGTACAGGTACATACCTAGTCTGGCTATAAATACTGAAAAAGATTAATATTCCAATAATCTAAAAAGCAAGTGATATCTTTTAACGCTGCTTTTTGATTATCTAAATTATGTTATATTAGAAATAATTTCAGTAAGCACATTAACACAGGCGCTTAATCTGTGCGATCAACTGCGGATTGCATTGTTTTCAGCAGAAAGTGTTCATTTACGTCAATAAGTAATGCGACTTAAAAATGGGAGTGATTTTAGAGAAGGTCATAACCCTTCAAAATTTATAAACCAGGGTATTAAAATGAATTTTAATGTTTTAATTTTATTGGAATTGGCTGTTTCAGTGCTTATGGCTAGACCAGGTACATTTTTAATGGCTCTAAATATTTTTACCTTTATGTACGTACCTATACACAATATTAGTACCTACGCACATTTTAAATTTAATTTTTATTGGCAAAATTGGTATTTAAACATATAAGTAAATAGATATATAAATTTTACTTATATATCTATTTTAAATCAAGTATTTTTCCATAATATTGAATTACCTATACTTAGTTATCATTTTATATTGGTAATTTCTTCTTACATAAAGTAAGATTTGATATATAATTTCTTTTGGTCTATGATGCTAATAAATAGTAGTTGTTTTAGTCTTTTTTAATCCATACATACGTACCATACTCAGCCTGAAGCGTCTGTATTTATGAAATGTTTATACGAATTAAACACATACATAAATGTCTAATGTGATTAAATTTCATGAAAAAAAGTTCAAAATTTAATATATATTTAGGAGACAGGTAATTGGATGTCAACTATTTGATAAATAATTCTAATAAAAATGTTTCAGTGGAAAAATTCCATTAAAAACTTTTTCTTTTAACAAAAAACTTTCGATATTTTCAATGCCAAACTAAACTTTTTACTCATATTTTTTCCACGTGCTGTATAGTAATAAATTTTCCTTTTTAATTTTTTTTTCTTGAAAATTTTTTTTTTTTTTTTAAATATTACCCGTCAACAATTTTTAAAATCTATTACCGATTTAGAAAAATTTAGGTAGGTACGGCATTTCAGAAACGAACATATTAATGAAAGAAATAAGTATCCTTGGAAAACTATATATGTATGATATTAAATTAATTTTTTTAAAGGAATTGAAAGTAAGTATCGTGACGAAACTATTTTTTTTTTTTATTATTAATGACATTTTATGTACATAGGTGCTTACAGACCGGTTGAATACTTATTTAACTTGAGTTGGCCAACTTAAAATTTACTCATCTGCAGCGTTGTTGAAACAGTGTTTTTCAACAAGGCATTTAACCTGGTTGAAAAACATCAAATAATTTTGATATTTTGTATGAGTTCATACAAGTTGAGTAGTTGAAAGATGATGTTGAAAGACTTTTGAATAATTTTAAAAGGCAAGTTTTTCAACTAAGTTTATACGTCTGTAGTGAACTTTCAACAAGTTCGAAGACAACTTTAATACACATTAAACTTAGGTCTAAGCACCTAAAGAGACATTGATGAAAGCTTAAAAAATTATTTAAATCAATTATTTTTATATTATTCGACAAAGGACGGAGTTGTTAATAAAACCAACAAACAAAGGAAAACTTTTTATGAGTATTTATATTCGCAGTATTTACATTCAGAACTTAAATTTATTGGAACAAATATTGAAGAAACAAAAATACAATGGAATATGGAATACACTTATTTAATTATTTTGTCATCAATTCTTTATTATGGTAAATTTAAATATTGGTAACTAATTTTTTATATAAGAGCTTTACTAAACTTACATTTAGTACGTAACCAAAAATATACATATAATTATATACATATAACATAAATTAATATATTCTTTAATTTTTTTAATTAAATTGCTTTGTAAAAATTTATTTAAAAAATTATTTGATAGTTTCTAGCTTAACTCCACCAAGACATTTAAATTATTTATGTCATATGTATTACAATAAAGATATCGGAAAAAGTTACGGAACATGAGCTATGGATCAAATACATACAAAATATTGAATCTCATTGAAGCTTATTTCAGATGTTTATTTCTCAACTCTATATAATTTTACTCGATTCAAACTTCTAACTACAAAATTAATTTTATTTATCGTAATTTTAAATAATCATCATCTTGTCACGAAGCAAAAATATAGTACACTACTAACGAATAGAAACAACAGAAAGATTGTTTTTGTTATATACTTTACAATGAATTTATTCAATTTTCGGCATTAAATTGAATTCAAAATTATATTCCTTGTTAAAAAAAAAAAATAATAATAATAATAATCAACAGGTAGTTGCATAAAATTTATTTTTAAAACATATAAATACAACGTACATATGTATTCATTTTTTTTTTATTTTTATTATAAGTAATAATAAATTCAAAAATATATCACTTGCCATAAAAAATTCATCAAAAAAAAAAAAGAAAAACAATATGAAATGATATATATTATATTTATATACATATACATTACATACATATATATATATATATATATATATATATATATATATATATATATATATATACAAAATTCATGTCACGTTCAGTTTTAGATCTTGTGACTTGATAGTACATATAAGATTTTTTTTATGATTTTTCTTTTCTTGGGAAGATTTTTTTTACATGGTGTTTTTTTTATCATCCTATTTATTTAAGATAATGAAAATTTTAATAAAATAATAAAAAAATTAATTAAAATTAAACATCACATACAAAATAATAATATAAAAATAGTTTGAAATAAAAGAAACTGTTCTGTATAATTGTACTGTATATTAATAATACTAAAATAACAAAAATTAATTAAGGGAGTCATTATTTGAGTGATTTTTTATTCTTATTTAATTTTTGAAATCATAGATTCAATATCAAATTTTTTTCCCACAAATTAAACCAATTAATAAAAATTTCTAATTCTAGTTAAACAATTATAATTTAAATAGTTAAATTATGATTTTCCTTTAATCTTATCTCTTTCCCTTTTTCGAAATCTAAATAAAATTTATATTGAAATTAATATTCAAATTAGCAATATTTTATCGAAAGGCAAAATTAGTTAGGTACTTAATTTATAAAATTTTCTTCTTTGACAAACACAAAACCTATTTATTTATTTATTCTACTAGGATAAAACCTTTACAGATTATAACAAAGATTTTACTTAAAACTAATTAATATTATTAATAAAAATTACTTCTCTTCTAAAAAATTTGAGATATTAATTCTTGCTTTTTTTCTACAAAGATTAAAATCAATTACTTCATAACATAAATTAAAATTTCTTATTGCTTATTTCTTATTATTATTTCAAAAAATCCATAATTAGTTCTATGGAATGATGAACATAAGAAATTTTGTTGACGATAAACTCTATTCGGAGTATAAATATTTAAAAGTCCCAATAGTTCAGGACAATCAATATGACTCATCAACAAATCAAACTACAAATGATAATTTTTAACTAAAACTAAAAAGAATTTCAATCATTTTAATTTATATAATAGTATATAGAATAATTAAAACTTAAAATATGTTATGATTATGAATTTAAGATAAAATTTATTATATAATATTTCAAACATTTTATTAAATTGTTTAGTAATATTGTTTATGAAAACATTCCTGACTTTGGAAAATTTATCTGGGATTTAGTATCATAATTTCTTTCATAAATCTTTTTATGATATTTTCAGGGTAAACTGTACAGATTTTTAATATTATATTTATATAATGTGTATAGTAGAGTATAGTAGATTGATCTGAAGCAAAAAATTTACACCAAATTTGCATATAATTATGTTAAATTATAAATTGTTAAATTAAAAATTATAAAATTATATGAATTGTACACTTGTACAAATATTTTGCGGTCAATATAATAAAACCGAAATTAATTTTTTTTTATTCTACATATATGTATATATTATGTTATTTGTCACGCACCAACACATTTTTTGTTGATTGATAATAATAATAATAAAAAAAATAATAGTGTTTCATTATGCATATTACATAATTTTTACATAATTATGTAAAATAAACTGCAGTGAATTAAAATCATTTTTGCTTTTAATAAATTCCAATTAACTGCTTCTAAAAGTGTCATAAAAATCTTCATTAATTTTTCCGGCAACCGTTTGACCGGCGTCGTCGAATCTATTTCATATTATTAACAGTTCTCGAAATTGAGCAGAGCACAATACGCTTAAAACCAAAATATTGACTTAAAAAAAACAAACAAACTGAATCCACTCTGTATGTGGTGAAATTTTGTAAATAGCGACGATGTGCAACTAATGTTATAATAGAGGTACAAAACAATATTACATTACAATATTTTTATACAATTATATAGCATATAATTTAAGTATATTGAATGATGATTGCCATCTCTCTTCAATGACATAAATAAATCTAACGACTACGTTGTCCTTTTGTTTTGTTTTGTTATTTTAAGTAATGAAATAACATTATATATATTATATTATCTACTTATTGAAACATTGAAACGATGTTTTATTTTATTATTATTAAATACTGTCACATTGATTAAAAAAGTTTCCTTTTGTACTTGTTGTGAATACAGAACAAAAACGTGCATGAACCAAAGTGAAAATAAGCTTCTCAACAAATTTTTTTTTTTGTTTTTTTTTTTTTGTAAATATCGGGGAGAAGAAAAACATTTTCGTAAGTTTTTTTGTATTTACTTCGATATATTAAAGATGTAATAAGAATTGTTTCCATTTTACTAAAAAAAAAATTTCATTTAAAATACATTAGCTTTTAAAAAATTGTAATAAAATATATAAATGATTGATTATATTTATAATTGATTTATTAATTCCGCATAAAATGTCGTCCAGACGAAGTATTTTGATTATCTATTTCAATTCTTCATGAGTTTAAAGATAATTTAATTAATGTCAACGAGATTAACGTCATATGAGAACGATGTCTTAAAGACATACAGAAAATTATTTGCGCCAAAAATAAAGTTAAAGAATGAATCATGAAAAAATTCGAAAATAATAAAAATGGTTATAAAAATAAAACGTTAAAAAATCAATAGCCAAGTATGTATTCTAATTTCCGGCTATACGGTAAATATATTATACTATACTAACTATATTATCGCAGAGATTTTTTGCTTCACTACAATCAAATTAAGAAATGGATAATATATTATTCTATATATACCTATATATATATTTATTTCTCTCTTTATGAGTTCTCCATTGAAAAAAGAACATAAATCCACCAAGGCACATCTTAAGAATTTTATATTATTATTCATATATAAATATTATAAATATTTTTACATAAATGTATATGTATATTATTGTAGAAAATATTGAAAGTAAATCAACAGAAATTTATTACTTTTCTCAATAAAAAAGTTTCAATCATAAATTTCAAATTCAAATTAAAATTTTCAATAAAGTATTTTGTGAGTGCCGTAATAAAATTATATAATTGTTATAAATATTTTTGCTATTATATGTTAAATTAATGTTATGTACAAATATATTATATAAATATATTTAAATAATTTTTATACAGATAATCACGATAAAATTGTCTTTTCAAAATGATACGAATGAATGTTATATAAGTAAAACCAAAATGAACCACAACACATATTTAAATTATATTGCTCTGTACGGACATGGAATATAGTTTCTTTATAAACGTTGGATTTAACAAACATCAAACCCTGGACTCTATAGAATATAGTGAGATAGGTATATATAAGTTTTTTGTGTATTGCTCTTTTGCAAATATAACATGGACCTGTAAAAATAACACTGTATATTGTATATTGTATATTGCAATTTACGCATTGTGGAGAAATAATATGCCTCACATCATAACTTCACATATGTAATGAAAATTTTGAGTGTTCAATACTGAAAATGCAAGGATCCCTAATAAATTATGTAAAAACGAAATATACGTCGTATAATATATGACAACAATGGCCTCCTTTTCGATACACTCCAGTAAGCATTACTCAATAATTTGGAAATAAATTACAAAGGCATTTATATTTAGTTACAGTTAAAAAAATCTACGCACATATGGGTAATTTTCTCTAAACTGCACAATTTCAAAATATTTTTTCAAAAAAAATTTTTATTTTATTTTTTCTTTTAATTATTTTTATTGCATTTATACAGTATTTCTAAGCAATAAAATACAGTCAGCAAAACCGGTTTCAAGAAAAAATAAATTTAAAATTTAAGGTAGACAGGGGAATGACAATAGGAGACAGGGGAATGACAATAAGAGACAGGGGAATGACAACAAGAGACAGGTGAATGACAATCACATATTTTCCAAACATTCCTTTAACTTTTTTTTTGCCCCCGGAAATTGAAAAATTTTCTCAGTTTGAATAAAAAAAATTCCCCAAGCTGGCAGCCCTGTTAAATATTCACAGATTGTGAAACTCAATGTTCCATGTCATTCCCCTGTCATATCATGCCATTCGCCTGTCATGGCATGTCATTCCCCTGTCACAGCATGTCATTCCCCTGTCATAGCATGTCATTCCCCTGCCAAGGAAATGACAAGGGAATGACCGACAGGGGAATGACAAAAGGTAAGGTTTCCATGACTACTACCAAAACCACATACTTACCAAAATGATCTAATTTTAAAGTTACGGAATTAAAACAATATTTAATTTTAAGTTTATGATTTGGTACAATATTAAGGCCAATAAGAGACACACGGTAATGACAGTCAATTAAAATACTTACCAATATACAACAGGAAATCACAAATCTTACAGGTTCCTGGTTGTTTCTGAAAACAAAACAATTCAAGATGGGGTCTCTGGTAACACAAGTGATCATCAGGTCTAGCTAATATAAGTGTTGCCAGATATATAATATAATAAGTTTTTCTTTACGACAGGGGAATGACAAGAAAACCCAGGGACAACTTTAAATGTTATCTACGGAAAAAACAAATGATGGTATTTCATTCATTCTTAATTTCTTAGGTTTATATGACAGTAATTAATAATTTCAATCCCAGGTATCCAAAATATATTGCTTTTCAATTCACTTTTAGAAGCTAGTTTGTGTGGTTTTTGAGCTAGGGACACAGAGGGGAATGACATTTCTTAGAAAAATTATAAACTCTAAGTGGTCCATATTTATAAAAATTATTTTTTTTTGGGTGCTTTAGACAAAATGACATGCAATTGAAATATTGTTGCATTCGTTTAATTTTTATGCAAGCTTATATGAGTTATTTTTGCGACGGACATAGAAAGTCGCTGTTTAGAGAAAATTACCCATATACATAAATTTATTTAATAAGAATCTAAGAATGTACAAATAGATTAAACATATACCATTATAACTGTCTATATCAGTGAAATTTCTATATTATTAATTAAATAACAATTATATTAAGCGATAAGGTATAATCACCTAACAATAAAAATGAATCACAAAAATAATAATATAAAACATTTTTTTCAACATTGAAACAATTTAATACATTTTCACAGGATTACAAAAAGAAACATGAAAGCAAGAGACATACATATAATAAACTTAACAAATTTTTAGTAATTCGAAAATTTGTAAACGAAGGTTTTCACGTTAACGTTCAATAAATTGTATTCTGTATTTTTGATTAATCAAAAAAAAATATGTGTAAATTTTCCTTCAAAGTTTCTAATAAGGTTTTCCTTGAATACATAATTATATAGGAAACTAAGTTTTGCATAATAAATGTGCATGTATTATAATGCAACATATTACATTTATTCAATTTCTTTTACAATGAATATTAAATACTCATAAAATTTAAAAATAAGCTTTAAAGTTATTCCTTATTATTTTTGAGAATGTCATCAAAGATGCAAATAACAAATTAATTATCGGATGGAAATTGGAATCGATTGCCCGTGAATAACCAACTAAATATCTGACGACGCGATTTGAAAATACCAAAAACTTAATAACTTTTCTAATAAAAACACTAATTTGTCAGAGTTCTTCATTATTGAAGCATATTATATTTGTTATCTTAAAAGTTACCGATTATCAGATAAAAATCATAATAAACTTCCTTTATTGAATTAAAATCTTTTTTTTTTATTCTAAGAATATAAAAAAAATAAATCCTATGCCAAATAATCAATATTTTGTATATGTTTCTTTTTTGTTAACTTTATTATTAAAAAAGTATTAGACAGAAAAAATATTAAAGAACAATATATTGAAAATTTCGTTCATTCAAACTTTATTCCATAATTTTTTACTTTAATAGATATATACTTAAGAAATCTTAATAAATGAACAAAAAAGTTATTAAAGTATATTGATTATTTGGCATAATACTTTTGAATAATACTAATGAATAAAACTTGAAGATTACTTATACATTATGTGCGTACTTTAATTAATATTATATACCCACATAAAGTGTTTATGTTGTATTATTCAAATGAACATTTTTTTAATTGAAATTTATTTTCAAACAAAAGGTTAGCTATAATTTGTGCATAAACCTTATTGTTTTTATATAAAATTTGAGATTTTTACTCTTAACCTGAACCTCAATTATTTTATGAAAACTGTATAAATTTCAATTTAAAAATGAACATGTTTGTTGACTGAAAATTAAAAAAAAATATAAAAGTTTAGCTATATACCACACATGTACAATAATATAGCATAATCAAAAAATAAAAATTGAACCCTCGTTACATCACTTGATAGTTAAATTGCTTTGCTGGTTATATTTGAGTTCTTTTAACTTCTTAATTGGAAAAAATATATGTATATAAATGAATCCAAAACAGTAGGTGATAAATCTCTCATTATAAATAAGCAGCATATTTTCTTCTTTTTCAGTAAAATAATTAAAAAATAATAGCAACAGGGCTAACGCAAATATTGTTCCAAAACTTTTAATAAATAAATTTATTCTTCCTCAACCATTTTATGGTTCAATGTCTTCCATAAAATTTTCCATTAGTTGATTATTTGATTGACATATCAATTTCATTACTTTCTTTTGCTTTAGGAGAAAATTAATTTTGAACAAAAACCACGTTATTCAATTATAAAGCTTAAAGACATTATGATATGACCAGCTGATTATGATATGTCCAGAAATTGAACTTGAAATTATGGTATATTAAGAATATTTATCACAGTATGAAATTAATAAACTATTTAAAATTTTTAAAATATAAATAAAGTTACTAGTATAAAACAAAGTGCCATGTAATTATTGCTCAAAACAAAGTTGAACGTTCTTATTATACGAAGAAAAATTTTTTGAGCTGCACGCAACTTTTTGAGTGTACTTAAAATTTTAAATTCCAACCGAAGCCATCTCCAGATACCTCCCGTTTTACCTCTGCAGATATAATTAAGCAGGTATACCTGCTTCGTGTGCTTGTAGCTTTACTAAACTATTTTAATTCACATAATGATTAGAAGTGCATTATTTTTCATTCGTAATAATAATGATTGTAACCATGAATATAATAAAAGGAATGCAATTATTTCATTAAATTAAAATGCTTGTTTAATTATTTGTACCACCTGCTATGATGTTAACTTTCTCCCCAAATTTTCCCCATATTATATTTTGTATTCGAAATTTTTCTTCAAAAGTTTCTATCATGACAAATCAATATTTAATTGAAATTAAATTATTTAAAAATTTAAGAAAATTGCTTGATTCTGAATTCGAACACCAAACGAAAATAATTAGAAAAAGAGTTGTGCATTTTTATTCACCTTGATTAATTAGAGCCAAAAGTAAAATTCTAATTGTGATTTTAGCTCAATGATAAATCATTGGTTCTTATTAAAAGTAATCCGGCATTGTTTCCATGTATCAAATGATTTAAAAATGTTAAATGTTAAATAAATAAGCATTAATATATCTTTCAATTTTAAAGCAAACGAATCGAGTATAAAATTTATATAAAAAAAATAATGATGAACAATTTTAATAATTTAATTTTAATTCATGATGATGATAAAAATTATATTAAATTAAATTAAATTCTAAAAAAAAGAAAAGAAAGTATCAAAAGTAGCTAGAAATTAGGGTGGGGTGTCATAACGTCAATTGGATATACCTAATGTCTTTAGACTTTCTGTCTCAAAAATCGAGTCAATAGACGTTATAACACTGCAGAAAAGGGATATACAGTCATAATTTAAAGCGACTTAAAGTCAATTAATTTTTTTTTTAAATAAAAAATTTATGAGAACTACAAATTGGTCCTCGCGTCGCATTTATACCAAATGAGATTTAAGGTCAATTGACTGTATATTCCTTTTCCGAAGTGTTATGACGTCAATTGACTTTTATGACTTAATTTTTGAGTCACAAAGTCAATTGACGTGATGTTCTTTTGAAGTTATGACACCCCACCGAAATTACTTCTTAAAAAAAATTAATAATACTTTTTATTTTTGTTCGTTTTCATCATAAGTTCATTTTGAAAAAAAAAACAAGCCCTACGTCGGCGCAGTGAAATAAGGCCGCGGGAAATAAGGCCGCGATAGGTTTTTTGTTGCGGTCTTATTTCATTTTGAAAAATGAAATAAGGCCGCGAAAAAATCCTCGCGGTCTTATTTCATTTTGAAAAATGAAATAAGACCGCATAAAATTCCTCGCGGCCTTATTTCGTTTTGAAAAATGAAATAAGACCGCGACAAAAAAAAAAATAATCGGAGGGCTAATTTCATTTTGAAAAATGAAATAAGGCCGCGAGGATTTTATCGCGGCCTTATTTCATTTTGAAAAACGAAATAAGGCCGCGTAATCTTGTGACGAAATAAGGCCGCAAATCCCACTGACCAACCGCCCGCCCGCCGCCCTGCCTTATTTCATTTATAAAAATGAAATTAGCCCTCCGAATAATTGTTTTTTTTTGTCGCGGCCTTATTTCATTTTTCAAAACGAAGTAGGAATTTTTTGCGAGGAATTTTTTGCGGTCTTATTTCATTTTGAAAAATGAAATAAGACCGCGAGGATTTTCTCGCGGCCTTATTTCATTTTGAAAAACGAAATAAGGCCGAGAAAAAATCTTCGCGGCCTTATTTCATTTTTCAAAATGAAATAAGACCGCAACAAAAAAACGTCGCGCCCTTATTTCCCGCGGCCTTATTTCCATCCCCCCCCTACGTCTACGTTTAACTTTATATTATACTCATATTTTATTTCAATCATATATATTTTTTTTAGCAGCCAATGTCCTTTTAAGTATCTAATTTAAAATTATCACCTGCGGCAATGAGCACACAGTAGACGGAATAATTTGTATGTGTTTATACATACGAAATCATTATTTACAATTTCTTTTCACTTTAGAAGGACGATACATGATATTTAAGTCCTTTACAAAAAAATAAAATAAATAAATAAAAGTAAAATAAACAAAAAGCTAAATGAAAGTATATATATACTATATTAAAGTTCACATTCAACAAATTTTAGTCATTACAATATTGACATTAGAGTTATCTTAGATGAATTGATTATTTGTCTCAGTGAACGTTACATCTTGCTACGCTGCTGCCTGGAATGTTTTCTTTTTTATTTTTAATTTTTTTTTTATTTTTTATTTTTTGATGTTTTTAAAAAGATAAAAGCGTGGGTTTTTGCAAATAAGAATATAAGAGAATATTTATTCTTAACATGTTGAATTTTTTTTTTTGTTTGAAGAATATTTTTTTAAGTAAAACATATTCCTTATTTTCAACCTTATTTTCAACCTTCAACTCAAAGGCATTAACTTGTATCTATCGATCAGGGTTATTGCTACTATAAACTAATATAACTAATTTTGGAAAATTTAAAATAACTCTTATTGGATCATAAAGTTAATGTTGAAATAGCTATTACAGAAGAGATATTAATTTTATTCGAACCAATTAAACCAAGATCATGATAAACTAAAACAAAATTATTTTTAAATCACTAACAAATCGTGCTAAGCAGAAAAATCAATTTAATTTTTGAAGTTTAACTTCTTTAGCGAGGTATTGTTAAAAATTTTTGATCAAAATAGGGGAAAAAAGAAGACAGAATATAGTATGTGCTGCGTCACGAAAAATAAAAGCCACAACGCTGCAAAAGAGGGGTAATAACCACAGAATGTAGTATGTTAAAAAGTAAAAACAAATATAAAAGCAGGGAAATATAAGACGTTGTAGCATGTAGCATGTATTTACGAAAATAAAATAGCGATACTACACACACATAACAAAATACTAACGATGGTGGAAAGCAAAAAACAAAAAAAAACCATATAGATAGAATTAAAAAAATGTACAATAACAGAATTAAAGATCAACTGATTTTGTTGTTAATATTTATTTAGTTTATTTCCTTTTCGAATTAGTGAAATTATATCATATGAAACAGAAACGCTGTTTGTCTATTTGTCTATTCCGAATAGGTACCTAAACCGCTCAGCCGATCGTTTTCAAACTTACACTATTTCTTTGTCTCAGATCAAGGGTCGTTATAGGCTATTTTCAAATTTGATTGGCCTCCCCTGAGGGCCCACTTCAAAAGTTCGTCCGATTTCATTCAAATTTGGTATGTAAAGAGAGGAACTGATTACACTTCAAATTTCGTTACAAAGAATTTCATTCAAATTTGGTAAATAAAAAGAGGAAACGATTAAACACGTAAATTTCGTAACAAAAAATTGATTGATCCTACCCAGCGACCACCACGGGGGTCGGACTAGGGAATGCATTTTTTTAATAAAAATTTAATTCCGGATTTTTGGAATTGTCTTGAAATGAAATCCGGATTTCGGTTTATTCCGGAATTTCATATAAAAATTAAAATATATTAAAAAATTAAATTAAATTATTCTTTAACATAAATATTAGTTTATTTAGTTCAAAACATTATAACAAATTAAATTATGAAATATTTTTTATTAAAATAAAATTTTATACTTTTCAATAAACCGAAAGTGAATAAACTGAATGGAAAAATAAAAATTTGAAACACAAAGTATCCAATGTTTTATCATTGAGTTTTAATCGAATTTTTATTGAAAATGTTCCTGCAGCATTGTTAATAAGTTATATTAGAGATTTTCCAAAAGTGTTCCTCGGGGGGCCCCCCTTGATCGCAAAATTTAATTTCACTTCGAATTCCAAATAAATCACTGAACTCCAACTTATTTTGTTAATGTTGATTAATGTGAAAAAAAGTTTTACGTATTTGCAGACTTGCGATAGCTACTTAGATTTCAATTTTTGTAAATTTTAATGCTTTATGCCTAAATAATAAAAAAAAAATAAACAATTGGTCAAAATTCCCGCCAGTAAAAGTTCCACCAAATTCGAAAAATTCGGAATTTAGCATTTTGAATTCCGAATTTTTTGAAATTCGAAAACAGGCGCATTTCCGGATTTCCGGGATCCAAAAAACCGGTTTTGCATTCCCTAGGGCGGACTTCTAAAGTTCGTGTGATTTTATTCAAATTTGGTAAATAAAAAGAGGAAACGATTAAACACATAAATTTCGTAACAAAATATTGATTGATCCTACCCAGCGACTTCTAAAGTTCGTCCGATTTCATTCAAATTTGGTACGTAAAAAAGAATAAATGATTACACACAAATTTCGTAAGAAAAAATTTAGCCCCCTCTTCCACTTACAAAAGTAAATCAGTCAGAGTCCGTAGCCAAATAAATATTTGCAAGTAAATAAAGAAGTTAAACTTCTTTCGTAAGCTTATGAGGATGAGGCTCACACATATTTTTTTTTAATATCAATACATACAACATAATTATATTTTCATCTTCATAATAATCTTTTCTTCGACAGAATAGACAACTTCGTCAGTAAAGGATTTTACGTAGAACTCGATTAAACATAATCCAGAGTTTCTATACATTTAATTTTATTTTTAAATTAATTTTTCTGTCAAATCATTATTATAAATTGAGTGAAATGCCAAGAAGTGTTACATTGCTCTATCATACAAGTTAAGCCAAAAAAGGATACAAAAGAAAACATTTATTCTTAGTTTATCTTTGTAAACAGAACAATATTTCTTTCTTTTGATATTTATTAACGTTCTTTTAAAGAATTTTTATTGACTATACAAATTGAATTTGATAACTTTGAAAAATCTATTACATTTTTTTTATACACGTAAAATTTTTTGCTACACATAAGTTTTTCATTTCTAATCTTATATTATGTTTTATTGAATCGAAAATTCCAAACTCAGACTTGATACTTTAATTAAACTAAAATTCACATTCCTCCGCATTCATTAGCAACCTGCAATAAGTGTATTATAACGAGTAGCCGATACTACACGACACGGCTTATAGAAGCAACTATAACATGTCGTTAGTATATTTTATATATATTTATATAACCTTTGAAAAATATGGAAGCATCTTTAATATTCAAAAATTCTTCAGTGTAGTTCTCAGGATTCAAAACTACATGATTTAGACAAGCCTTTTAGACATTTATTATTATAAAAAAAAAATATGTGAGTCTCGGGACACACGGAAGAAGTGAAACTTCATGGCAAGTAGTATTTTCTGGATCGGCTAAATAAATATTTAAAATAAGACATGACGCCAATCGATTTTTTCGCCGGCGATTAGTAGATTTTTGTCCTTCGACTGCTGCGGCCAGTCGACTTAAAATAACTTGTTTTGGGGGAATTCGGCGGCTTAGAAAAAATTAAACAAAAAAAATTAAAAACCAGCGACTACTTAGATATAATAGTAGATTATTGGATATGTAAACTAAATTTGTTATTAATTAGGAGTTCTGTATACACAAAAATACATTGACACGAGTCAATACTCATATCACGAGACCGAAGGTCGAGTGATATAAATTGACAAGTGTCAATGTATTTTTGTGTAAATACAGAACGAGTTGTATAACAAATTTTGTTTACATATCCAATATACTGTTTTAATGCGTAGGGGAGAGGTAGTTGCAAAGAGAGAATATTTTTTTTTCTCATTTTTTCTCTTTTTTTTTTTGTATTTGGCTGTATTGAAATATTGTGAGAGATATTATGTTTGTTTAGGTATTACGTAATATTCAACACGAAACATCTAAATGATTTCATTATTTACGCTGATGCATCTAAATTTTTTCATTATATACGTTGATGCATCTAAATTTTTTCATTATTTACGCAAATGCATCTAAATGATTGCATGTGTATTGACGCATATAATACTCCATTTAGTGATCTAAATTCTATAGCATTAAATACAACATAACGATCCCCAACGCATTAAAAATATTTAAAAATTCTAAAATACTTTTTAAGCTCAAAAAGTTTAGTGGCATAATGGCTTTTAAATTATTTCAAAATGGCTAGAATTATGGCTGCTTGGCAACACTGATTGCCAGATGATTTCTACTATATTTTATGGGGCTGTCTACATTAGCGATTTAGAATCGCGCGTATTTATGAATGTATTCTATTTTTTCTGTTTCATTTATTAGTATTTATGTGTGCTCAATATGCCACTGGGTTAGATTTAAAGCATGCGATTTTTATACATTTTTCCAAATTGTACCATTTTACTTGACTTAAATGTCAAATTAATAAAAAGAGAAATCTCAAAAAATACGCATGCTGAAAAATTATTCAAAATCAGCATGCGTATTTTGCAGCGATTTTGGATTTTGTATAAAGATACATGAATATATTTAAAGAACAAAATCGCATGCAGGAAAAATACGCTAATGTAGACACCTAATAAGCTGTAAACACAATTCCGGTTACAACTATATTATTAGCGACAATAATGTATGAAAAAACAGCAGCGTGGCTTAAATCATGTTTTCTTTTTGTTGCCCGAAAAGTTTAACCTAAAATAACTTTTTAAATATGCCTGAAAAATTTCATGTTTAAGTATTAGTACTTCTTCTGAAAATGAATTGGAATAAAAATATTCTACATGCATTGCATTAATGGAATTTAATGGCAAAAATAATTTATACTAACAACTCAATTACAAATTACTTCAAAAAAAAATCTGTTTTAGTTAAAAGAGCATTTTCAAATATGCCTGCAAAATTTGACATTAGTATTTCTTCCGAAAAGTAATTTAATGTCAAAAATAAATTACACTAACAAACTAAAAATTACATTAAGAAAAATCAATATCAAAAATAAATTATCCACAAAATAGGTGCATGTGGAACATTTTTATTCAGAATACACATTTGTATTCCAAAAACTTTTTGAAAATTAGCGCTAATAATTAATAAATGAAATATTTTTTTTATTATTGTTTAAAATAAATTTCCCTTTCAATCGAAAAAAAAAAAAAAGCTGATAAGCTTCATTAAGTTGCTAGCGGCTGTCGGTTTTATCATCAGCTGACACATAAATTTTTTCTTTTTTTTTGCGTTACATTTTTGACACTCGGCGTTACATTTTTGACACTTACATTTTTTTCACTCTCAATCACAATATCTCTAAAGAAGTTTCACTTCAAAAATTCCAAATAACTCGGCAGTCCCCTCCGTTGTTGTTTTTACTTTTCAAATTTAACAAATGCATTCTATTACAATCTTGATTTTGTTAAAAAAAAAATAATCAGAGCAATGTCTGGATAGAGAATAATTGTAACAAATGTGACTTGAAATTTTCTGATTTAAAAAAATATATTCGTGTGTGTTAACTTTAGGTTTTTAATTCAAATTCATATGAATGAAAAAGATGTAAAACTTGTAATTTAAAACTTATATTTTCATCAGCATTTTAAAGGGTCTTTTAATTCCTATCTTTAAATTGATTTTGGTCCGAATTAATTGCATTAAAATTCAATTGATATACTTTCCGATGAACAAATTACTTTGACTTTAAAATCTAAAGAATATATTTTATGCTAGTTTCTTTTAATGCTCAAGAATTTCCAAGAACAATTTATAATTTTTAATTTAAGTAATTCAAAATAAATTTTGTATGTCCTTTTTATATATACATTTTTTCATTTAATAAAGAAGACAATTTCAATAAAAGAAACGAATCTGTAAACGAATCATAAAAAAAAAGCATAATTTTTTTCATATTTCTAATATATGTATATGTTTGGTCGGTACAAAGATTATAAATAAAATTTTCGTTATTTTTTCTTAGCTTTCATCACTTAATTTTTTCTTCTTGCTGTTTTTTTTTTTTTAATAAATATTAAATAATAAAGATTTTATCTACATCGAAAAAAAAATAAATTGTAAAGCTACATTTATATAAGTATATTTTTGTAACATTTCAAATTTGGCTTCATTTTTATTTTTGAAAGTCATTGTACCGATAATGGCAAATAAATTATGAATATTTTCTTAGACAGAATATCTAAATTTTATGTCATTTTTTGAAGTGATTTTTACTTTTATTTTATATGAAGAAATGAAAATAATAATAACAATAATAATAATAAAGCAAGTAAAATCAATTTAATGTTTTATTATAAAAAATACACATTTTTTTGTGTCAATAATAATAAATGCTGTTTCTAAGATTTAATGAATATTTTTGCCAATTAAAAATAATATCCAATGGTTTTTTTTTTTTGTTTTTATTCAATTATTTTTTCCCCATAAAAAAATGATTTATGAAAGTTTTATGATAATAATTGAAAAATTGTAGAAAATTTTATCAAGGGCATAAACCCAAGATTTAGAGCTACATAGCCATCAAGGTAGTGTTACATAGATATTATTATATAGAAAAGATATTATAGTATTAAAGTATAGAGTTATTTATAGATTTAAAGTGAAAATAAGACTAAAATTAAGCTTTTATTCCTTATGAACAATTTTGTTTTTTATTCCAGAAACATATTTATCCAAATTGAAATCAAAATTTAACCTATAGTGCACATAGTTCGGTGTACGAACTAAACTGTAGTGATCACAAATAAAAATTTAATTAAATTCTTGGATAGAGGAAGTGTCACTTTGAATCTACATATATAATTAGCATTTTACAATGTTCATGTGTAAAGATCTCGCGCGTTATATAAATAAACGAAATGGGTGACCACTGTCGATTTTTTAACGGGCTCCGACTATTTACTCGAAAATTTCGAGTATGGCATATTTCTAGTTTTATAGTTTTATAGTAATTAGTAATGCATAATTAGGCAACAATATAAAATTCGGTTAAACAAAATTATTTCGTTTGATTTACAAATTATTTTATGTACAAGAAAAAATATTAAATTTATTTTTACTTAAAGTAATTTTAATTTTCGATGTTGATTTTTTATTTTTTTGGTAACATTTATAAAAACCAATTATTCCTTTCTTTTCCTTTAGTTTTGATGTGATGAATCAAATATCAAACGAATTTAAAATAAGGTAAATTGACTACACGTTTAGTAATTGGATGTCATAAACATATTTTTTTCATTCTCTTTAAAATTTATTTTATTTTCTTTTTTTTTTAATTTCCATTTGTTTTCCTTTCAAGCATGAATTGAAAAATAAAAAAAATTCTACAATCTTATTGGTTGCAATCATTAGTATTAAGGTAGATATATGTAATGTGCAACTCAGCACGGATAAAAATGTTCTGAAAAGAATTTTCTAATAAAATTTTTATTACCCATTATAAAAACCATTTTATATTTTTAACAAAAAGATTACCTCAGCATTAAGATTCTGAATTTTGGTTTTAGAAGAGCATTAAAAATGATTTTATAACCATATATGAGAACTTAAAAATATTTATAAACAATAAATCATAATCATAAAAAGATTTGAAAATGAAATAAGAAATTATAAATAGAAAGTACAATTCAAGATTAAATATGTAGTACATAGATTATAATTTTCATACAAATAAAAGTTTTCACCACCATCCAACAGCAAATTTAATTTTTTCGATTAATTTTGACCTTCTGATAACAAAAATTGTTTTAACAATAAAATAACACTAAAATTTTTTATTAAATTGGACAATTCTCTTAAGAGCTAGATCATATAGTTATTTTTTTTAATGAAAACCAACTTCATTTATAAGTTAAAACAAAATAATAATTGGTAGTCAGAACTCTTTCAATTTAACATTTAAAGAATTTTAAAGGTTTTAAATAAATTAAATTTTCAATGGGTTGGGTACTTTTGCCCGGAATTCCTTTGACCGAAATTCTTTTGACCGGAAATGATTTGCCCGGAATTTTTTTTGCCCGGAATTTCTTTTGCCCGGAATTTCTTTTGCCCGGAATTTCATTTGACTGCTTTTCATTTGACTGAAATTTTTGATTTGACCGGAATATAAAATATACCTCTTGATACAAAATATACCTAGATTTAATATTTTTTTTGTTAAAATTTCAGGCAAAAAAATTTCCCGGGCAAATAAAATTTCAGGCAAAAAAAGTTCCGGGTAAATAAAATCCGGGTAAAAAATAAAAATTCCGGTCAAATGTTATTCCGATCAAATGAAATTCTGGAAAAGGAGCCGCTCCCTTAAATTTTCAATGAATTTTTTACAATTCCTATTTTTGAAATTCTTATGAAAAAATTCATTAAAAAATATGAAAAATTATATTCCCTTAAAACCATATATTGCATTAGAATCCGAAAAGAATCTTTTTCTAATTCCACAAGTGTTTCTATTCTATCAAACAATGATTGAGAACTCTTACGTTACATTATAGAATACGGGGCTGCATTTAAAAATTTTTCCATAGAAAGAAAATTATTCTAAACGAAAAATCTATAGTGAGAAAATTTTGCTAAACTTAAATATTATTTTCAATACACACAATTTTGCAATACAAAATTCGAGCCGATTCGGGTACATACATATAGTGTAATATATATAATTTGGTTTACTTATTCAGCTTTATATAAAGAAAATTAATTAATCAATGTGGAATAAATGATTGATAAATACAAAATATAAAATAATAACAAAGTCTACAACTTAAATATATGAATGTATTAAAATATTTTGAGTTTCCCTTAATCAATAAACAGCCTTGAGTTTAAAGAGTTTGATATTTTTCATTTGTTTTGAAAATAAAAAAAAAATATACATTTGCGTGAGAATTTTAATTAAAAAACTGTATTAATGTTATAAAGTTCGGCACAATTTATTTAACATCACCCTCTTAATTTTCTGTTTATATTTACGTGGGGAGCTGTTGTTTACACAAACATAAAATAATGATAAATATGAAATTTGTTTAGTATATTTGTTGCTTGATCTCTTTATTTTTTAATTTTCTACTTTGTTATGAAAAGCAAAAAAAAAATTATTTATTAATCAAATTATATATCTTTATGAAATCATTTTTTTTTTTCTTGATTTCAAAGTGGGAATTTCAAGAAAGTAAAATTGCATTAATAAAATTTTAATGAAATTTTTATTTAAAATTTAAAAGGATTCTTGTAAAATATATTTCAAAAAGAATTCTCTTCTTGTTCGCAGAATTCTTACCCTTGAGTTTCTTTTTCATAGAATTTTTCAATCATCGACATAAGTTAGTGTTATAGATACTATACTTGTTATTTGAACAAAAAATTCCAATTTTTCATCATAAATAACTATTAGCCAGTTAGTTAACAAATGTTGCAATAAAATATATTATTTATATATGTATAATTTTGACTTTCTATACATTTTTCAAGGCTGAAATTTAAAACAGAGTTATGAATATTTGCACGAAAATGTATAAAACGACATTGCTTGAAAAGCACTTATTTGAAATACATGATTTACCATTTGAAAAATTTAACTTTTTTGAAATTTTGGTCATTTTGGACCCTTAGTCTTAGCTACAATCTATAAAAGCTCAAAATAGGCTTTCACGCGTCCCCGTCGTTGACTTTGTCAATAATAACCATACGAGCAAAGCATTTGATAGTTAATATTCAAAAATAATTATTTCGTAAAATTATTAACTTGGTGAATTATTTTACGACAAACTGATGTTCAAGGAATTGATTTTCGTGAAAATGTTTTTCAAAAAAATGTTTTTTTACTGAATGTTTTTCCCTTAATTTTTTTTCGAATAAGGTTGTCGAACAATCTTTCGCAATTCTATCGCGAAATAAAATTTGATTGTTGCATTCAAAAAATTTATAGAACTTTGAATAAAAATTTAATATAAAACTTTTAAATTAATTTTGATATTTGCAATATTATTATATATTATTTTTGATAGGGAAATGAAAATTTTTCACATTAAACCAAAAAAAATGTTCATTATATTTTTTCTTTTGGATATTTCTTCAAGTGAAAAATGAAATAAAATGTGGTTTGGTTCTTTGTTGTTGAATATATAGAAGACAATAAAGAAGATAATCTTATTTTTTTTTTTTTTTTATTTTAGAAAGCAAAAATTTTTTTTATTTTGTTTTTTAGAAAAAAATAAATAAATTGTTTTTCCGCAAAAAAAAAAAAAAAAATACATTAACTATTTCCTGGGGTAAGGAGTGGCCTTATTGTTCGGGTCAAATATGTAAAACAATATTAAATATAATACAATATTCATTTCATTCAAATGACTTTTTATAATTTTATCATAGTATAATTACAATTTACTTAACTACTATATACTAAATATTTGAGTACAATATATCACGAACATTTCATTTATATATTATGTACATAGATTTATTAAAATACAAATCAACCAGTTCAATTTTAAACAATTAAATAAATAAATTTATTCTGTTGTTTGTAATGAAATTAAATATAAAAGAATTATTTCAATTTGATGTAAATATTTATAGTTCTTCACATTTTTACCGAATTAACATTTAATCAATTCATTATGCCCGTCTAGATAATTTTTTAATTTTGCGTATCAAAGATAAACGAAACCTCAAATTGAAATTAGATGTTTTCACAGATTATTCGAACGTTTATCATATTTGGGGATGGAAACATTAGAGGTGAGATGAAATAACGCCCAAGGTATTAACGCCCAAAATGCGTTATTTCCCTCCGTAGTGGAAAATAAAGCCCAAATTGCGTTTAGGCTTTATTTCTCACAGTGATGGGAAATAACAGCCGAAAATATGAGGAATTAACACCCAAATGAAAGTAAAGAATGAATTAAGGCCTAAAAAATGTTTCAATTTAAATAAGTGGATTTTTATTTTTATTTCTGTTTTTTCTGGCTACATGACATAACCGCGAATGTCATAACCGCGATTTTTTTTGTCATAACCGCGAAATAAAAAATAAAAGTGTCATAACCGCGAAAAATGTCTTATATTCTTTTTTGTCATAACCGCGAAAAAATATGGCAAAAAAATTGAAAAAATTTCGTTTCGCGGTTATAACAAAAATCCCACTAACCAACCGCCCGCCCGCCGTCCTGCTGCCCCCCCCCCCCGTGTGCTTATCACACAACATTTTTTTATCGACGTCTTGTAAGCACACGGGGGGGGAGGCATCAGGGCGGCGGGTGGGCGGTTGGTCAGTGGGATTGGCGGCTTTGGGTGTTATTTCTTTTCTAACAAACAAAAAATGCAAAGAGGAATTAACCCATCACTGTGAGAAATAAAGCCCAAACGCAATTTGGGCTTTATGTCCCACTACGGAGGAAAATAACGCCTTTTGGGCGTTAGTACCTTGGGCGTTATTTCATGTCACCAACATTAGAATAGCGGAAAAAGGTAACGGATATTATCTTTGTACTTATACTTATATTTTTTAAGAGCAGCGGAGCTATTCTTGGTAGAAAAATCATCGTTCGAACTACGGAAAAAATAAACCAGTCTCTAGCATGCTGAATTATTCTAATGAATCTCTAATTTTTTATCTAAAACTCTGCAAGGATTGCTTAAAAAAGAAATTATTCAGCACTATCTATCTATTTTGGCATAATTATGTAATTTGAAATGAGCCGGATTTAAGCTAAATGTATAAAATAAAATAAAATAAACAAAATTTTAGCTATACATATATAATCCTTCCCAAAAATAATTTCAGAGAATTTTCTTGTCTAATTGATCTCATGCTGTTTTTTAACCAATTTATGTGCGACATTATGCAATCTTATTAATATCTATATTTAACAGGGGTGGCCAGACTTTATCCCGACAGGAGCCGAAATTACAAAAATCAGAATTGTCGAGAGCCGCAATTAGAAATTGTTTTAAATATCGTCGGTCTCATGCAAAAATCACGAAACTGCAAAAACATAGTTTTGAGAAAGTTGAATTTGAATTTTTTTGTTATTTTTTTTTAGTACGTTTTGGTACTTTCGGGGAAATAGAAATAGTCTTGCGGATAATTTATGAACTTTCGACTTCTAACTTTGAACATATTAAAATTTTAGTTTTTTATAATTTTTCTACAATATAAGAACAAAACGAGACCGACGATATGTAAACAGTCTTTATTGTCATTTTCATTTATCTTTATTTTCATTCATAATTTATTTAAAAAAAATCGTATGCATGTTTAGTTATAAAGAAAAATTATAATGACAACCAATACATTACATAAGAAAACAGTTTTTTTAAAATCAATTTTTAACAAAACTTTTTCTAACGTGGCTAGAGCCGCAGTGAAGAAGAACGAGAGCCGCATGCGGCTCGCGAGCCGCAGTTTGGCCAAGTATGCTATATTACATACTTGTAAGCTTGTTACATCATCCTTTGAAATAAGAATAAATGTTACATTTCATTCAAATTTCCAAGTAGTTAAATAAATAATTCAATAAATTTCACTATAATAAAACGGGAAAATTAATTAAAATAAAAACTTTTAATAATTGCTTTTAATTTAAAATGACATTAAAAAAAAAAATTAAATTACTGCCGAAATGTTTGCAAATCTAATTTTTTTTTTTAACATAAAAAAAAAACATAGACATTATTTTCGGTACATGATACATAAATGGAATTCTTTCTCGTATTAAAAAAAGAAATATGTTTTTAATTATTATTTTTATTTTTACTTTTAGAGACAGAAAATAGTATATTTAAAACGTTTTGTATATAAATTTGCTACGCTATGTATATATTTTTTTTTTTTCGTTGTCTTTTGTTAGCATTATAATTTAAAAAAAAAAAGACCTTTTCTTTTATTTCTTTTAAATAATCCTTTATCTCAACTTTTGAGCAATTTCTACATTTATTTTACTTAATTTTAAAATAGAAAATTTTCGCACTACTTACCTTTCCAAAAAAATTTGATTTTCCTTTTGAAACAAAAAAAAAAAAAACAAAAGAAGAAGAAAATATTCCCAAAGTGATATTAAAAAAATTTTGAATTAAATATAAATTTTTTTTTTTTTTTAAATTAGATCGTTGAAGGAAAAATATATTTTATTATTTTTATTCCTTTTTAAATTCAAATTCCGGAAAAAAAAATTAATATATGTATATGTATATTTTTTTTTAACAGCAGTTCCTTTATTTTTTAGATTTATTTTGTTCTTTTTTTTTTTTTTATTTCTAATAATAATATCCTTTTTTGATAAGTGTAAAAAGTTGAAATTTGGACAGACAGTTTATTTATTTATCTTTATTAGAATACTTTCATCAAGTCACTTGAAAATTTAAATATAGCTTCAATTTTTATACACTTCCTAAATGTATTAATTTTTTATTAACTTCATTAAAATATTTTCAATTTATTTTAGTTTAGATAATTTGGTTATTTTTTTTTTTTTTTTTCAATGTACATACCATCATTATTGTGTCAAAAAAGGGATTGGGACAAATTCAAGTCTAAATTAGGTGGAATGCATATACAATTCAATGTTAGAAATTCTATCTATATATTTAAATTACTATAAATAAAATAAATTCATGAAAACAAATAGAAATATATGACATGCCAAAAAATAAACTATATACATTTTAATTTACGTTATATTGTATTAAAGAAAAATCATTTTAATCACATAAAATAAATATCATAAACCAACACAAAATTCAAGTTTGATTTGGATAGACATTATTCTAAATTTAAGAAAGCTAATTTCAATAATTTATGAAGAAAACACCATTTTAAAAAAGATAATAAGTAATTAGAGTGTAAGTTTCGTTTAGATAAGTTTCCAAAGAAAGGCGAAGAATATGGCCAAGATTGCATAATAAATTTTGAAGTTTACTGAATTTGAAAAGTAAATTATTTACAAACGTTCTCTTTTCAGCATTGAATTAATTTAAAACCTATAATTTTTAGAATTTTCTTAAGTGTTAGATTTTTCTCATTTAGAGGAACGGATCCTTAAAACTTTTTTAAGTATACAAGTCTACATATACATATAATATCTTTACATTAATTTTTTCGTAACTATACAATTGATAAAATTTTATATACGGTATATATTTATTTATATGATATATTCATATTATATACAGATAGTACATACATAATATTTTCAAATTGTATCCATTTTTAGATAATTTTTGACATTTTGAAAAATATAATAAAAATATATTTAATATGGTAGTAAATCCTTTTCCTGTTTAAAATTTTATGTACAATATTAAATTCTTAAAAAATATATCCTTTTTTTTATGTTTTTTATTAGTTTTAGGAGCGTATGGGAGTTCGCTACAGTTACATAATATCTAAAATATGTATAAAGTATGTAGGTACTGTTTATAAATACATATTTTAATAAAAGAAAAAAAAATGTTATATATAAATATATGTACCTGAGCTATTAAAAATTTTCTTTTTTGTTTTATATTTTTAAAATTGCTTTATTTTTATATATAAAATTTAATTAGCTAAAAATAGGTGTTTAGAAACTCATTGAACCAAATATTTATTTTTATTATGCTTAAAAGGCTTTAAAAAATATTATATTCATAAAAGAAATTTTTAGAAGATTTTATAAACCGCTGTGAGTATAATTATTACATGTGTTTGACTTTCAATAATTTTGTTAAATAATATTGTTTCGAAAAATTTTTATATATAAACAATTAACATTTATATAATGTTGAGTGTAGGTGGATGTATTGATTTAAGAATTTTAAAACGATGTTTGATGTTTTGGATACAATATTAAAAATAATATTATTTTTATAATTAATCCACTAATTACAGAATTACACCAACTTTATCCCCCGACAACTCAACTACATTAAATAGCAGCATAGATTTACTTAAGTAGTTATAAGCTTATAAGATCCTATACATATGAGGTTTTTACAATCATATTTTCCTCATATATTTTCCTCATAATTTGATTAACACAATTATTAAATGAGAGCAGGACTCAAAGCCAAGGTTATTGTATATGTTTATGTTGTAAGAAAATTATTTCATATCATCATATCACATTAAAAAGAAAATCAAATGCAATGTAATTAAATTGTAAATATAAAGAATGTTAATAAATACTCTTTTAATTTAATTTAAAAATGGTATTATATTTTATTCTGTATATAAAATGTTTTAAAAATCACTATTGTTACATAAATATAGAGATTATTCTTGTTACGTACGTTGGAAATTCAACAAAAATTAAAACGTAAAAAAGTTAATGGTTCATACAAAACTATATACAAAATAAAAACGCAGATAGTGAGAACAACTTTTTTTTTATTGATCATAATAAATTTTATTATTTCCTAAGTTATTACCTAAAATTATTTATATAAAGCGAACAAGCAGTACGTTCCTTTGTTGGTATCACTTAAGTTATCATTAAGTTAAGATACTTAGATCTCATTGTAAGTATTTTCATGTCGTCGGCAAAACTCGCAGAGCCAATAAGTTAAAACTCTATAATTTTTGTATGTTTAAAAAATACTGATAACATGAACATAATATGAAAATTGCGTGTTTCAAACGATTTTAATTACTTAATTAATCACTTTAGCATTTTATAATGTAGAAATTTAGAAATCGAGAAAAATAAAAAAACATTATTTTCCCTTTGAAATGTGATGTGAAAACTGAAAATCGATCAAAAATGAACTTAGATATTCTGTGAATTTTACTACATTTTTGTTCATTGCAGTGCCAAAGAAGGCTCAAAATATACAGTGTTGGAAAAATATAAAATAAAAGAAAAAAGTAAGAATTTTGAACAAAATAAGTGAAAACAGAGTGATTTTATGATTTTTAAACGAATCTATCTAGAAACAAAAAATTATTACATATAAGTGATTTCGAGAATATGAATAAAATACATATAATTATTATACCTACATACGTCTACATATTATATTAGGAGTAAACTACATTGATAAATATCTATGTATGTTTGTATATACAGTCTATGAAACTTTCTTAAAAATGAAGTACATAATTAGTAGCGAAAAAAATATTTTCATTTTCTTCCTGGAATAATATTAATGTTCGTGGTGAAAAGTATACCCTATTGTGTTGGTCTATTTATTGTTGTTGTTGTAATCAGGTTCTTTTTACCAAATTATTTTTTTGGTCAAAAAATTTTGTTCGGAAAAAACTCTATTCTTTTTTATTCTGTTTGGGTTGGAAAAAAATACATTTGTAATTTAAATAAAGTTTTTCAAATAAAATAATATTTTTAATACTTTACTACATTAATGGAATATATACAAACATAATTAAGTTATCACCACAAAATTTGAAAGGATAAAAAAAACCTTAATTCGTTATCAAAAAAAGGGGCTTTTACGCGATTATTTGATTAATGATAATTAATTTCAAACAGCTTATTTTTCTTTAAAAAAAAAAATAAAGGAAAAATTTAAATGAGTCCTTCTGTTTTGTATGCCAAAAATTAAATATCTTACTTTTGACTTCAATTAAACCTTTCTTTATAGTATTAATTCTGTTTTTTTTTTTTTTTCAAACAGTGAAAAATTATGGGTTTTAATATTGCTCTATAAGATTAATTATTGAAATTGAATTGTCAAATGTTTTGCCTCAAAAATTTAACAATTTGAATAAAATAAATGAAAATTATTTAATTGGTTTTTTTCATTAATTTAAAAGCTGAAATATATATAAATCTGTGTATGTAAGAAATTATAAGTAAAATCAGTTTGTACTTGTGTGTAAAAAGAAGCAGAATTTATATATAAATTTAGATAAATTAGAATTCTAAAGAATTTAGTTAAATCGTTTTCAGATAATGAATTTTCTTTCTTAAGTTACTTAGTTACATACTTATTACTTACCAATGACATGAATAAAAAAAAATTAATTAAATTTTACTCTCTTTAGGTATTTTAAAAATAAAGCGAAAATGGACAAAATAATTGTCTGATGTGATAATATATACTAAGAATAAGTTCAGATTAAACGTTATAATTATTGGTATCACTTTCCAGCACAAGAATGTTAAAAATATACTAAGAATATAAAACAAATAAACACTACTTCGGTTAAATAAAAAAAAATATAGTATCCATTAAATATATTATTTTATAACAATTTTTTAAACCCTATTTAAACCCTCAAGATAAATACAATTAAACTATAATAATATTTACGTTGTCTCGTATATTTTAAACGATCAAAATGAGACGTACAAATTAAATAATAATATTAAAATACATATGTATCTTCACTTTAGCTTTTAACCACAATTTAAAATTGAAAGTATTAAAGAAAAAAAAAATACATACATACATGAGTAACATATACACATTATGTGTGGTTTTTCCATACTTTTCACTAATTAGTATTGACTTTTTCTGAGGTTTTATTATTTTTTTTTTGTTTTTTATTTTGTTTTCCCGCAAAAAAAAAAATTATTTATGTAGGTATCTTTAAGTTATTTTTGCTATAAAAACAAAATACAAATACATTCGCAGGAAAAAAAAAGGTTAATAATGGTATAACATAAATTTTTTTTTTTTTTATATACACTCCTTGAAATTCTGGGTATCTTATATTTGCAAAATATAGACACAAAAACTTTTTTTGTTTTGTTTTAAATAGATATTTCCAAAATATACTTTGTCTTCTTCTCTTTTTATGCTACAATGATTATGAAAATTATATAAAGTATAAAGTAAACAGAAATATATTTTAACTTTTAAGATTTTTTTTGTTTTAAAAATTCGCTTAATTCATTATTTTGTACTCTTTCAATATAATGTTTTATAGGAAGTTTGCGGTCAAGTCGCAAAATGATACTGAACATATATAAAAATATTACATAATGGTGAATGGTGAATCTAAGTAATTATTTATATGATGTTACATAATAACATGCACCTAGAATAATTAAAAAAAAAGAAGATATTTACAATAAATAATTAGGCTGTTTCCAAAATATTTTCATTTTCACCCAGGAAAAAGAAGCCTTTTTTTCCCCCATTAAGAACTATCCCAGGCATATTAATATTCAGAATATTGTTATTAAATTTTATAGAAATTGATTTTAGCTGACTTTTATTGTAATTAAAACTGTACATAATTTAAAAACAGTCTAATTTACAAAATAAAACATTACAGATTATAACTCTACTTTGATCTCTAAATCCTTCATTCATTAGAACGAACTTTATTTCAGGATTGAAAAAAACTGGAAAACCGGCGATTCATTTGTAAATGTAAATATCAAAGCGGTATAATATGCAAACAACGAACCACTCCAAATTCAATAGAATAAATATAATTCATCTAAAATTCTAAATGATTGAGAAACAAACTTAAAACCGATGAAAGGAACTCTCAGTTATCCTTAGGGTGCTAATTTGATACTGTTTACATGTTTACAACTAATCATAAAGACAGAAGAAAAAAAAAATCTCTTAGATTCATGTATCTTTTTATGCTAAAATTATTCCAATTTATTCATTTTGTCAATATTTTTGATATATAGTCAAAATATGGATAATTTTTCTTTTAGCATAGAAAGTATTTGCAAAGTAAATTTTTTATATCCTGGCGAAATATAAAAAAAAAAGTTTTGCGGAAAAATATGTTTTTTTTTTTCTTTTGGGCTTTATCTTATTGAACTGGAAAGTTCTTGGAAAAAGATTTATTTTTTCTTATGTAAAAAAAAACACAAAATAATGTAAATATCTTGAGGCAAACTAATTTTCTTTCAAAATTTTAGAGTTTTTTTCTTTTTTAATTTTTTTTTTTTTAAGATGAAAGATTAAAACCTTAGGATAATTCCATTCTTTTAACTTTTTAGATAATTTATATATTTTTATTAATTTAGATTTTAGAAAAAAAAAAGAAAATTGTAATTCTTTTCTTTTATTTTTTTTTTTTTGGCACAACGAGAAACGATTCACGTACCGAACAAATTGAAATTTTCTCGATGACTGAAAGAATATATTTATTTATTTCTTCCTGATGGCTGGAAAATACACATATACATATAATGTTAACATTGTTTTGCTACTTTTAAGAGAAAATCCTGAAAATTGTTGAGTTAAAGGGGAATTATGGATAAATTAAGTTATTAACGAGCTTATTTACAAAATATAAGAGAATGCTATTCAACCTTAAAAATCTGTTTATTTTTTACATAGATTTTTTTTGAAAATATATAGGTTAGTAATGATAATGAAATTTATTTACGGTTTATTTACTCAGCGCATAAATGAGGCAATTTTTCTTTTAACTTTTTTAAAGCAGTACATAATTTCTTTTTTTTGAAAAAAAAAAATTAAGGTCTACAAAATTCATTATATAACAAAATTTTCACGGGCATGAAATGCCAGAGTTGTATTGTTAGAATTAGTAAAAAATTATACCTATATATAAAAAAGATTAAATTTTGACTTTATATTGTACAGAAAATGCCTAAAAATGTATTTCTTGCCATTTTGTTGGATAATTAAAATATTTAGAAAAATCTTCTAAATATTAGATAGTTTTTAAATTTTAGATAGTTTTTAACATTTAATTAAAATATTATTTAGATATTTAGATATAACAATTTTTATACATGTCGAATATTTAAATTCAGCATATTTTTATACCAAAAACATTTTCGGGACAAGCACTAAGAATCTCAAAATTTATTTTATGAAATTTTTACATTCTAATTACGAAAGACAGCCCTGAGATCACGTGTATGATAAAAAGTTAAAAAGTACAAATACTCAAATAGGTACATAGCATACATATACATATTTAAATATTTTTTACAAGAACTTTTAAGTTTGTAGTTATAAAAAAAATGTTATGCTTGGAAAACATATGTACATACTATATATAATTCACTTTTCACATTATCAACAATCCTTGCAAAATGTTTTACAAATTTAAGAGTTTCCTTTCCAATCTTTTTTATCCGTCCATCCCGGTGATTAAGTTTAGCAAGGACAAAGCTTTTTCAATTTTCTCTTAATTTTTTTGCCAAAAGTTTTACATAAAAAAAATTTACAATAAAATAAGCATGAAGCATATAGTATTTTTATAATTAAATTTTTATAATATGAACTTGTACATACATTAAACTTATAAGTTAAAAAGTATATTTTCATATTATATATTTGGAAATATTGAAAAAACTAAATATGTACATATATGTATATATGTACATATATACATATATATGTACATATATACATATATATATATTTAAAACTTATAATTTCGATATCGCAAACTATGTTAAATCAACTTTTCTAATATAATGTTACATTTCCCTACTATTTTTATTGATCTCTCTTGATCTATGTATTCATGAAAACTTTTAATATGTTAATATGTTTTTCATGGCCCTGATGTACTTACAAAGTGTGAACAAAATATATTTACTAATAATTTAATTAAGATTTAGTTTCATTTAAAATTTATTCCATTTTCTCACGAAAAACAAAAACCCATATTTAATCTCGTAAATTGTCACTTGGAATATATTTTTCAGTAATCGTAGTAAATCTACGATACTTGCCTTCTTATTTTTTTTTTCAAGAATCGTTTCGAATCAATTCACTAAAAAATAAATAAGTTTTTACTAAAAAAAAATACAACAATAAGCACAACATAGTTTTTCTGTCTGACGGTAAAACGAAATTACATAATTTCCATACATATACGAAAAATTGTTCATAATTTTATATTTATTCACAAACAAACGTCCTGCTGTTTATATCACAGACTCATTAAAAAGTCTTCACTAAAAAGTAATATTTGTATTCTCGGAAGCTAATAAAACTTAAAAAACTGTTAATTGAAATTAAATTTTCATACCACAATAAATTAGGAAATTTTAAACGTTAAAAACAGTATTATTTTCATATAATAAAGTATATATGTATATTAGTGTATGAGTCTATAAGCAATAACCTTAAAAAGGTATTCTTTCCACATAACGAAACTATAAAGATAAAGAATATATACTACTTACTTATATAATTCATATTTATGTTCAAAATATATGATACTGCAAAAACATTATAATAATAACTAAATAAATGTTAAAATGATTGACAATTAGCAGTTTTTAAATAATTTACTAAAGTCATGAACATATTTCCTTTCTGCTTTTTTTTATAAAAAAAAAAAAAAACCATAAAATACATGAATCATTCATTAACAATGTTTTAATTATATTAAACTTTATAGCAAATAATATACAATGATTCAACAATTTTATTTAAAATCTAATTAACAATAAATAAATATCTTAATCAAATCCTTAAAAAAAAAATAATAAAATAAATGTATTTTATAAATACACAGACACATATATATACAATAATTATGTTAAAAATAATTCTGTTTCACTGAAACAAAAAAGAAAGATAATTATTTTTTTATTTTCTGCTTTTAATTCTTATATATCTCTATCTATGTATCTTTTATTCTTCATTACAATCCAAGCCTTTTATTAACATTCCCTTCCCCATACCAATATCAACAAAATCAATTCTTGTCATTTATTATTTTTTTTTTTTTTAAATTATCTTTTCGAATAAATTCAATAAAAAAAAAAAAAAATTTTAACTTTTTTGTGTTGCTTATACATTTGGAAAAATATGTACATAAAAAAAACCACTTTAACATAAAGTTAATGATAATGTTAATTTATAAAAAAAAAGAACAAAAAATATTATATATATAATTATATATATATATATACTTACCTATAAAACACAGAATAAAAAAGTTTTTTTTGAATTTATCCCCTAAACGAAAATGTTAATAGCATGACCGTTGTAGCATACATAAAATTGAGAGCGCAAAAAAAAAAGGATAATTTTGTTTAGCATTAAATAAAAATGGCATTAAGGGAAAAATGAATCTGACAAAATATTATTTTACCTTAATCTCTTTGGATTTTTTTTTTTTTTTTTTTTTTCAACTTATTCTTTTGAATGAAATTTGGGACTTACATATTTATGTACAATTCTACATAATAATGTATTTATTTATCCCACGACGAAAATGATAAATAAATAATATTATATAATGAAATACAAATTTATTCCAATTAATGAATATTTTTTTTTTGCACTGCGAAAACCGTAGATTTCGATTTATATTGTTAAAATTTTATATTTTATTCAAGATCTAGGTATATATAAAAAATTCTTAAGAACGTACCCAAATATATAGTTTTCTTTTTATTTATCAATGAATTTAACAAGATATTTATTTACAACACATTCTACTAAATTAATAATTTGTGGAGCATTACAAAAAAAAAAACAATGTTTCAAGGAATGAAGTAAGTATTAAGTTATAGGTTAAAGGATCGCCTCTTTGTACTCAGATAAACCTTTGGAGCATACCAATACATTAATATTAATATTAAATTACTTACAAACATCTTCTTGCAAGAGTCAAATTTGTCGTAAATGAACAATTTCGAACAAATCCATTTGCTTATATGTAGCGACTACCTTATGTAGTCAAATCAATTTATAACTATTAATATTAAGATGGTACAAAAAAATATACATTTTTAGGATGTTCCTGAAAAGTGTCTTGCCCAGCAAAAAGAGATCAATTTTCTTAATCTAATGATAATCCATTCAAATTTTTCAATAAGTCAATTTAAGTTTTTCAGGTGTTGAAACTTGATATTTCTCTCTTAAAGAAGTGAAACTTAAGTGACAATTAATTCATTTTTTTATTTTATTTTTTTTTTTCAATTCAGTTACACTCTATTGATTGTTGAATTTTCTTAATAACATTTCTTTTCAGTTTATTATGCATAGACTCGTTTAACACCTAAAATGACAAAAAAAAATACACATTTTGAAGTTTTTCTCATCTTATAGTTGCTCAATTTTCGATACAACGAGCTTTTCTTCAAAATACTATCTACTTATCTACATATAAGCAAAAGTTTTTATATTTGCACGCATTCCCCCTAACTTTTTAAGAAAATTAAATTTAGAAATTTTATATTCAATAAGACACTCAATTCTGATTCTCTATTATTAATAAAATGAAAAGATTTTAAGTATATTCAGATTTCTTATTAATGTTGTTACACAATACACAATACACATGTAACATTTAACTTAAAAAAAGGATGTGCTTATCTGCCACAAAACATTTAACTTTTTTTCTATTTATATCAGCTAGATTATACGAAAATTATCGGGCAATAAGTTATTTACCGGTAACATTTCTAAATTCTAAAAAAAAACATTAAAAAAATTAAACTGATACAAATGTAAGAAAATTATATAATGTATTTATATGTGTATATATTTATATAATGTATATATACATTACATTATATATGTACATCCCCCAAATATTCCAATTGCCTAAATTCATGAAAGCTTTCTAATTTTTTAAAAGATACATACAATGTTTAGAAAATTGTTATTATACGATTATACCTATATTTTCTTTCAAACATTTTTATGATACTCTCTTAAAAACTTTTTATATGGAGAAAATTGAAAGAATTAAAAGAAAATCTCATAAGAAAATTTATAGAGAAAGAATATAAAACCTCAATTTAATTTTTTTTCCTCAAAATATTGTTTACTACGAAATAACGCGATAATAGAGTTTAAAAAACAAAAAAAAAAATTAATTCCCATAAATTGGAAATGTAACTAATAATCACTCTAATTTTCAAACAGAATTCTATGAATTTTCACATCAAACCGACAAAATGTCTTAATTTAGAAATGACATTTCAAAACATAATTTTCCTAATAAAGTTCTTTGAAATTTGGGAGAATCCACTCAAAGGTAATATTAATATCATAAATTGTATTAAATTTTCATATTGTAACAAGATTGAAGCCAAAAATTTTCAGTTTTAATTATTCTTTGAAAGTTTTGAAAGTATGTCGAATACTACTAATAATATCGATAACGCAAAGTCCGTAACTAATATTATTTTAAATAAGATCCAATCTTCAAAACTTTGAAAAATTCGATGATTTATCCAATTTTGTAACTAATGTTTTTCAAAAAAAAAAGCTTAGCAAATTTTTTAACTAATTTTACTTTCTATAAAACAAAATTGTCTTCGAAACAAAATTATGTATATGTTTCATCATCAAATCAACAGCCTTAATCGAAAGTTTAAGGGGGTTATTTTAATCTTTGAGAGAGATACATTTCATATTCGAGTTAACTTTTGAAATTTGAGTAAAAAAGTTTATTAAATTTGAATTTGAATTTTATTAAATCGTATTATATAATTAAACATTAATAGAAAATCACAATAAATTATTAATATTAAGCAATATCTTTAATAGTGATGGTTTTTGTTTCTTATTAAACTCTGTATTTACATATATTATAAGCCCTTAACTATCTTAATCAATTCGAATTGAATTTTAACAATATTTTTATTACATGTTGACAATTTAAGAAATCACATGCGTTTTTTACTTAAAATAAATTGATCAAGAGGTATTACATTAATTATTTTTCGGTGCTAAAAAAGATATATTTTAAAAATTTTAATTTTGTTTGACTTTATTATCTTAAAAAACTCAATGGACCACGATTTTTTTTTTTTTGTAATTAGGAAAGTTTAAACATTGTTAATAATTGATTTGTAAAAATAAAAAATATTTCTAAAAATGAATTTCAGTAAAGAATAAAGAAAATTAATTGAGTTGTTATTGCGATAATATTTTACTTACTCTTCGTTCCTAGATTAAGATCATTGGATTTGTAAAAAATTTCTTACAATTGTCTTAAATGGCAGATCTTGTAAGTTTTATTTTTTGTTAATCTTTTACTTTTAAACTTCTTTAAAACATTTATTGAAAAGATCTTTTCATTTAGAGAATTTCAATTTTCAACAAAGATAAGTATATTAGAATAAAAAAATCAAAATAAATGAATACTACAGGTGTGGGTGATAAGTTGAAAGTGTATAAATAAGGTAAATCTTCATTTCGAATATATATTTTGTAAGAGCTCTGCAGGATAAAACAAAAACTTATTTCAGTATAATGATATGAATTTCAACCACATTCATATTAAGTAATATAAAATAACAAAAACTTCGTTAATGACTATAAATAAATTTAATTGATAGCTACCAATTTTTAAATAAATTAGAATTAACCTTTATTTAATTTTCAGATATAAACCAAGTCGAAATTTAATGAATAATTTGGCAAATCAGTATTCATCTTAAAATACTATCCTTCTATAACAAACTTCGCTAGATTTGTAATAAAAGAGAAACAAATAAACATCTTAAATAGTTGTAGTAAAAAGGATACTTTAAAAATTATTTTAATTCTTTTTCTTTTTGCGGTTTTTAGGTCGAGCTCCTCCTTTATGTTCATCTGCCTCTGGAACGTACACCGTACCTTCAGTAAGTTCTTCTTTAATATCAGATTCAGCAATTTTACTTTGTGCTTCCATATAGAACATAATGTCTCTTAATTGATCTTTAACATCAGCCAGTTCTCGTTCCTTTCTCTCCTGAAACTCTTTGTACTTTTTTTCTTGCGCCAAACATTTGGCTTGCCAAACTGATTGATTAGTTTGCAAGGCTTTACTTAATTGAACTTCATCAGATAATTGTTTTTGAACATCTTTTAATTTCGCAGAATTTTGAACTATTTTTTTCTCCAAATGTGCTTTTTCCTTGTTTAAAGCTTGTACTTTCTGTTCCACAGTAAATAATTTTTCTACAGTTCTATCAGTTTTAGCTTTATAGTTGATCCAATCAGCTTCTAAAGCATTTAATTTTTCTTCATAGTATTTGCGTTGAGTTTCTAATTGAGATGTTAATAAATATGTGAATTCTAATTGCATTGAATCAATTTTTTCTTTTCCTTCTTCTTCTTCGCCACTTCCAGTTTCAGTAGCAACTAACTTACCATCTGTTTTATTTTGATATAAGCGATGAACAAAATTATCTCCTGCATAGTCCCACACACTAGATGTTCCCAGTTGCATTGCGTAAGTGTGATTAGTTGCTCGATAATGTGTAGCAGCGTGTCCTCCTTGATAGCGACCACAACCAACGTGACCACAAATCAGACAAATCCATAAGGCCTCCGTTCCTTCACATTCCATACACACAGAATTTTCCACCAATTCAGGTGTTTGAACATGTCTACAGACTGGACAAGTAGAATCACCCCATTTTATTAAGCAATTAGCATGAAAAGCATGATTACATAATATGGTTAAAACTCCATCAACACTTTCATCCATTCGCTCGAGGCAAACTAAAAATAAAAAAGTTACAAGTCAAAATTTTTTAACTTTGTCAAACGAATTTTTTAATCGTAGTGTTTTTTTATTAATTTTCGTCATAACAAACAACATTGAATAAAAGAACCTTGAAAAATTAAAGGTTGTCATTATTATAAATTATATTTTGCATTGCAAAAAAAATATTTACATTACAATTTCATTCCATCATATATGTACACGAAAAATTAAATCATTCTGAATTTTGTTATCAGATACATACCTGGGCATGTTGGTAATTCTGTATGTCCTAGTGGTGGTGTGCCATCTTCACCCCACTCAATACGTGAAACCCATACAGCGTGACATAATGAGTCTGGCTCTAGAGTATTATACGCTGCACCATTAAATGTCTGATAAAATTCCAATGCTGATTCATTAGTTCGAAATTCCAACAAAACCATGAATTGATTTGGGTTTCCATCGCGAATTATTCGAATATGTTTTATAACTTCGTGACATGGTGCAACAAACTTCAACAAATCATGACACCCTAAGCTAGCTGGTACTGCTAATAAACAAAGCTGAGCTGATGGAGCTTCTTCAATTTCTTTTCTTTCACTAAAAGTAAATAAAATAAATTGAATAAATACAAGATACTTATTTAAATCTAAAAAGAACACAACTCATAAAAACACAGTTTTTAATATAAATCCTTTATACGGGATCTCTTAATGCGAAATTTCATCTCGATCGGATAATGGAAGTGGGTTACTTTTCACTTCTTAGAGTTAATTTCCACTTTTTAAACTTAAGTTGTTATATGCTGCAATGTACTAGTCCAAAATAGATCCATCATAGAAATACTTAGGAGAAAATTAATTCACTCACAATTTCCTAGCAACATTTCACTAACATGTTGCAATCTGTAAAAAATCATCAACCCTAACAAAATTGCACACAAAGAAAAAAATCCTTACTTTTTTTTGAACAAATGAATAATTCCGTTTGTGACTTCAACAAATGGATTTCCAGAGAAGAAACTTATTTCTTTCGGGAACTCAGTGGGAAGTTGACTTCCACCATCTGCATTCTCCAAAGGTGTTGTTTCTCGGGATGATGAATGTGGCAATAAGCCCAGTTGAGTTGTTTTCTTTATTTCTTCTTTATTTGTATAAGATTCGATTGTAATTTTTTTTGAATTTCTTAAGCCACGGTCTCTTTCCCGTTCCTTTTGAGCACGACCTGGTTCAGCTGTTGATGAAGCAGTAGCTCCTTCTTCTTGATCACTCACTAAAAAATAATTAGAAAATATTAAATTTTGATTTTTTTTTTTACATAAAATATGATAGGTGGGTTTGGGAATGGGAATGGGTACAATGTACAATTACTATTTTGGATTTCAAATTCAAACAGTAAGGTCAGGAATGAAAATTTTTACTTTGTTCAGTATCAGCAGAATCTATTTCAATTTTAACAACACACAATGAAACCAAATTCGGCATTTAAGATTTTCATTTAATTTCGTTTAAAAAAACATTTATTTTAATTTTTTTTTGTAATTTTTAATTTTTAATTTCACTGATAAAAAATAAATGAAATAATGAATATACGAAAAATTTTTATTTCTAAATTCGATTCAACGAAAAGAAGACAAAGAAAAATCAAAATAAATAGAAATGTCAAGACACAGCATAATAGACAAAGCCAGTAATATTATCATAAAATTATTTGGCCAGAAAAAATTATCACTTCAAGTATGCTTTAAATTTATTCCATATACAAAAAAATTTTATACCAAATAGTTAAATTTAAATGGTCGAAAATAATTGAATTTCATACTAGCTTGTTCCATTTAGCTTTAGCTGAAAAAATTCACCAATCCTAAGCTCTTTTTTGAATGTGTGGCTAGAAAATTGTATAAAGTAAGAAAAGCTTCTAAATAAGGTGGACTAAAAAATTAAATCTAATTTATAAATTATCTTTCAAAGTAAAAAAAATAAATCCTTAAGGTGAAAACACAATTGGGGCGACAGCGTAACGACAGCGATACCGACTGTCAAAAACCATATATTTCTATGAGAATGAAACAACTGAGGCGACTTTTTTATATGAAAAATCGCTGTCGCCATCGTTGTCGCCCCAATTGTGTTTTCACCTTTATTGTGCATTTAAAACGGAAAATATAAAAAAATAAAAGAAAATCTTCTTCTAATAAATAAAAATGAGAATTCTCTGTTTCCCTTATCTGAAATTTTGAAATGAAGTAGCCTAGCGATCCGAGATGGTTATAGAGTACTAGAATAAAAAGTTGTAGCGTTTGGCCCAAATATTTTATGATTTATGATTTAAAAGCTGTATATGTATAGCATACGTTTCAAGCACAAACAAGGTTTTGATGGAAATGTAAGTTCGGCACTCCTGTGTGTAACCGATTCAACTAGTAAAATCAAATATTAGATATTAGATTAGCAGATTATAGATGGTAGAGGTATTTATAGATGGTAGAGTTATTATAGATGGTAAAGTTATCAGTGAAAAAGTGAACTAATATATACAAGTTGAACTTTTTAATTAAAGCTAAAAGAAATTATGTTTTCTTATATTTTAATAATCTATGGAAGAAATATTAACATAGATAATATTTGTGATGTCTTATATAACAACATCACATTGGATGAATCATAACAAATTTTCGTTGTATAACGATTTAAATGAAACTTATCGAATTTTTCTTTTTTATTATTATTATTATATAGATACAAAAAAAAAGGATGTCAAAATTTTCGGCTCACTGTTGTTAGTATCCTTTAGACTTCCTTGTTCACAAGAATAAGTTATTTTCTATCAAAAAAAAATATATATATAAAGAAAATTCTATATAAAAAAAAAAATCTAATAAAATATTTTTTATTCAATTTCAAACTACAAAAAATAAATATAAGCAAATAATATGAATTTTAAAATTCATTATATACTTGTTTCTATCTTTTTGGCAAACATTTTGTCATTTTTTGGTTTTGATGTATAATACCTCTATATACCTAAAACGTTAAAAAGAAAACTTTCACTTTTTTTAAACTAATTTTAATATTGTAAAATCATTATTATTATTATTTTTTCTGTAGCATTAAATTCACACAGAAGAAACTGGTTTGTACACCTGAGTTTTTAATATTTTCATTTGTGATGATTTTTTTTTTTAGTACGTTCAGAAATTTTGTTAGAGAAAAATGTTGTATTTTATACTATTTATTTATATATATTGTTGAACAAAAAAAAAAAAAACTTAAAATAATTAGGTGAAAATCAATCAATAATTTTCATAAAAATGTGAAAATAAATAAATATTAAGCATAAAAGAAATTAATTTTAATTTAATAATTAATAACATGGAATAAATAAATAAAAATAAATTGTACAGATACAAATAGAATATAAAGTCGTAAAAAATAATCGTAAAATAAAAAAAAGTTTTGTCTTAAAATTACACAAATAAAAAATAAATAAATTATTTACTTGTTTGGCTGTGCATTTAAAAAAGCTTTTTCGCCTAGTAACCATCGTCAGTAAAAAAACAAAAAGCTAATTCTTTAATAAAAGTAAAAGAAATTCAACAAGTATACAAAATCGCTCTTTATGTCTGGAGAAAAATAATGTTAAAAAATTAAAAAATTTTCGTAAATTTTTAATATATATATTTATATATATACCTATATATATATATTTTTTTTCCAAGTTGGATTATTAAAAGTGACAATTAGATTCATGTTGTTATTTATAACTTTTAGGGTGGATCGCTTTAAAAGAAAAACAAAACACAAATTTTATTATATTTTCATATTTTAGTAAAATATACTAGAAAGCTTATTCATAGCAGAGTTAATAAAAAACTTGTTAACATTAATATCAAGGAATAATATAATTATGTATGAAAATTTAAGAAATTTAAAATTTTGCTGTAAAATTTTTATGAAATTTTTGGACAAATTACAGATTTTTTAAATTCCAAAATTTGTTACTGTATCATTATAATACTACTAAGTAAAAGTACTCATTATAATTTAATAATAAAAATGTGCCAACCCATGTTTATTATTCGGTACGAAAGCTTATTGTTCATCAATTAGTTTTTGTTTAAGAATCCTATAAGATTTTTTTTTTTTAGATAGGTGGATCCTTCCTAAACAAAAAAAATATTTAAAAAAATAGGTATACCTATAATTTTATCTTTTTATAATTAGAAAATAATATTGTTTCACAGAAATCAATTTGTCTTTTATAACTTGAAGCTTGAAGCCTTAAATAAGTAAAAATTAATTAAATTATGACAACTAATGCTTAGTTAAATATTCACTCTTCTTCATTTTTTTTTTTTCTTAACTTGTGCCCCTTTAAAATATGTTTTTTATTATCAGAATTCGATGGGTTGTGTTGCTAATATTATGCTTACTTATATTCCAACCAACAAATTTTCTATTTAGTATATTATTTTTCTGGTTAATATATATATTGGATTGGGACCGTAATCTATTGATATTTGATATTAAAAACAAAACCATAGGGATGTATTACTATGCGAATCAAGCTAGTCATGTATTGTGATCCATGGTATAAGTATTTTAAGTTAAAACTCAAAATAACATAATATTTCCTATATAGTATTATTGAATTTTAGTAATTCAAGGGATTAGTACTACTTTCAAATTGCAAGTATAATAATGATTATTATTTTTTTATTTTTCAAAATATGTTTGGATGGAATATGAAAAATAAAGATAAAAAAATATCAAAAACATATTTGAAGAATGTACTATATGTAAATATAAAGTTATAGGCAATATCCTTAAATATGTGTAGGTATATCCTGTTTCAAATAAATTTGATGTGATTGATGTTTTTAGTTTATATTTGATTATTTGACAAGTATATAATATTTCAAACATCAATATTATGTGCAAAGATTACATCTCAAATAAAAAATGTTAAATTGATATTAAATGAAAAATGAAAAGGTTAAAGAATTTGATGTTATGTATGGATGTTAATAAATCCAAAAAAAAAAATCTTAAGCGACAACATATAACTAAATTGAATTAAACTTGATTTCATTTTGATGGGGGTACAAATATTATTTTGTACATACGGATGTACGTACATACGAATGTATTGATAAAAAAAAATAGTGCAAGTTACAAAAAATATTGAGACATCACCTAATTGACATAATCTCTTAATTGACAGAGAAAGATTCCATTGATCATTTTTTTCCCCCAAAGTATTTACTTCATTATCAATATTCTGTCATTCATAGTTATTTATAATATCAAAAAAAAAGAATAAATAAATAACATTTCAATTTGAATTAATGCCAACAATTCTCCCGCTTAAAAATTAAATAATTTGTTTTTAATATTTTTATATAAATATATTATATACCAATGTCCTTCGGGTGAAATCGTCAGTAGAATAAAATTTTCTATATTTTGGGAAAATGTGTACAAATGTAATAAATACATAAGTCTCCTATCGAACATAAATAAAAAGATTAAAATAAAATGCAGAAAATCATTTCCAATTTTTGATTGAAATGAAAATAAAAATATTAAATAAAAATAAATTTAATAGTAATATACTTTAAATTCAAAAGTGAAGAAAAATTAACAACAAGTATTACTTCACAATCAGTCCTTAAAGAAACATATGCAAATCGGGGAAAGAAATTTCCCAAATACTTAAATTGGAAATTTGCAAAATATAATTACCTACATTAATTTGAGTCTAATAAAGAATAGTCTAATCAAGAATAGTAGAAAAAAACAGAGAGCAGGTCTATTTTTGAATTATTATTGCATTATATAAGTTCATTAAAGAATTAAAAATTAAAAACAAATAAGTAGTTATAGAACAAATTGTAAAACATAATGTGAAAATTGAAAATTCTGAAACATTTTTCCTTATAACGCTCCAAAATTTCAACATTATGAATATTTCCTAATGTTAGCTATAACTTTATTATGAATTGTTGACGATTATTTCTCTTGATTTATGTTTTCAGAAAATTGTCCTTTCAAAGTTAAATTTTCATACTTCCATCCTTCATCATATAAATTAAACTTGAAAATTTGTATTCTCACTTGCAATCATGAAGTTTTTTTTGCTAATTTGTTCAGTACATATTTTTTTATCCAAATTTCGCTCAAATATACATATTTTAATGTAGAAAACTTTAATTATATGCTGAAAATGAATGTTTGCAAAATAAAGCAACATAAAAAATATTGAATGTGAAAATTAAAATTATGTTTTTGAAAGTTTTCTAAGATTTTTGACAAAATAAAAAAAATTATTTATGATTAAAAGAAAAACTTATGTTTATTTTTCACTTAAATAAAAGTTTGTTTTCAACAACTATAATAAAATACTAATTTGAAATTTTATATTCATTTACAGCATCAGGCATAATGCAAAATAAACTATTTTAAATCGAGATTTTAAATAAAGAAAATAATAACTAATAATTATAAAAATTAAATTAATTTAAAAAAAAATGTTTTTTTATAAATCAATTCGAGGCATAAGAAATGTAAAATTTTCAACATTAATATCAATTTTTTTTTATTTTTTATTTATTATAATAATATTATGCTTAACATTCGGTTTTAATTTGATTAATAACACTAGAAGTACAGAAAATTCAAAATTCTATACATCATCTAACAATAATAATAATTATCTTCAAGATTCCATTAATAAAAATGGCCTAAATCAAAATAATATTATAAATTTCAAAAAAATTAATCATAAGAATAAAAATAATCATTTAGAAACAAAAACTGTGATATTATCAAACTCATTAAATGAAAAAGATTTATTACGGAATGCATTTGAAAGGTAAATAAATCATAAATTAAATAAAAAAAAATTTCAAACATTGCTTGTTTGTAGATCTAAAAAAGAACTCAATTATTTTTGAAAATAATAAATAGCCTGTATAATTTATTTAGGTATTTTAAGAGTTAACATGTTTTAAGTACGAATATATTATGTGTAAATTTAACAGCTTTCATATTTTTTACTCAACATTTTTATAGTTTTCTTGAATTTTATATTTTTCTCATTAGATTCCCTCGAGATAATTTAACCATTTTGAATTTTGTTGGTGCTTATTCTTTTTCTCAAAATTTAACGACAAAAAAGTTGTATTAAAAAATTCCTCGGCGGCTCTAAATTACTAAAATGTAAAAACTAGGAAGAATGTAAATATTGTGCACAAAAACTGGGACGAGTCTAATCCTTTATTTATAGCACAAGAAAAGTTCATCTGGCACCAGAATGGAGTCAAGTGTGAGAGACTTGTGCTGGCGCCAAAATGTCATTTGTCTAAGTAAGTTCATTATTTCTGTTTAACATTCTGATTTATGTTGAAATACTTGCGGCAGATTTTGGATCTAAATTCTGGCGTTAAATTCTGTTTCTGTTCCTTCCGCCATAGAAAGATAGAGAATTGAAAAAAATTCAAAAAGATTAACAAAAAATTATTTAAAGTTTAATTAGCGAATGAAACCTGAAAAAAAAAAATAATAATAGTAAAGCATATAAGGATAGACGTATAGCTCAAAATACGTTCATTATTCTTGAAGTAACTTTTCAGTTTATATAATTTGAAAATCTAAATTATTTAAATTCAAAAATACCATCTGTTGTGCAATGTAGACACTTTAACAGATCTAAAGTCAACAAATATGTTGTCTAAATATTGCGAATCATTATATACTCTTCTTCACACACAACATCTAGCTGTATTGTTTCGAAAAAAAAAACCAAATAATTAAAATTAACATAAATTAATCCGTCAAGAGAAGCAAATGAAAACATTGTTTTAACATAAATTTAAAATATTATTTATTGCAAAATTTGTGTAAAATTTTATTCATTGCTTAAGGCATTTTTGTTGACGAAGGTGAGAAAATGAATATGAGAAAAAAATTATTAACATTTTTTTTGTTTTTTATTATCCGCAAATAACTTTTTTTTTTTAAATAATTTTTCCTTTGGGAACCCATAAATATCCTTTTTGATTATTTATTATATTATATAGAACTTTTTTGTTTTATATTATATATAATTTTTGAAGAAGACAGGTTATTAAATAAGACGGAATAAAAACACAAAAAGAAATGATTTAATACCATTATTAAGGGATTATATTACACAGAAGCTGTAAGGATGGCTAGGAATAATGTTCTCCTTAAAAATAAAATAAATTCAAGATATTTATGTCAATAAGCTTTATTGTATACGAAAATTACGAAAAAAAAAAAACATAAAATTATTATTATGATTATTATGAAATAAAATTTTTTTTCTTATCTTATGTCGAAAATTTGGTATTTTGAAATAATATATTTTTTTCAGAAACATAAATCTGGAATGATTTGATATGAAAAGAAAAGTTATACAGATTTCATCAAATTCATAAAATCCTACATGTACATGAAAGGATAATAAAATTTTTAATAATTTTGTTTTCACATGTACAACATACAATGTACATGTATGTATCTTTGAATAAATATTATGGTCTATTTCTCTAACTACACTATCTACACAGTATATATACACAACGCATGTAAAAAGAACATTTATCATTTTACTTAAAAAAAAGGATATATTTCGAAATCATTTAAAAATTCATCAATTGATATCCATGAATGAATTTTAAGTTTCATTTGATACAAACGTGATTGATGCATTTTTTAATTAAATGTTCTCATTGTTGCTATATTGGCATATATATGCATTCTCAAACAACTTGGGACTTTCATAATATTTCTATTAAACATAATTTTATGTAAAATATAAGTTCTATATATATATATATATATACATAAATGTAGAATAACGATTTTATCATCGTTAAACATAATACTATAATCTTAATTAATTTTTTTCTCTGAATTATAATAACTGAATCCTGTTCCATAACTTTTTTTTAAGGAAGTATTTTTCTAATTATTTTACTTTTTAATGTTCTGGGAATTAATTAATCAACATTAGCGGGTATTAATTGAAATAAGAAATTAAGGAAAAGGAAAGAATAAAATTTTCGTAAAATATTTTAATTAAACTTTTTTTTTGTATATCTAAAGATACCTAACATAATCCAAAAATCTGGAAAAAGGATTTTAAGCTTTAAAAAAAATTTTGTAATGCTATAATTTTTTTTTTAAGAAAATAAGGTACAAAAAAATGAAAATAGTTTTCCAGAAATTTCGAGTTCGAGTACCATTATAAGTTTACGAGTTTTATACAATCACGATTATGTTTTAGAAAGAGAAAATCCTGCCGTATAACAAGCTCCCGCATAATGTTGATAAGTCGAATTATCAACATATTCCTTAAAGAGATTGATATACATCACCGACAAAATATTATTTTCATTTAGAATGTAAAATATTTAGTATAAATTTAATTTAAAGAATGATATCATAGCACTGTCTCAAAATTAAATTAAATTTGTGTGTTGTTGAAAATAATTTAACGACAATATAATTCGCACGGGAATCTTGTGCAGTAGAATTTGTTATCATTGTGAAACAATATATTCTTTCCAAGTAAATTATATCTAGTACATTCTATATGTAGCTACATAAGTACATATGATATATTTTACATGGTATAATCAATATTTGTCTCTTAGGATATTTAAAATAATTTCAATTTATCATATTCATTGTAGTCATATGCGTCATCAGGCAGGAACGGTGCGGTATTTGCTCTTCTCTGAAACAAAAAACTGTATAGGTTAATAAAAGCCCCTTACTACTTACCTACTTCTATTGTGTACCAAACCAAAAATATTTCTAATTAAATCCGAAAAAACAGATATTTTTTTACATTAAAACTTTGTTTGCCCAATCGTTCTAACATAATTCTAAATTACAAAATACTTATTTTAAATTTTTCCTAGCAAGAGTCTCGAATTCATGAACAAGGACGCAATGAAACAAATAATATTCACATAAATAAGTTAATTTTTTATCTACTTTATATTTTAAATTTCGTTTGTAAGTTCATTGTGTGAACTTTTTATGTTCATTTTATAAGTTGGGTGTAAACTTAACTTTTTTTTTCAAGCTAATGTAAAAGAGGCAAAAAAAAATAATTTTTAAATTCTTACTTATTTAATTTTCTACTGGAACAAAGTTTTTAGATATACAGATGAATAAATCGTGCCTGTCGTGGAAAAATCCTAGCGACGCCCATTTATTTCAGGAAAAAAGTTCTGTGAACATTTTATGCCATATTATTACAATTATTATATATGTCTTTTTATTAATAATTGTATTTTTTTTTTTTAGTTAAATAGATTAACAATATTAATCTTCATATCAAAAATATTAATATTTTACACTAATTAGTATTATTTAATAGTATGACAATTGATCAGATTATACATTTACAAGATAATATAAGTCAAAATTAAGCTTTTTAAAATAAATTGTATAAAATTTTTGATGTGACAATAAAATAAATACGTATACATAATTAAATATATTTTTTATCATTTTCTTTGTTTCTTTTGTGTTAAAAAATTTGAACTAATTTATAAATTTGTACCATCCAATTTTTTAGATTATGTACTTAATAAAATTTTATTACATTTATATTTAACCAACATTTTTGTATGCTAGTGTAGTGTAGATATATCCTAGGACCAAAAACCTTAAAATAATATCTAATTAATTTGTGATTTTTAATTTAGCAACTTATTGCACTTTCAACAAATAGGTATGTGATCCAAACAAGTTAAAAGACAAATCAATCTCAATGTATGGAATCAATAATAATAAAACTTAAAAAAACTATGAAAATGTTGAACAAAAATTATGAGTAATGTATAGTAATGTATATAGTATATAATATAGTAATATATATTTATACGTGCTTACATAATGTATTTAAAATATCCTATCTGTTTTTTCGAATTAATTTAATTTATTTTCTAGAAATAAATTTTTCTCATAATTTTTATGCATTAAGCAAGTGTAAAATATGCTGCTCTTAAAAAAAATACATGCCAGACATTAATTAGTTTTGTGGTTTTATTCAAAAGATATTTTTAAAACTATATGCACATAGAAACTATATTCACATTATTGCATTATTAATATTTTTAATGGGCTTTTCATTTCTGATTTATGTAAAATAAGTTTTTTTTTTAATAGCATTCCCTTCTATTTCTTTTACTATTAAGTACACATTAATAAATATGTACGTATAAAAGCCTTTTATGACTAACAAAATAAACTTAGAAAATAAAACATTGAATGAGATAAAAATGTGTATGTCTGGTTAAAATCTTTTTCACATCATCGCAATCTTGTCACTCGTATTTAATAATTCTGATTGATAATTTCCTATTAAAACTACAGTAAAGATTATTATCCACTTATGTATATTGCAGCTTAGGGTTTTTCTTCCACACTATATATAGGAGATGTATGATTTGAAATTTTTATATTCTCTTTAAAAGAGATTTGTTTATGCCGTAAGCAAATTTTAAAAAAATAGTTATAAGAAAATATGTAGATTAGAATATTCTTATACTTACATTTCCATGTAAGTGTAAAGTATGTGCTTTTAACCTTTGATTTTTCTTTTATTTTAATTGATAATTTAATTTCTCACCAGTCAATACGCAAAATAACATTCCAAATATTGAAGTTCAGAGTCATCTTAAAATTTAAAAAAAAACCTAAATTTTGAACCGGCTCAAACCTCAGAATTTCCATATTGAACAAATTTTGGATTAAAATCTTTTTTTCTCACATTACCATTAAATTTTGACTTATATGGAATAAAACCATTTTCTCATCTACCACTATCCATTTGTAATTATAAAATCAACATTCAACTTTATACTGTACCTTATTATAAATTCAATTATCTACTACATTATCGTATAATATAATGTAAAACATTAACTGCTGGAATGATTTCGTTTTTTTTTTTTTTGCTTCATAATAATTTCTATACTTATTATTGCTTAGCAGATTCTAATTAACTAATTAAATTTTTGCATTGAATTTATAATAAAATAACTTTATAACTTATTCATCTTTTCAGTGCTAATTTAAATAAAGATAAACATCTATCTGTGCAAGAGCTTGGAAAATATATCAGTAAGAAAATTCATGAACATATCTCAAATTCAATACGTAACAACCCAATACAATTCGCTAAAATAGATCTTTCTCCAAAAGATGGCTTAATAACATGGGATGAATATCATAAATTTTTTCTCCGGGAACATGGCCTAGATGAAGATTACATCAAAATTCACAGGTAAAAGATATTTCTAAAAAAAAATCAAATCGCTAAATCATTCAATCAACCATTACAATTACTTATTACCATCATAAATTAAATTGTTGAAAAAAAATTTAAATTTTTTTTTGTGTTCACACTTTCAGTGAAAAGAAACATGTAAAATTAAACCGAAAAACTAAAGAAGATATGATGCGAGATAAAGCCAGATGGTCTGAAGCTGCTAAAACAGACCCATTCTCATTAACATTAGATGAATTTTTAGCTTTTCGGCATCCCGAATCTAGTGTTGTAAATTTATTAAGTTTGGTCGATGATTTATTGAGAATGTTTGATTTAGATGGAGATGATCGTTTAACTATTCAAGAATTTGCATATTTATCTATAGAAGACATCGATGAGAATTATCAGAAAAAAATTGTTTCCAAAACTGTTGAAGAAAGGCAAGCTGAATTCAAAAGAATCATTGACAAAGATCATGATGGTAAAGCAACTCGAGAAGAACTTCTCAGATATGTTGATCCTAAACATCCTCGTTATGCATTACAAGAAGCAATAACTTTATTCAATTTAACAGACATTAATAAAGATGGTCAATTAGATTTAAATGAGGTAAATTAAAAGAATTTAATTAAAATATTCACTAAAAAATGTTGAAGTGAATTATTTTTTTTTATTAGTCGTATATATATACTTATACTTTTATATCATACATGCATACATAATAATTTTTGATAATTCGTTTCGTTAGCATAAAGTTTAGAGTAATAAAACGAGTAGCATCTGGTGTTAGTACTCACGTAATAGCAATGTACAATTAAAAATTAAATATAAAAAGTTCAATAAATATTATTAATTTTATAAATAATCCAAATATAAACCAAGCTAAGAATTAATTTCGGCCGCAAAAATCATAAGATAAATTATATGGTATAGATCACATTATAAAAAAATATGTTAGTATAAATAAGTTTTAAGCAAAAAAATTAAAATGACTAACCCATGAGCACAGATTAGTACTCTCAAAAAAAAAAAATATAGCTTTTATATTGAAAAATGTGATTATGGAAATTTAAACTTATTACTATAAGGATAGCTTAACCTGGAGTCAAAAAGCGCAAATTTCGTTACAATATAATGCATGAATGTGAAAAAAATTCACGTGCAATTAAAAACTCTAAACATTGATAGTAAATAGCGAATTAATTACGTTGAATCAACAACAAATAAAATTTTTACTTATAAAAGCAAAAATTATTAATATACCTAAATAATACGTATGTACGGTACGTATACATTAATAGTTTATTATACGATTATCAAAAAGCTTGTTAATTAAGGTTTTTCAACTTAATGGATTACTTGAAAATGGAAAACAAAAATTTTTAGAAAATATGAAAAGCATTATTACATACACTTTTATACATAGATATATTTTAAAGCTATCTTTCTTTACTTATTATTTCCTTTTCCTGTGCACTGTGAACAATATATAGGTACTTAGAGTTTTTATTGTATGTAATAGTTATTATTTTTAACTTTTTGACAAATAAAATATAGAGCAAAAAAAATACAGTTTGATTATTAATCAAACACAATTCCCATTCACGTTCATTTCTCTTATTACTATTATTACCTTATTGTGCTATTTTATCGACATTATCAGCACAATAATTTTTAATTTACCCTATTTTATTTCTTCATAATTTTTTTATACGAAAGAAAAAAAAATTTTATTTGTACGTATCTTTAACATCTATTTGATGTAATGACGAACATACATTTTTTGTTTTTTAAGTTTACAAGCCATTCAAAAAGGATAACATTTTATCCTTTACATAAGATCTTCACCCAGGTGAAATTAATTCGTTAAGTATCATTAACGATAAAATTCCATGATACAAAGTGCTTACTCATATTTATGCCGGGAAATAATATATTATTAAATTTCTAACTGAATTTTTTTACGCGATATTTTAATATAAATGAAAATATTATTCGCAATAAACATGAATGTTAAAAAAAAAAGCATACCTATAGATGTAAATAAAATCAAATGTTTTTTTAATTTTTTTATTTCAGATTATTAACAGTTCCAAAATATTTATGTCATCGAAAATGATTGATGCAGCTACTAGTTTTCACGATGAATTTTAAAAATTTTTGCACAATAAAATTTTTTTTATATAAAAAAAAAACAAAAAATTTGATATTATTGATTAATTTAATAGGTTTACAAAAATGTTCCTTTTAAGCGTGAAAAAATAATTAATTTGATGATAAAAAAAAATATTGTTTTAATTTTCAGATCCTTTTAAAAAAATTTATTATTAAAAAGACTTGCAACAAAAAAATATTAATCCTTTAATAATAATTACGAGCTAAAAGTAAATATTTTGATTATTCCCACAAGCAGGTGTTCATAACGTTTCGATAATTGTTCCCATCCATCAAATTAAACAAAAATTGGTGTTTCAACTTTTTATTCTTGCATTTATTATTCTGTCTGCTGAGAGAGAACGCAAATTATTCCAAATCTCAGAGCTAAAAATTCTTGTTCTTTGAAAATCCTTCCAAGTTTTTATTTCTTCTGTTCAATTCAATGAAAAACATAATTCTTAAAAATTCTATGTTCTACAATTTACATGAATTACAAATTCTAGTATTTGATTAACATTGTACTTGAATTGTATATTGTTCAAAAAGAATATACAATTACACTTACACGAAATGAAAATCCTATACATTCATAGAGGAAAATTTAAGAATTTAACTTAAATTTTTGTACTATGAGTTTTTCCCAAAAATTTTTAAAATATCTTGCAACTTAAAATTATTATGTGTACACTGAGTATTTCATAAATAAACTTAATGTACTTTATTATTTATGTTTTTTATATACATTATGTATACATAAAAAAATGAACAATGCTGTTATAATATAAAGTACATGAAATGTAAAATTTTATTTTATATATGGTGACCATCCGTACTATATTTTAGAGGATGTTATTACATTTATAAATTGAATGCCAACAGAAATATACAGATCTAACAAATGTCAATTAGTTTCAAATTTGTTGAAAATTATCAAAACTTTGATAATTTTTAACAAAATCTTATGAACAAATATTTACAAGAATTTATGTAATACATGTATATATTAAAATTATTACAATTTCAAGTTTAAACTGCATTTTCGTGGAATTTAGTGCTTTAGTATATTTCTGGATAGGTACAATTAATTATACGAATTATATATGTGTTTTTTTTATGTTCTCTATTTTACCCTGAAAAATATGGTCAAAATCCAAGAAAATTATAAAGGACATTATTTTGAATATATTGTGTATATTCAAGTCATAATAAATAATATAATAACTATTTTGTTGCCAAATGAATGTTATGCATTTTTAACCACATAACATAAACATTATTTTTAATTATTATATGCTATTGAATTGTGATTTAGGAAGCAGAAACTTAAGAAAATTATAAATTATACCTTGTGAAAATAAAATAAGTAAGTATGGTAGATAATTGTAGCATATATAATTGAAAGGAAAAAATTTAGCTCGGTATTAATGATGATAATATAGCCATTTCAGCAGTAACATTTGTATATAAACGATTATAATTCGATCTTTAAGTTTACAAAAGTTTCCACAAATATAAGTTCAGACATTATCAGGTATTTAATTCGACTTGTTTTGAATATGGAAATTTTAAAAATGTTATCAAAAAGATAAGAAATAGCAATTTTTCTTTTTTACTTAACTTTATAAATTGTAAGTTTCTTCACTAATATTCTAATTTGATCTTATGTTTCAACCTATTATATACATCCCATGTAAATTGAAAAAAATAAATAAAAAATCAGTAATTAGGTGGTATTTTACTATATGAAATAAGAGCTAATATAAGGTATACATATATATATATATAGTATTTAATTCTCGTATAATGAAATAAAAATAATAAATACGATTATACGAATACCCAAAGGTAATAGTGTAGTGACACGAATTTATTTTAAAATGTAAAAATAAAAAGTGCAAACAAGTTTAAGCACTCTTGAAAGTTTTAATACATTTATACAGAGACAATAATGAACAAAAATATATATAATATTATTATTATTTAATAATTATTAATTAACATTGAACTTTTTAAGCTTTGAGAAAGTTCGCAAATGTGTTTTCAATGTAGAATAAAATGTAAACATATTTACAAGTAAAATGTATGTAGGTACTAGGTACATTGAATCATAATAAATTATAATTTCATTATATAAACTTTTTGCATAAGCAGGCACTTTGTTAAAATGCAACTAAAATTATATTCAATCCGTAAGACGGGGAGCGTACAAAATCTCGAATCTTATTTTTTGAACGTAGTTATTTCCTCGAAAGTACGTTTTCTAGAACGTAAATTTTTTTTAACGTACATTTTCTTGAATCTATATTTTCTCGAACTTTTTCGAAAATAAAATTTTAAATCACTTTTTCAGTATCTCTTTCCAAATTCTTGCAGGTACAGGCCAATGGGTAATTGGTTTTACTACTACTAAGACATTGTTTAAAAAATATTACTGTAGGTTTTGACTCACAGCAAAAAAATGTTCCTTGATCTAAGGATTTTTAATGTTATTTAATCAATTTACAAGTAAAAATATATGTGTGTGTATCTACAAAATTTATTTGTTCACACATAAAAAGTTTTGAAATACTGTACCTTCAAAAATGTTCAACTCGAAATCAAAAGCATTTTAGAGTTGTGTACGATATTTAATATAATCAATTATCTTTATGTAGTTAGATAAGTTCACTAACAAAAGAAGATTATTTTTCGAAGTAGAAACTTATGGTTAACTGACATAATTTATAACAAAAAATTTGAAATGCAAGTGAAATATCTGTACATCTGAAATCCGCCTGATTCGTTCTGACATTATTGTGAAGAGTGAAGACCCAAAGTTTCGACCCAAAAAAAGTATCGAAGTCATGCTTATTAACGAGAAAACCTTTACATCTTTATTCGTATTATTATTACAACTTTTACTATATCATCAAATACATTGGCAAACAACGAAAGAAATAAATAGTTAATTGTAGCTTTAGTAAGCTCACGGTATTATGAGAATAAAAGTCATACTCGGGTTTTGATTTTTATTTAGCATTTTTTTTGTACTTTTATATTTAGCGTATATAAAAACATTTACATTTTTAGAATCTTTTTTTTAACGTGGCTGAGTACATTATAAAGTAGTTTCGAAAGTGAAATATTTTTGAAAGGACTAAAATATTAAGGGTTGAATTTTTTTTTTTAAATAAAAAAAATTTTAAATTTTCTTTTAAAAAGACTTCACAAATCACTATTTTGCGCTTCTTTTTTACTAGATCGAAAATTGTTACGATAATAAATTTTCTTAATTAATAGTGGATTAACCTTTAAATAAAGTAAGCTTTTAAATAAAAATAAATAAATACTGAAACATGTCAGTATATATATATATATATATATATATATGTAATATATTTTATCTATATGTAAATGCGCATCATTGTTATTGATAGGAAATTTCCCATATAAAAAGTTAAATTAAAATAATACGAGTTTTCATTGAAAGCTTCTAAAATTTTTAAAGAAAACTTATTTTATAACGCCGTTATTACATTATTAGTATATTATTTAATAAATGTATTATTTAATAAAATTCTTTATCAATTGAATGTTTTAATTTCAGAATAGCAAAAAAATATGTATACTTTAAATACTTTCTGATTTAAAATAGTTTTTTTCTTTAAATGTGTCTATATCCATATACACCAATTTTCGTTCGAAATCCGCTTTTTTTCGAAGATTTTATTTTTTATTCCCTCAAACGAGTTTTATCTAATACTACATACTAATCTTCATCAGAATCAATTTATATGAAAACAATTTCGAATCTCATATTTTTTGGGTTGAATAAAGAAAATCCGATAAGTATAAAGTTTGATAGTTTACCTAAAAGTATTTTTTTAAATAAAGAATGAATTATGATTGATCGAGTGATGGTATTGAAATTCATATTCATTGAATTTCATCAATGAATCGATCATAAACCTCCCCCCCGGATAAATAATGTGTAAAAAAGGAATATCTAAATGAAACTGATATGTATATCGCTGAAATTATTACGAAATAGTTACAACATGAAATCCATTCGTTAAAATCATCTTTTACTCTTTGTTTGCCTATGTAACAATGAAATGAAAAGACAGACTGTAATTATTATGAATTTATAAATGATTTCGTTTAAGCTTTCCATAATTCTCGTAGTTTCCGTTTTCCATAGACTAAATATTAAAAAAAAATTACATTCAATTACATATTAAATTAAACTAACCAATTACGTTTATACTTCTTATTTACTATATGCTTTATAAATTGTGCATTTTTTTATATTATATATATTTGCTCAATAATATAATAAAAAATAAATAAATGAATTGTAAAAATTAAATAAATATTATAAAAAGCTTATTTCCGTATATTATTTTTTTGTTGTAATTGGTTTAAAAAAAATTTTATATTGAAATATCAAATAGAATATAAATAAAGCGATTACATTTTTATGAAAATTCTTTAAATTCAATTTTTTTATTATACGAAATTGAAAATTTTTGGGTAAAATTGAAACAACCGCAAATCATTCAAAATTGAAAATACAAATTTTGTAATTCTTTTTCATTTTGGTATTTTTTATTAAAACTTTGTTCTTTGCTGTTATTCTACCTAATAATAAAAACCACACTGAAATAAAAACTAGTTGGAAATTTAGCTAAAAGAACCAGATACAAAGTAATAACTAAAACTGCAATATTTTCTGACAGAAAGTGCTCAAATTCTTTCATTTACTATTAAATACATAATAAGTCGTCCAAAAATATGTAGCAAATGAATTGTAGCAAAATTTAATTTTCATTGTTATGTTCTAAAATAACAAAATATATTTCTTATACATACTATATGCTATATGGTATATGAGTTTCTGAAATTTCGATGACAAATATTTTTATAATTATATGTTATGAACAGATATATTTAAAAGTAAAACTATTAGATATTTTCCCTTGCTATGACAAAATAGCAAATTTTGATAACTTCTTTCACTATATAGTTCGATCTGAATTCTGTATCCAAAAATGTACAGAAAACATAGCTGCTGCAGCTATCTGTTTTGTCAGTGTGTATATCAATTTTTGTAAAATAAATAACTTTGAATTTTATTTATTTTGTAAAACGAAATTGAAATAAATATATATGGATTTTGTAACTATATTCGTACATAAAAAAGTAAGAGTCTATATAATATAAAAAAAATCTGCTTACATAAGAGTGCGCAAATTTCAACTAAGTATCTACATTATTACCAATGGCAATTTTACCAAAAATTTCCAACTGTGCACTATTCTACAATCTTACATAAAATAGGAAAGAAAGTATTATAAAATATGGAATTAAAGTTGTCAAGCTCAGAATATTATTACACGTTAATGCGAAAATGTATATTTGATATATTTGTTAAAAAATGAGACTTCAACATTATGAGATTATGTAAATAAATTGTAAAACATATTGGAGCGTAAAACAGTTAATTCATTTTTAATCAATCAGTTTCAGAAAACTTAAAAAAAATATATATAAATGTTTCTTTAAAGTAAATAAAGAAGAAAGTAAAATCAATGTACGATTTGCTCCAAAAAAAATGTATAATATCCATAATATAGGTACTAGCCATTTATAGTATTTATACAATGCGCGTGATCTAATAAAATGAACTTCACGTTAAACGTGATTGATAACCAAAATATAATAATTCAAATTTAATATTTATTTTATTAGCCAAAACATTTAATGGACTGTTTTATTTGGTAAAGAACCATCACAATAAATAGATTAAAATTTTTATTATCTGCGGAAACGAAATGTCATCTGAAAACAGATCTTCAGTTATTATATGGTTTCGCCATGGATTAAGTATGTTATTTTAATTTTATTTTAATTTTATTAAATACTTCAAATAAAATTAGTCGACAAAATTAGTAATTTTTTTTTTCCAAATTACATATGATAAATTATTTCTTTCGACAATATTTTTCTTGATCGACAACCATTGTCGAATATTGAATTTATTTGACATTTTAGTAAATTTAGTAAATTTTTAATTTTTCATTTATTACCATTAAACTTTTGTTCACAAATAGGACTTCATGACAATCCAGCCTTATTGGAATGCATTAATTATTGCAGAAATAATGACAGTAAATTGTTGCCAATATTCATTTTTGATGGCTCCAGTGCAGGTAAGTAAATATCATTATATAATTTAATTTCTAATTTCAATTCATTTATCTCGAACACTATTTTTTTTTTACATATAATACCTGTACCAAAATTAACAGTAATGAAACTAAACTTTCCAAAAGTTGCATTTGGATTACATAATGTAACTCCTAGCCAAAATATCGTTACTAATATAAATAGAATCTTAATATTGAAAATTTAACTAATTTAGAACATAATTATGTGAAATTGAAATTAAATTGTTATTTAATAATATGGCTAAATAACTGCTAAAATAAATTGCTAGTAAAAATAATTTGTTGAACAAATAATAATAAAACAATTTTAGGAACAAACAATTGTGGTTACAATCGTATGAAATTCCTATTAGATGCTCTGGAGGATTTGGATTGTAAATTTAGAAAACTTGGCGGACGATTGTATTGTTTTCAAGGCCAACCCGATGAAATTTTTTTACTCTTAAAACAAACTTTGGATATTTCACTAATTGCTTTCGAACAGGATTGTGAACCAATTTGGTATAATCGCGATGAAAAAGTTAAAAAAGTTTGTGATAAACTTGGCATAAAATGTATTGAAAAAATCTCTCATACTCTGTACGATCCCCGAAAAGTCATTGAAGCTAATGGAGGAATGCAACCATTAACGTATCAAATGTTTTTGGTAATAATAAAATAATTCTTTTTTTATACAGGAGAAAATATTTATTTTTTCATTCGTAGCATACAGTACAAACTATTGGGTTGCCTCCATACCCAGTTGCCGATGCTAATTGGAAAGAAATCGAATTTAAAAGTATAGGCGAAGATAAATTTTCTGAATTTAAAATTCTGGAAAAGGTAAAATGAAAATATTTTAAATCTTCTACCCTGAAAAATAAAACCTAAATTGATAACCCAGAAAAATTTATAGATTCCAACACCAGAATACTTTAACATACATAACGATTTTGAAAAACAAGGAAAACTTTGGCATGGTGGTGAAACCCAAGGAATCCAAAGTTTGAATGATAGATTAGCTACTGAAGAGCTGGCGTTTTGTAATGGATTTTACTTGCCAAATCAATGTACTATTGATATTCTAGGTGAATCGAAATCTCTGAGTCCACATTTGAGGTTTGGTTGTCTATCGATTCGGAGATTTTATTGGTCAATTCATAAATTGCATGAAAATATACAAAAAGAAATTGGAGACAAATATTCGGTTGCACCATCCGGACCCCATTTAACAGGACAATTAATCTGGAGAGAATATTTTTATACGATGTCTGTTAATAATCCATTTTATGCAGAAATAAAAGCTAATCCCATTTGTATAAACATACCATGGCGCAACCCAAAATTAGAGGAATTAAACCGTTGGAAAATGGGTCAAACAGGATTTCCTTTAATTGATGCTGCCATGAGACAACTACTCTCTGAGGGGTGGATTCATCATATCCTACGAAATATAGTTGCAAGTTTTCTTACAAGAGGCGCATTATGGTTAAGTTGGGAATATGGCGTTCAGCATTTCTTAAAATACCTATTAGATGCTGATTGGTCAGTCTGTGCCGGTAATTGGATGTGGGTTTCATCATCAGCATTTGAAAATCTTCTCGACTCTACGAGTTGCACTTGCCCAACAGTTTTGGCCCGTCGTTTGGATCCAAATGGTGCGTACATTTCAAAATTTGTACCAGAATTGAGGAACATTCCAAAACAACACATGTAAGCAATTTTTTAATTCTAAAGTTAGCTACTGAATACTGCTTTTGTTAATAGAACATCCATTTATAGTAAAATAAATTTTGAAAATATTAATGAATGTATTTAACTTTATTTTATTTTATTATTATTTTTTTTTTTTTTTTCAAACTAGTCACGAGCCATGGAAAACCCCTCAGAAAGTTCAAGAATCTGTTGGGTGTGTTATTGGTAAAAATTATCCGGAAAGAATTATTGATTTTGAAATCGCTTCAAGGCAAAATAATTTAGCTATGAGTTCATACAGAAAGGCAATGTTAATAAATGGAGAGCCACCTCATTGCCGACCATCAAATGATGAAGAAATTCGCCAATTCTTTTGGATTACCGAGATGTAATGAAGGAATAACAATGATTATTGTCAGGCATGCGGATTCATGTATCGCCAGCCAGTGGTTATGATTTCCGTATTTCCTTCCGATGATGAATGGATTTTCAATTTCAACTCTCAACAAAATCATTAAAATATATCTTTTTCTTTCAAACATTTCTGTAAATTATTTTTCTAATGATTATTAATATTTTTGTGAAAGAATGCAAAGATTCAACAGTTCGTTTCCAATGTTTATAAGATTCAAGAACAGAAATCAGTTGTGATTATTTAATTGATCTTGAGGTATAATTTATCAGCAGTTATTGCTAATTAAACAAAAATATTGTAATTCTGGTGTAAGAAATCATTATTATTGTTCTATTTTTGGTTAAAAACAAAGAGCTACAATGTTTCTAGAAAGAGATATTAATTTTAATTTACACCATCTAAAAAATCTGGATATAATCTGACTTGATGACTTGAGCCTTTCGAGGAATACGCTCTCAAAACATTTATCTTAAAGAAGAATAATTGGAATTGATGTTTTCTTAAGTAAGTTCAAACGTTCAAGAAAATTTAGAATTATTGTCATTAAAGAATTTCTAATGAAAACATGGGAGATTCAGACACATCTTCTTAATTTTCTGGGTATTATTAAAGTAACATCTTATTACATGTGAAAAACGAAGAAGCTATCAACATTATCTCCGTTAAAACTACAGAAAACTATCTAAATATGTCAAATGTTTATGAAATCGATTTATTTATTCTTTATCTCCCAGTAATTTTTTTATCATTGAAAAAATAGATAAAAACTCCAGTGTTTTTTTTTACTCAGTCTTGGATTCGAAGAAACCTACCTAAAAGCAAATTTAGTCATATAAAATTTTTTGTGTACAAAAATTTAAAAATTCATTCTTATAAATGGTTTAATTTCATCTAATGGTTTACTTCAATCAATGTGACTGAAGGTTATTTGTAACTTTATAACAAGTCCAGACTTTTTATAGTTCCAGAAGAAAGCAAACTACTAAATTATTTATTTGGAATTATTGTGAAATTTTTATATATTTTTAAAGAAATTCAATTATTTGCTAACCAAAAAATAGTATTATAAGTATAGAATAGTATAGTATGTATTCAGAATAATCAACCGAGAATTTCAATTCATAAATAACCTTTTTCATAATGCCATTTAGATTTCTTGCAACAAATATTATCTTTAATCTGTCTTATTCCAAATTGACAATCAAAGTTTTGCTAATCAATTTTAATTTTGCTCACGTTTGTTATTATTCTTAAATTATTGAAAATATCTATAACATTAAACAAAATTTATACAAATATGTGTACATTAAATTTAATCAAAGTGATATATAAATTATAGAAATTATTAATTTTAAAACATTTAAATACATTTTAATCTTACATTCTTCAATTTGTTTTCTTACTTATATACATACATATTATATGTGTTTTAAAATTAAATAAAAGTGCATTATAATAAATTTGTTACTTCCTTTATTAAATATGTATAAATTTAACAAATTAGTCAGACCAATCATCATCGTTGCAATCAATAATCTGGAATACAAAAAATAAAAACGTATATTATCGTTCAAAATCAAAACAATCACACTAACTATTCAAAAAATGAATATGAAAAATATTCATAATGTATGAATTTAATTACGGATAATTTTATATAACGAAAAGTACTTAAATTATTTATAAGAAATAAAAAAAGATTTAAAATGAGAAACGTATTAACACTTCTTTTTTTTTTCTGAAATAAATTGGTGGATACAGATTATTGTAACTTCAAAATCAAATTCAAAATAATTGATTTGATGATTCAGGTGAGGAATAAAGTTTTACAGGTTGTTTTTTATTTTTATTTAATAGATAACTTGGAACTTTGCGAGTTTGACTAGAATACATCAATTTGTGAGCCCGATATAATTGATAAAAAATTAACTATGTAAATACCCCATTGTCCAATTCTTCGTAATCTGAAATTCCAGTTAGGTCTTCCAAACATTTTTTCGATTCAAAAACATCGAAAAGAAAATCGTTACCACGATTTTGATACTCTGTAATAATTTTCTGAAAATATAAATTCGATAAATATTTTTAGCATAAGTTAATTAAACAAAAAATATTATTTTAAATGTTTACCTCTGAACAAGCGATGCATTGTGAAAATTTCGATGTAGCTGGTGTAATATTTTCAAAAGAATTAAGCATTCCTCTAATTGTATGTGGCATAATCCCTAGATTACCTTCTGGTATATTTTCTTCGGACTTACCATTCAATGAATAGTAAGCTGGTGATAAATCACGCAATGGATGTTGAAGCATGGAAACAAGTAATTCAACAGCATAACTTGCGGCGATACTACTCACTCCAGGTCGAGTAACTGTACATTGCTGATCCAAAGTTCGATCTTTTAAAGACTACAAAATTTTAAATTCAATTAACAAAGTTAATTAAAAACAAAGAAATTTTTTATGATTTTAGCAAGTTAAAAATTACGTTGGAGAAGTTTTTGAAAAATAGACAAATATTTGTAATCCTAAAATTTAGCTGAAATAACCAATAAATTTATTTCTGGTGAAAACTTAAAAACACTAAAAACAAACAATTTTTTCATTTGTAAAAGTTTCAAAGTTTAAAATTTTTGACAATTTGATTGTCGAAATATTTTGCTCCCATACAGTAAAGTAGAGTTAATTTTAAATTGTTGCTCAATTAGGTAAGTCAATAATGTACATATAGTCCCATTTAAGGTTTAAGGATAATGTGTGTAATACCATAAATTAAGAATACAGAAAGATTTATAGCTTCATACAACATTTTTTCAGCCTTTTTTGGTATTTTTATGTGAAGGTGTTAGTAAAACTAAATAAAATTCTTTTCATATATTGATAATTATCACGTATTTTATTTTGTTTTACTAACACATTCACATAAAAATACCAAAAATAATGTTGTATGAAGCTAACAATCTATGTATATTCTTAATCTATGGTAATACTTAACTTAATTTAAGTACATTTTTTATCATAACATTTTATTATCTGATACAAAGCTGATAAAAAAGCAGTTCACCAAATCCGAAAATAACCATAATAATAAGATTATAGGAAAATAGTATTATGAATTATTAATAGAAATATGAATAATATAAAAAGAGATATCTTTTTAATTAATTTTATTATTGCCAGCACGCAATAAAAGAAGAATAGAATAATTTTGAAAAATTTTTTAATAATAAAATCCTTCATTTATGATAGAAAAAATTTAGTTTAGATAAAAAAATTGCTAACGTTTCGTTCGACACTGTATACATATATATTTTAATTGAGTATCATTCAATACTAAAATACCTTTAATTCGAAACCCCCGAAAAGGCAATAACAAACGAAATAGAATTATTTTTAAATAGAAAAAATTTAGTTAAATTTTTAGAGAATTGCCCATTTAAATTTTATCTTATCTCACTTAATTATTTTTTCACATTTCAAAAATAAATTTTATAAATTAGTTATTTTTTTTCCGTTGACTAATAAAATAAAGGTTAGTACTTATTGTTATTTATAAATAATCAGAATTTAATATTAACTTAACATAATAGAAATAATAATATTTATTCAAAAAACATTTATCAGGTTTTTAAATTTTTCCAAAAAATATCTCATATTATAAACAAGAAAAATAATTATATAACATAAAAGCTGAATTCTGTGATTTTAACCTAATACCACATTGTTTTAAAATTAGAATTAGAAACTGAAATTAAATACTTATTACGTGAAATATAATAATACATGAACATAATACAATATTAAACTATATTTATTAAACCTTATTACACCTATTATATTTATTTTATTATTATTATTGTTTCAATATCTTGCTGACCGAAAAAAAAATTTTCTACCAACAAAAAAAATTAATTAAAATACAAGAGAATTAATTTAAAGCTTTTTTTGTGAAAATAAAAATTACTATTGATAATAAAGATAACGCAATAATGACATTTCGTATGTTATGAATTTATTAAAAACCTTAGTATTCAATATAGCTTTGAATTGTAGCGTACCTAATAATCCAAGAAAAAAAAATATTTTTATTATCGGTAATTTATTAGGTACATACCTACTTATATATAAATATATCAATTAGAATTTTATATTAATGAGAAGATAGTAATGATACCTGAAAAGAGATTATTATATTTATACAGAAAACCTAATACATATACGCTGCATATATATGTACTACATATATTCTGCATGTTGTAGCTTTCTTTGTATTAATTAAAATTTGTTGAGACAATTTTAGCGACAATTATATCGTAAGATAACAGAAAATTAATTGAAAAAAAATTAAAAAGGAAGGAATGGTAGTTAATATTCAACATCAAAATATAAATTTCATTCAATTTAAATATAAAAATTAAACAGGGTATAATAATTCATCTACTGATCTCATCTACTTTTTACCTTTGTTAAAAAAAATAAATAAATTAAATAAAATTAAAAACTAATTTTTGAAAACTTAAAAAAAAGGTTTAAAGATTTATTTTCTATTAATTTCACATCGCAAAACTTAAGATTGTTGATATGCTTAGTTAAAACAGAAACTCATTGAATATATAGAGTTTATTAAATTTTTTAACTATTCTAAAGATAAGCTGAAAATCCAATGTTTTTTGAGATATTTAACTTGTCGTAAAGCTTTCCTTACATGAACTTCAATCACATCAAGAGTTATTATTTAGAAAAATGGTGGTATAAACTTAACACTAATGTGAATAATTTTTTATACTTTTATTTAGTTCTGTTTAAAATTTTAAATGTACACAGAATTTAATGGTAATTTACCGTGTCCATTGGATTTTGGACATTCGATAGTTATTGTTGCAAAAACGATAGATGGAGCTAAGAGGTAAATATATGTATTATTTAAAATTATAGAAATAAATTTAAATTTATTTTTGTATTTTTGTATAAAATTATTTTTGTTACTTATTTGAATATTACTAAAAAACTAAATATGCGAATTTTCTAATTCTAGGTTCTTCATTAATTTAAGAAAGGGAAAGGAGCAATATCATGACATCGGGCTACAATTATTTGTAAGATTTTCTGAAGATATGATAGTAAGAAATTCGTATATCGATAACCAAGAAGGTGTTGCAGAACTTCATGAAAATTTAGATCCAAATACTATACCGAATCCGATAACACCAGGTGATTTTTTTCTAATACAAATTTTAGTTGGCGAAACTCAATTTTTCATATCAATCAACAATCGACCATATTGTACATTTAAATTTCGAATCCCGGTTAATCAATTGAGATCCATAGAAATTAAGAACCAAATTCAGACAATCAAACAAGTAGATCATCGAACTTCTTGGCCATATGCATGGCCGCCCATGCAATGTAAGTACTTTTGGTAATTTCAACAAAATTTAATATCTATGTAAATTTTTTCAACTTGGAAATAAGTTTTAAATAAACAAATTAAAGAAGGTTTACTAAATTTTGTCGGCGAAAACTTTGAAATACTAAGTTTTTTTATTTTTAGGCGTAGATCCAATGAATGCATTTTCACATGATGTTCCAATTTTGTTTTCACCAGGGCATGTCATGATAATAACAGCCAGAGTATTCGGTAACCCGAAGGGTTCTTTCATTCTGAAATTTTATGAAGCGGAAAGCCACAGAGAATTATTACATTTTAATCCGAGATTCGAAAATAAAATTGTTGTTAGAAATTCTATGAAAAATAATTTAGAGTAAGTAATTTAGAGTAATTTAGAGTTGGTTAGAATCTCCTATTTCGCAACGTACCTACAACTCCTCGTCCGAAGTCCTTTTTCTCTCACTTGTTCGCAATGCACTTACGGCTATGCGACCTTAATCCTGGGCTTGCTTGATTTAAACTCACATAAAAGAATTTTGGTAAGTTACAAATCTAAGCAGCAGTTTATTAGTTATTATATTACGCTAAAAAAACATTTTTAATATTCAAAAAAGAACTTCATCTGCCTCTTCACAATTTTGAAAATTAATATTGGGTAGGTACTTAATTTTTTTTTTTAATTTAACTATTTATTTTGAATGGACTTTCGAAAAATAATTAAAAAATTAGTGGAAAATTATAAAACAATTAAAGAAATCTAGCAAAGATATTTAATGTAAAGTAAATTTTGGTTAAAAACTGATGAATCATTAAATATCATGCCGGTCACTATAGAAATTATTATGGGAAATGTCATTGTCTTACTACTTAATATTATTTTTAAAGTTAAAAAACTTACTTCTTATGTTTAAAAATATTAATTCGAATATTATAATAAAAATTTTATTAGATTTCTAAATGAAGAGAAAGATTGTGGTTTTCCATTCGAATTTGATCAACAGTTTACTCTTGCCATAGCATTTACCGAAAAAGAATTTCGTTTTGCCGTTGATGGAGTTGTATTTACAAAATTTGCCTTCAGAGTTCCAGATATGTTACAAAAATTAGGTGGATTAAAAATAGCTTCAAATTTGGGATTAGATATTCACGTGACCTCAATCGATCATATTCAAATGCCAGATGTAAAATGTGAGGGATTCGAAGCATATTCAAATATTTAAATAAATGTTGACTATCAAAAGATGTTATTTTTTTTATCGTTAGTTTGTCAATTAATAAAAAAAATAATATTTAGATTTAAAAGTAACAAAAGTTTTTTATTTGAATTTAGCTTAATTTAACAAAATTCTTCTAATTTATTGGCATTTGGTAACAAAAAATAAATAAATATACCATTAGGGTTAGTTTTGTGGACAATGAAAATCTACTGCTATCTATACTATCTATACTATCTAAGTACACATATAAATAGTTAACATTATTGAAATAACGATGAATAACATATTTCTAATTAATAAGAACTATTTCATAATAGTTTTAGTTTCCAACTTTGTAGCATAACTGAATATTCTTGGTTTTAAAATATATTATGTTTAATAATTATTATTTAACAATAGAAGATTAATTTTTCTTTCGAGTTTAAATAGCATCTGTCATAAAAAGGGATTGTTTTCAAACTAACTAAGTATAATGAATTATAATCATTATTTAATATCATTTAATAAAAAAAATAGGATGAAATTAGCATTTGAAAAACCAAAGTATTTTTACATATGTCATCAAAACTTTATTAATTTCAGATGGTTAATTGAAGACACCTCTAACGGATTCCCATTTATATTTAACCAATCATTCAATTTGGCAGTTGCATTTACAACCAGCGAGTTTCTTTTTGGAATCGATGGTAACAATTTTTCCAATTATGAGTACTCAAGTAAAAATGTATTAGAAAAAATTACTGGATTTAAAATTGAAACGACAAAGGGTTTGAATATAAATATAACTGGAATTGATCACATAAAAATGATGAATAGAAATTGTATTGGTTTTGAGTATTATTCAGATTTAGAATATTTGACTTATTATAATTATAATAGAAATAGTTAGAATTAAAAGTAACAAAAAATCAAACTTCTACTTACGTTTCCAGGCGCAGTCACATCATTACAAAAATAACATCCTAGTTGAGAACCTGAGAAAAAATTATTTTATATTCATATTTTAAATTTTTATTGAAATTTGAAAAAAAATTAAAAAAAAAAGAAGACAATTATCGAAACTATCATAAAAAAAATAAATTAATCCCATAAATTTAGCATAATAAAAACAGTAATTGTAATAACGGAGTAGTAATACTACGTAACTTAATAGTAAGGTATTAAATAAAATAAATTTTTATTTAACTCTAAACTCTAATCAATTGAAATTTGCGAAAAAGCTAAGATTGTGTATTTGAAAGAAAATTTTGTACGAACGGATACTGGTAGGAAATTAAGAATTTTACTATCCAATGAGACATCTTATACTTTTTCTCTGATCGTATACTTATCTCCATGTTTGCCTCACATCAATATTTCAATTTAACACCAGTTTAAGCGACCTTATGATTCAAGTATTATAGGTGACTAAAATTTCTGTTTTAACTTACCTGGGATACATTTCAAATCTCCAATATCCATCATATTTTCTCCCTTCTCATTAATTTTATGGCTTCCATGCCGCATTACTAAATAACTTTCAAATCCTAAAGCAGAATTAATAACAATCTGAAATAAGCGTAGAAATTTTTTTTGTTTGTCATTCATGTTATTTTAATATTATTAACTTACTTTTTTATGGAATGCACCTAACAAAGTTGGTAACCATCGACTTTCTCTTGAATCGGTTAATAAAAATATTACATCATGACTTTCAACCATTTTTTCTATTAGGTCTAGATCTTTTTCGACATTTGTGCGCATTGTTTCACCAATAGTATGTCCAGGCATTGGAATCTGAACAACATGGCCTTTAACAGTCTAAAAAATAAATTACCATGAATTCGAAACGTTTGTCACATAAATGAAGTAAAAAAATCTTACACAATTAGGATTGATTTCTTTTACTCTTTCAGCAGCAGTTGTTGCTTTCATTTTATTCCCTGCTTTAGCGTCTTCAAAAGTGTACAAACATTGGCGTACCGGATTTGAATAACTAACTTTTCCATTGTCCAAAAATGTAATTGCGTTAAAACCCCAACCTAATAAATTTCTAGCTACTGCACAACCAAGTGTTCCAGCTCCAAACAGTAAACATTTGGTTCGAAAAATTACATCTAAATCTAAAGTAGGAACAATACGCCATTTCATTAGTTTCAAATTTAAATGCAAATAACTTTCAGCCAATCTTAAAAGAAAGAAAAATTTAAATCAAGTTGTTTTAAAATTTAATAAAAAATATTCAACATTATCTCCATACAAAAAAAATACATAAATCTCAACAATAAATTTCAAAATTTAAGAAATATTATGTAAACTCACTTAACTGAATCCATAGTGTCTGCCATTGACACCATTCGAGGACCCATTTTACCATTTTGATTTTGTTCCCATCCCACAAATTTCATTTCATTAATTTCAATTTCATTTTTAGGAATTTTGCATGTCCATAAAATACTTTTTTCAAAACTATCTTTTCCATTCAATCGCACAGCAACAAATTTTAATGTTTTTTCATGAATTTGAGGACTAAAAAGACCAGTTCATGTAATTTTTCTTCAAGTTATTTAAAAAAAAAAAAAAATTACCATAAGACGTTCAACAATGTTGTGAATAATCGCAATAGCCACGCAGAATTTTCATATTCACTAGGATCAGCGAAACAAAAATATATGTTTTCTAAATTTTCGTGTAAAAAATTTTCATTCAAATTGTCCTTTTTTATCAGATCCCGCAAATTATAATATTGAAACTCGTGGGAAGACTCTGATTTTTTTAAAATAAAATATGATTTTTCGTATTCTGGTTGTGAATAGATCTTAACTAAACTTGTCAAAAGTCCATCTGGAAAATTTCTCCCTGGTGGATGAAGTAATTCAACAGAATGAGATGTTGGAACAGCTCCAAATGCGAACCAATAATAGAAATTATGTGTTTTTAAATCCTAAAATAAAAAACAAAATTTAATGTACGTGCCTTAGTTTTCAAAAATTTAAAAATATTTTCACCAGAGATTGTTTCAAACTATTCAGTAGTAAGTAACAGTTTCACTTTATAATATAACACCAAACAAAGATTCCAGTTCGAGCGAATCTAAAAAGGTATATTATATCTTATAGTTAGTTTTTTAACTACTTACCGCAAATGATAAAACAAAAAATCTTGACATTTTTGTTGGATCTTCCAAAATTATTCCATTTTTTATATCCTCAATAAATTTACGACCTTCATTTGTAATTAATTCAATTTTATCGCAATTTTTAAAATCCTCAATAGTATTTTTATTATAGAGAGTTCCATGGCAAGCTAAATTCAATTTGGGTGGTTGAAAATCGCTAAAAATTTAATAAAATTAATAATTTCTTTTGTATATATTCTTAAATAAATTATTCTTAAAAAGATAAGGAATAAGTATATTTTTTTTTTGTAACCAGTTATAATCTTAATGGAAATTTGCGGTCAACCGGGCAAGGAAGTGATAAACGTTTTGCTTAAAACCGCCCCATTATTTTTTATGTCTCCAAACAGAGATAAATATTTTAAAGTCTGTTTTTTAATTTATTTTTGTTTTTGGAATAATTATGGAAACATTATTACTGAATAGGTACGGTACGACGGTATTAAAAATGTAGTTCTAATTTATACCTATTAAAACTTGAATAATCGACTTCGAGTAGGCAGGATTTTGCATTGAAATTTGTATAAAAACCATAAATTTGCTTTGGTGAATCATCTAATTTCAATTCATTCAATTTTAGCTCAGCCAATTTGTGCCAAAAACTTTCACTCACAAATGAACTAAAACAAACGTATTTTAATAATTCTTTACTCATAATAATTGTCTTTAAATTTAATTTTTAATTAAATTAAATTTTTTTTTTATTAATTATAAATTTTAAATTTTTTAAAAATCTGAAAACTTTGTATGTAGCTTCTTGTAATTTTGCTGGTGATGATGATTAAATTATTTTTATAGAACTACTGAATGAACTTCAACTTCATTTGTTTCATTGTTATTATTTGTGTTTTTTTTATTTACATATATTTTTGTTTACCTTTGAGCAAAAATGTAGATACAATTTATAGAGTGTATGTAAAATAAAGCTTGGTGTTCAGTTATTATTTTTTGATGAGCGAATTATTTTTCTACTTTCAAACTTTAGACTTTTAGAGATCTAATATCTACAATTTCAGAGAACATATATATATTATAAGATCATTCAAAAGAATATCTTATTCAAATTTCAATATTAATGTGTTTTTTTTTTTATTAATGAAGAATCGTGATGATGCCAAATACCTGCCTTACATTTTATTTTTTCAGAAGATATACTATTGTTTCATGATCGGAGTGATAATAGTCACACATGCAATCCAAGGGATTAGCATAAATTACTATCGATCGCATATATTTTATACTGAAATTCCTATTTCAAATTCCATTTGAATTTGAATTCAATGAATATGCATTGTTAGTTTTAACCGATCGATGATAGTCAGATAGTAAGGATTCTGAGAAAGATACTAAGCAGTGAAAGTAAAAATTCTAAATCTTGTAGTAATTATAATAATAAATAAAAAAAAATTTAGTAATTCAGAATTTCAGATGTCAAAAAAAAAGTGTTACAATTAGAACTTTAGAACCGTAGTTAGTAAAAAAATTAATTTTATAAAACATAAACCATGGTCAAATTTCTAATAGCGATTAGATTAGTACAGGTAGGGTAAAGGCAGGTATTCTCAGCCGGGACCAATTCTCAGCCACTTTAACTTTGCCCATGAGTATTAGGAAAAGTATACATCTAAGCCAAAAAACCAAAATTTAATTTAAAAGAGTGTTTATTCCTCTACTCATATGCAAAAAATAAAATAATTCGGAATTAAAATAATTGATTAAAAAGTAATTATTTCAAACAAGTCTGTCGATGCGATCAGTTCGGTACAAAAAATTAGAATTTTATGAAAAAAGGTGTTCAGATAAACGAGATAAAAAATCTAAATTTTTGTAAAAAATTAAAGTTCTAGTTGTTTAAATTATTAAAGGAGATAATTATCAGCATAAATAAAAAAAAATGGGTAACTTTTTTTTTTATTTTACTCAAAATTTTCACATGGTCGAGATTACATTCCAAAATTTTGGGTAAATTTAATTGTCAGCCACCCCGGCTGAGAATAGAATTCGACGCAAAATTTGATTTAAAAACAAAAACAACTAAATTTGACTGTTTTTACATTCAGGAACCTATAAAACAGCTTAAATATCGTTTATAATGAGCTGGACCAATTATCAGCCGGGGTACAAAATTTTTTTTTTTCCTTGTGGCTGACAATAATATCTTCATACTATCTTTGAATTCTATTCTCGGCCACTTAATGAAATTTTGAAATTTTGCTTTCAGCGAAGAAATTTGGGCTCAAAATATAAAAAAAAACGATGCTGCAGATGACGGGAACCACTCAGAATCGACTGAAACTTGGAGGGGTGGTAGAGGCGGTCCCAAACCCCCAAAAACTGAAAACAGTTCTTGGGGAAAAGACCCCGTTTCTGATATGCCCCCCGGGTTGGGAGCTTAAACTCCGGAAGCTAAATCCCGAGTACAAAAGCTCGAAAACTAAACCACGGGAGATAAAATTCCAGAGGCCAAAATGTTGGGGAAAAAAATCCCGTAAGTTAAAATCCCGAAATAACAAAATCCTGGAAACCAAAATGCCGGAGGGACAAATTCCCGGAAAACAGAATTCCGCAGGAACAAAATCACCGAAATTTTAATTTGAAAGAAATCATTAACTAGGAACATACATTTCTTGAAATCAAATACTTATCCTATATCGATCACGTATCCCTGCGGGGCTTCAGGGATTAAAACCTTTTTTGCAACCTAACCCATGGCTACGCCAGCCAAACCCTTTTCGTATGTCCCTGCGGGGCTTCAGGGATTAAAACCTCCCTTTTCATTTATTTTAGGTTCCCAGATAAAGTTTTCGGGATTTCAGGTATCGAGATTAAGGGTTTCCGGGATTTTGACTTCCGAGATTTCGTCTTTCCGGGATTTCGTCTTTTCGGGATTTTACCTTCCGGGATATCTTCCGGGATTGTAATTTCCGAGATTGTAATTTCCGAGATTTTAGGAAAAGGGTGATTTCCGGGATTTCGTACATCCGGGATTTTCGACTCCGTGCATTTATTTCCCAAAGTGCTCAAAATATTTTAAAAATTCAAAAGTTCTAACAAATAAAAGTAATTTACAAATTGTAAGTTGAGGAATATAGTTTTTAGGTATTTTTATTGTAATTTTTGCATATAATGCATACAAATTATTTTGCCTAGATTTTTTTAAGTTTTCTAATCTAGCTTTTAGGAACTTATAGTTCCTAATTAAATAAAATTCAACGTAATTATTACTTAAAACCGACTTTTATTGCTTAATTCTCTTTAAAACGAGGGTGGCTGAGAATAGAATCCAAAGTGGCTGAGAATAGAATTTGGGTGGCTGAGAATAGGGGAAAATGGGTTTTTTTTTCTTTGTTCTACGAATTTTTTCTAAAAAAATTAATTAAATAAACCAATTCCGGATTTATGTAGAAAAATGTCTGAAAAATCCAAAAAACATAACTTTGTATAGCTAAATGCTAATACTTTATACTTTTTGTTCGTTCAAAGTGAAAAAATGAGTTAGGTGGCTGAGAATTGGGTACTTTACCCTACCACTGGAATTATGTAATTACTTAAAACTTAAAGTAGAAATAAAATCTAAATAAAACCATAATACCTTTTTTTTTTCAGAATTGAAATGTACATTCATTACAATCATATTAATAATAAAAAAAAAAGAATTTATATGTACTCGCAAAGGGAATTAAAAAAATTTGTAGTTTGAGTAATAAGTATAAAATATTACAATTCTATACAATGTTATGAGTTATGAGGTACTTTATTAATATTTATTAAATGTATAATCAAGTAAATATCTTACGAAACTCTATTCTCAAATTCTATTTTAATGAAATTCAATTAATTTCTAATATCACTTGAATGTAAAAGAGAAATTCATAATAATCCTCCAAAGTAATTATAATTAAATACTCATTAAGACAGTTTTTGAAAAACTTGGAATGAGAATTTTTCCTTTAGGTTGGAATGTATATTGTATTTGTGTAAAGGGTCTTTAATACTTTTCCTAGTTTACTTTTCAAATATTTAATGTTTGTTAATTCGAATACCATCCTTATCTATCTAGTAGTATCATTATCTATTAGATTTTAGTTGAGACACAATATTCTATATCTTAAAACACGCAAACAAAAGACTTATAAAATCTAATTAGTTTCACTGTACATGCTATACACGTATACCAAATTTCATTATCATTAGTTTGAAATTGAAAACTATCAAAACAAAATGATTTTATTTGTAAAAATTTCAATTTAATTTAATGTACTTAAACAATTAGATTTGATCACAAGGAATATTTTTATAATGAATTACACAGAAGATTTTCTTGATTTAGGTAGGATTTTTATTAAATTTTATTACAAACTTTTTTAACATCGGAATATTTATTAAATAAAAATTTACATTAAATGAAAATGTAAACAACAATATATGAGGTACAAAAAAACAAATTTTGGAAATTATCTTTGATTTGCAATTAAAAAAAATTTCTTAACATTTTTCTATTTAAGTTAAAACATTATACATATGTATGTATATTTATTCAATTTAAATTCTAGTTTTTTTTTGGTAAATTTGCTTAATAAAAAATATTCATAAAATTCAATATTAAAAAACAATAAAAATTATTCTAAGAATCTTGAATTTGCATCTCGAGTTCAACATCTGTGAAAGAAAATTAAATTAAAATTAAATTAAAATAAAATTACTAATATTTTCATCGGTAAAAAGGATGTCGAAATATCTTACCAGATAAATTGATTTCACGCAATGAATTAATAAAAATATAACGAGAAAAGTAAATATATAAAAATCGGAACCACAACATTTGTGTTTTATGACATTTCATGGCACATCGAACAATTGATGCATCGGTCCAATTCAGTATACACCTGAAAGAATTTTTTTTAAAATTAGGATTCTCTGCAAATATTAAGTTAATTAACTTTATTTTAAAAACAATGGAGCAAAGATTGGGAGATAAAATGCTATTATGTATGACTTGATGAACATGCCTTAATGGCAGACTAGAAATTTACAAATAGTATCAGATGTAACTTGATATTTTAACTTTGAGTATGTTGATCGTTAGAAATGATAATGGAATTTTAATTTAAAAAAGTACTCACCAATTTGTTGACATTACAAATGTCCAGAGTAAATCAAAAACTGAGATATATTTCCTTAAAATGTTTATTGAATCCAATGTATAAATTTTACACTCTAAAAAAAGTAGCTATTAAACAAAATTCAATACAAAAAGAAGAATTAACATTTAACATACCTTTTGGTAATAAATTATTCAAGCATAAAGAAGCTGTTGCATAATAAATGGCACTGTGATTAGGATGTTGACTAATTCCATCCCGATCAAATGTAATTATACCATCAATATCTAAACTATCAACATGATTAGATATAATTTTTGAAACTGCTTCGTTTTTCCATTCAACATTTGGATCATCTGGCAATAAAGTGGCGTTTACTAACATAATATTTGACTGAGGAACACCTAATTTGTCGCATGAATCCCATAATTCTAGTTGTCTTCCCTTGCCTTTGTTTTCGTAATTCCCTGAAAAAAATTATATATATTAAAACTTGAGATAAAGTTAAAGTAGACCCAGGTATGCTCAGTTACGTTGATTTCAAACTTAATTATAGTAGATACCTATCTAAATTTATATTTTATTTTTTGAAAATTACCATTTGACATGCATAACAAGTAAACTTGACAATCTTTCCGCCTAGTTAATGTTAATATTATTGGTCCAAAAAACATGCATTCATCATCTGGATGTGAAGTTACTATTAAAATTCTTTTATGCTTATTTGGAAATTTAATATTATTAATTAATGAATATCTTGTATTTAAATTATTATTATTATTATTATTATTTACATTGTATGAAAATAGTAATTTAAAAAATGCTAAGCACACAAAAATGTATGCCAGCAATATCAAAAAAACATGCTCCAGGGCTTCAGCTAAATTATTAATCAATAATTTAAAATTAGAAATTAAATAAATTTTTATAAAATTATTTAATTTAAAAGAATAATCTGAATAAATTGTTTCATTCATTAAAAATTTTATTTTATTTTTTTTTAATATTTATCTGTTGTAGGTTTATTTTTGTTTCCATTAGATTTTAAAAATTGAAGGAAAAAAAATTTTTTTTTTTTTTTGGTATTTTTGAATGGAAGAAATAAATTTTTGCATAAGCGAAATTAATTTAATTTTATCTTTTCATTATTATTATATTTTAAAAAAAATATTAAAATTTTAATTTATTAATTGCCGTGCTGCCTGCTGAACTGGTGCTGTGCTGACTGATGATGATGACGATGGGGCCAAGAACTTCTATTTTATTTTTTATTTTTAACCTAAAATGGGAAAAAAAAATTAACATTATCAAACCTTTTGCTCTGAATTTTGATGAACTTTAAAATTTCAAAATTTACTTTGTTCCCTTTAAAAATAAGAAGTCAAATTGTTAAAAAAAATAATCTCAAATAATATTTTCTCAATATTATCGTTAAATTAAATCATTTAATTTAAAAAAAAAAAAATAAATAATAAAATTCTTATTTATCTAAAATTCTATTGATGGGTGAAAAAAAATTTTATACTGCTGCTGCTTTGCTGCTCTGCTGTTCTCTGTTTGTTCTTTTGTGAGAATGTGTTTATATTATGCTTGTCAAAATCCCGTAAATAATTTTAATGGCATGAGTTATAATAGCAAAATTAGAGTGTTTTAAAAAAAAAAATTAACACTTTGTTGGAATCTATATCATTCAAAACATACGTTCACACCAGGAAAGTGGAACGAGTTTGACGTTAAAAAAATTAAAGAAATTTTGAGCCGCAAATCCCCCTGATCAACCACCAGACCTTTATCCTTTTGCAAAAAATAGGGCCAATTGGGCACAAAAAAAAATTTCCCATACAAAAATGTATGAAAACTTTGGGGGCCCTATCTCCGAAACGGGGCCTTTGCCCCAGGAACTGACTTCAGTTTTGGGAGTTTGGGCACAGCCTCTACCCCCCCATCCAAGTTTCAGCCCATTGTGAGTGGTTTCCATAAACTGCACTTACGCCCATTTTTAAATTGTCATATATTCGAAATATTTCGATTTTAAAATCAATTTTGTTTTTTTGACCCATTTAAATTAAATAGATGATCCTATTGTTTTCTTACAACTTATTCCAATTCATCCTTTTTCTCGAATTGTCTAATCTAATTTGCAGTTCCAGAAATTTTTTACACGAAATTCAATCAAACGATCATAGTACTCGTTCTAATTCATTTTTGTTCACTCGGTCAAAAAGCTGTGTACATTATATCTTACCACCAGCGCCACCTACCCAGTCCACAGTTCTTGAGTTTTGGAAACGCGTACTACTTTTTTAATATAATTAAGTAACCACATTTTAGTAGGCTAGGCAGAATTAAGCAAGAATATCTATGATTTCAAAAAAAGGTTAAAATTAAAAATTACATTATTCTTTATTCTAGTTAGCCTTGATAAGGTTTTTTTCAAAATCTGATGGGCAACAAAAAAATCTGTCAAAAAGTAAATCTAAAAAAAATCAGCTGCAATTTAAAAAAAGATTTTGGGATTTTGATTGACTTTTTTATCTTGTGTTAATTTTACAAAATTATGGCGATGGCGAACTCGAGCTCAGAGGTTCTGTTTGAGAGAAGATTAAGGCCGATTTATGGTAATATTGCTTTCCAGAATAATGGTTTTATTGTTTTCTTCAAATTAAAATTGTTTAAATTAATGGCAAGCTTCGTATTTTCTTTTGGGAAAATAGTTCTGGAATCACCTATGTCCACAGTTTTTTTTTTCTATTTCCCTAAATAGAAGAAAAATTAACCAAAAAAAAAATAAAAAAATACCTACCTACCTATATATAATTATATTTTCACCTAATTAAATTTTATTTATTTAAGATTCATTGGAAGTTGGTAATAATAAAAAAGCACTGCAAGAAGTTGAAAAATTGATAAAGAAAAATCCAACATTAACTTGTGCGAAGGCACTCAAAGCGTTAGCTTTGCTTCGACTAGGTCGGGAGGATGAAAGTAATCAAATTTTGAACACAATATCTGTGGAGAAAACCTCAGATGATGCAACAATGCAAGTTTTGTCATTTTGTTACAAAGAAATGGAACAACGTAAGAATTTCCACAAATAACATTTTATTATACATAGATTTTAATTTATTTAAAATTAATTTAATGATTTCGAGCTAAAAAGATTAGGTATACAGAATTTATATAATATGTACACTTGATGTATGGCTCTTAATTCAATCCTAATAACATTCTGATGCTATTACTAAAGCTTGTTAATTGTATGATTTATTAGATTTTGTATACCTACCTACCTAGTTAATTAGGTATTTTTTGTAGATAATCTAATCTGTAATGAAATTTGAAAGGTATACCTAAATTTAAATCCAACGTTTATAACTTTATTTTATAATAACCCACAATTTTATCTTAATATTTTTTGTCTTTATTTTATCAATCTGGGATTATTATCTTGCTTTTTTTTTATTTTCAGTTGATAAGATATGTCAGTTATATAGCCAGGCGTCGAAGCAATATCCAAATAACGAGGAAATTTTAGCGCATTTATTTATTTCTTATGTTCGTTTAGACGATTATAAATCCCAACAACACACAGCATTGCAATTATATAAAGCGGTACCTAAAAACCCCTACTATTATTGGGCTGTTATGAGTATAGTACTGCAAGTAATTATTTTTTCTTTGATTATTGAACTTTAATTTCTTTACAAATTTGAAATTATAATTTTATTTATTTGTTTTAATTTAAGGGTGTTCGAGGACCGGATAGTAAAAATCCTGAAAAACGAAAATTATATTTAGCCCTTGCTCATAAAATGGTTGATAAGATGATAAATGATAATAAAATTGATGGTGAACAAGAAGTGCAATTATATTTGAGCATTTTGGAATATCAAAATAAATATAAAGAAGCTTTAGATTTTTTAGACGGAGATATTTGTCAACAATTTTATCCAGGCGCCCCAATTTCTAGAAAAATTTATCTTTTGAAAAAACTTGAAAAATGGAAGGATTTGAATGATTTGCTGAAAGATCTTTTAAAAGAAGAGTAATTTTTGAAACAATTTTTTCTTATAAAAAAAAACTTATTATTAATTGAAAATTTTGGAAATTTTATATTGTTTTAATTTCGATATCAAATTTGTATTTAGAAAATTTTGTACACCCTACATTTTTTCCTATTAATGTATTTTAATGTTCGTTGCATTTTATTTTATTTCGGGGACTTTGGTTCCTTTAATAATTATACTACTTTAGAATTTTTATCCTTCTCTAAAATAAATGTTTATTATTTCTTTCTTTTTGTCGTAAAAAAAAAAAGATTATAATAATAGAAAAGATTATAATAATGATAAATTGAAATATCAACTAAAATTCTTTTAAATAAATGTATTTATTTTTTATTTTTAGCCGTGACAGGTGGGACTATTATTTGGATTTTTTAACTAGTGTCTTTGAATTAAGAAAAATTGCTGAAAACGATAAAAATAGTTATTGTTCCATAGTGGATGATTGCCACGATTTTTTATGTCAGGTAATGAAATAAAAAAAATTTGTTCAGACAAAGAAACTATTTAGTGAGTGTGTTGCCTGAAATTTTATTTTGCTTGCTAATTTGTAAAGACATAATTTTTCGGCTCTAATAGATTTATATGTTTGACGTCCGTGATATTTAAGATTTTATCTTACTAGTTGTAAGATCCTTTAAATGACTAAACTGAAATTATGGCTGAGATAAAGACGACGTTCATAAATCCATATTTTCAATAGAAAGCAATGGGTTATTCGTCTTCTCAATACAAAAATCAAATAAATAAAAAAAATTATCCTAAATTAATAATACTTTTACAGCTTATTGAATCTGATGGCAAAAAAGTTCGTGGACCTTTCTTAGCAAGACTAGAACTTTACAAAAGAATGCGACTGGAGAAATTAAATGCTGACGAATTACTAGGCGGTTTTATTGACTTAGTAACAGAGTATTATCATTTGTTTGGAGACAAACCTTGTTGTACACATGATATATCGTTATTTCTACCTTCAGTAACACCAGAACAGCGAATAAATTTGGCATCGGTGTTAATAAAGCAGTCGGGAATAAGTTCAACTACGCTTCCTCAGAGTGTAATATTTATTTTTATTTTTAGTTATTATTATTAATTTCAATCTATGATTATTTCAGAGAGAACAAATGCAAAAACATATTTGCGCCTTACAAATTTGTCGCATTTGTGGAGTTCATGTTGGTTTACTTCCAGAGCATTTAATAGCGTTATACACAGCACTGCGTCTACATTATGAAAATGGTTACAATTTATTTGGTAAAAATTTACTAAATACCGATATGGGTCCTTCAGATACTTACTCATTATTAGCAGGTATGTAATTTTGTTAGTGACCAAATTTCATTAATTATAACTTTGCGTGTTTCAATAAAGAAATAAAGAGATATTATATATTCACATTTTATCAGATAATCGGGAAAAATTACGAGTAATATAACTTATATTCAATTATTTTTATTTTTTTAGCTAATATTATGCACGATATATCAATTCAAGAAGAAACTTCATCGCATTTACTTGAAGCACTTTGTCTTCTTCAATATGTGTTAAAAAATAGCCCAAGTAATTTTCATGTTAAATTATTATGTTTGAAAATTTATCATTTTTTTGGATGTGGTCATGGAGCACACCAAGTTTATGAGTCTTTGGATATAAAGCATTTGCAACTAGATTCGATGGGATATTTGCATTGTTCATTGTTGTCACATTCGGGCCAAACAGCTATCATTAAATCTGCTTACGATCAAACATTGAAATTTTTTACGAATAGTTATAAGGAAAGATTAGAATATATTGCCATGTCTTATAAATTTGGTTCATTCTCGAAATTAGAAGAATTTATGAATTTTCGTGATCGTTTAACTAATAGCTTACATTATGCTGCAACATCAGCTGAAGAACTATTATTTGAAATTGTTTGTTTATCTGGAACAATTCAGCAGAACATAAATACATTTAAATTAATGGCAATCAAACCACAAGACGATCGAATTAGTTGGAACGAATTGTCAGATAATCGTGATTTATCTGTTATTGTCAGATGGGATCCTCATTTGACTAGTGGAGAAGAGCAATCAAAAGAAAGTTTTGATCAAGATATTGAAGCGTTGCAGTGTAGGTCTATTCTGTTAAGGTTGATTGCATCAATGATTGACTTTATGAGCATAACATCAGTTTCGGCACCAGTAATAAATTCAAATCAACAAAATTCGTCTAAATTAACTAATGGCGAAAGTACTGCAACTGGAGTCTTAGAATTGTTAAAGGATTCCTTTAATGATTTATTTGAGCGGATCAAACTTATGAGATATAAAAAAATATCAAATGAATTTATTGCTAATTTATTACCATCTCGATTGCATTTAATGTTAGAATTACCATATCAAAATTTTTTCACTCGTTTAGCTCAATGTATATTAGATCTTTATCATGGGTTACTTAAGAGTAAAGATGTGGAGCAATTAAATGGTTATGTTTTAAAGTTGGAAACGATTTGCTCAGATACAATAAAAAAATATAATGAGAGTGATGATACAATTTGGATTAATCGCGATACAACTAATAAAGTTGTAGCTATTATTGAGGTGCTTAATGCTTAATATATTTATTTAAAAAAAATTATAGTTAAATATTTAATCTAAGTGGCAACAAAAGGTCGTTTAGTTCATTTTCTGAAATTAATATTTTTATTGAAATTAATATTTTCAGAGTTTGAAACATGGTTTTTATTATTTGATATGCATTCATAAGTTTCAATCTTCTTATATTCATAATAATTTTGATATTTATATTCTGCTCAAAATAAAATTAAATAAAAATCTAAATAATTCAAAATAAACTGGACATACTTTTCAGATAACTTATTGTTTCACACGTTCTTATTTTGAGTAGTCTTTGTTTTCGAAAATTTTCCTCTTTTGTGAAAAGTTGGTAAAGAGCACTTATCGAAAATGATATTTTCCAAAACTTATTATTTTTATTATAAATATACAGCCAAATATAGTTTAGTTACAATCAAATGTTATTGTAGTCAAACGTGTAATTATAGTCAAACGAATACAATATATTTCTTTTTAAGAGAAATTTCAAAAATACTATGCATCCATAATAGAACTAATGCAACTCAAGAAAATCTTATTTCATTTTTATAGTTAATAGCGTACTTTTTTTTATTTCAGATCCTGTCACTATATGCATTTGTTTTGTCAGTTTGTCATGAAAAATATTTACAATCATCACAAGTGAGTCAAAGTAGAAAGCAAAAACGTAAAGATAGTAATAGTGGAATTAGTGAATCAAGTAATTCTTCAATTTTGACAAATAAGCAGCGATTGCTCATCATAGTTGATATGATGCGCTATTTAAAACAAGTTTTGCAAAACTGTAACAACGTTATAAGTGAGTTACTTTCTCTATGAATTAATTACGGGCTTAAAAAACAAAGTAATGCCATTTTAATGAATTTCTATTTTAGATATGTGGAAAGCACCCCAACTGTCGAAAGATTTGTGTGGATGCATGAATGGAATGTCTTTGAATCCAGATACAGAGAAGCTTGTATTTAGTGAAGTAACGTGTGATTTCAAAGATAACCACACTCAATGTATTAACAATTTGAGTAATATAATCAAAGATAAAATTCGAATGATCAATAAATAAAATTAATTAGTTTATGTGAGCCTCGTTGAAAGTAATAAATTTAGTGAACTAAACAATTTTTTAACAATATTTTAATCATGAGAAAATCAATAATAATTTATGAAATATTTTTGTGTGTGTTTTAATTTTTGATAAGACAATAAGTAATTTTGTTATTCTATTGAATTTAAAGAAAATTAAGCGCAATATTGAACCATTTTATTTATTTTTTCTAATTGTAGTATGAATATTATATGTTATATATTAGCGACAGTACCCATTTCCTGACAAAAAGTCTCTATTGAAATTAGACAAGTTAATGTAGACTTAAAGACTCCGTTATTTTTTACCTTCAATAGTAAATTAAAAAATGGTTTGATCATGAATTATCATCGATAACAACGGAATTCCTATAAAAAAACTTAGGCAAAACATGCTTTATGTTGCGAATAATTTTATCTTTCTAATAACTCTCTTTCGTCGAAGAAACTTGCAAAATAATTACTGACACTACATCTTACTTTATTAATATATATATATATTTGGACTATGTTATTTAATACAAAAAAGATATAAATTAATTAAAAACGAATTAAATGATTTATGGAAAAAAAAATATTTAATACTTTTTTTTTGGTTTGAGAATTGAAACTTTTTAATTTAAAATCGTAATAATTCCGTGAAAAAGCGATGGTCAGGTTAAAAAGTATTATTTTAAAATTTAAATCCTGATAAATAAGTAAATTTCTGTGAAAGTAGTAAAACGAAACATCGTCTTATAAAATTCCTATGTGATTGCTTATGCTCAATGGTAGAAGTGAAGTAAGTAGATACTTTAATAAGATTAATACTTTAACCATGCGACTTTAAAGTGACAATTTAAATTCAATTGTTTTTTCTTAAAAGAAACAAGATAAGGAACTCTTTTTTCCCTCTTGAAATTTATGGTTATTTTCGTACTGTAAAACCAGTAGCTAAGATGTATTTTCTTGTAAGAATAACAAATCTACTAACTTTAATGTTACATCAATACATGAAATCAAAAACAATTGGAATAATTTTTTTTTCATATTTATTATAATGTATTGTATTATTTATAGCGAATTTTTTTTTTAAATTTTAGAACAAGAAATTTACAATAATAATCAAATGTAAAATATTGAAAAAAAATATATAAATGTATAATTTTTTGAACAAAGTAAAACCATAATCTGCAAAAATGTTTCACAATGTATTTTTTATTTATTTTAATTTTTTTTTTAAATACATAACTACTATATGTATTATTAAATACAATGAACACAATTTCAATATAATTTTATCTACTAATTTTATTGTTTATTCGAAAAAATCAAGGAAATATTTGAGTTTTTTTTTCTGGCCACTATCTGAAAATTACTATTATTAACAAAGGGTTTTCTATTACGAAGGTTGCAAAACATACTTGCTTTGATAAGTTTGAGCGAAAATGGAATGTTTTACTTAAACAATCATAGAGATTTCAGTGATGTATTACAGTCATTTCTTAAGTAAGACAAAAACCTAATCTAGAAAGTCTTCTAAATATAAACAACAAAAAAACCAATATTCTTATTAATTACTTTCCTTAAGAGTAGCAGCCTTACGGTCAAATTTAGTAAAAAAAATTGTAATATGAGAATTTTTATATAAAAACTGTCACAAATGAATTTACTACAAAGAAATGTAAATGTTTTTCTAACATTTTCTTTTTGTAAATCCTTAAACATTATACATACGTAGAACATATATTAACTTATTTTTCATAATCAAAAACTTAAAATATTATCAACTAGAACTTATTTATATAGATCTTAATTATTTATATATATACCTACTATTACACATTTACCGATTGGGATGGGGCCTTTTCTAGAATACTTGAAATAATTATTTCTAAATGCTTATAAATTTATTCTTCCTACCATCACAATCTTAATTTATAATGCGGAAATATCTACTAAACAGATTTTACAAAACGAAATATCAATAGCTGATGTTGCTTCATTCATTACTTAGACTTATATGATTATCGTTCTATAAACATTATTGAAGTTTTATAAAAAAATTTGTTTCCAAGAAAATTTCAGTAGATAAACAAAACATAATGTACAAAAATTGTTTTTTTTTAAATAAAAATTTAAAAAACCCTAAAAAATTATATTAATTTATAAAATATTCAAAGCTATAAATTTAGTTATTTTCAAATAAAAAATTAGATTCCGAAAGTCAGTTTTTGTTTGTAAAATCCTTATTATGTAAATGCACATTCTATGAATTCGAGTATAAAAGGGGACATTGTTTCTTAATTATGTTTTGAATACGTAACTTTTTGTTTTTATTTGGTATTATTTAAAGCTGATCTCCACCATCCCAACCGTAAGCTACCTGAAAAAATAAATAATTCAACATTTTTTTTTTTTTTTATTATTTTTGGAATAAATTTTTACCTATGTCCATCGAGACTTTTGTAAATCAATTTGTCCTTCTAGTGTTTTTGCCAAATAAATGACAAATAACTGAATAAGAGCAATCGATAATGCTACACCAGCTGCAATTGAAATTAATATTGTTAATTATTTCAAACTAATTTTGTTCATTAATAATAGAATGTACCTATAGTGTAAAGATTTCGTTCTGCCCAAACACGCACGATTTCAATGCAACCAGAAGTCCAGATTCTCTTAGAAGCAGCAGCTACTGATTGTTGCTGAACATTATAACCACACATTATATTAACCAATCCAGAACTAATATCAGTGGAATTAATACAGCATGAATATGGCTATTATGAAAATATAAAATTGTTATTATAAAAATGTAAGATAAGGAACAGATTTAAAATTCGTGTGTTTGTACAATGTTTCTACTTACAAAACAAAAAAAAATGTGGATTGAATCGATTGACTCAATGCAACAAAAAGTCATCGATTTCTCAATCATATTTGAACACAAATTAGCCCAGGAAAAGTTTCAGGGTAACATGCTCTTACGAAAATTAAACTAGAACACTGATGTTATTACAAAAAAAATACTCACTACTCCACATTTTTCAACTGATGGTGATGAACAATTAAAATATTCATTTTTACCCCAATCTTGATATCCTGCGTTGCTTAACCCGCAACATTTAAACTCTTGTTGTGCGAAATCAATAAGATTTTGTAGATCTGCATCATCACGATAGGTATGAATGATTTTGTCAGTAAACGAATCCTCCAAAAATGTGTGCATATTTTGGGGAAAAACTAAATTTTTTTTTTCAAAATCGAAATTATAAAATGTTTTTTTAAAATAATTAAAAAAAATTACCAAATCCCATTACAGCAATAGCCATTTCGAGCAAAAAAAATAATAAAAGACACATTGAATAGAACTTCAATAAACATGTATTTTCTCTTAAAGCACCCAGGCATCCAGCAAAACTAACCCAAAATACCAATGCACCAAGAAAAACCTATAAAAAATATGATAAAGTATTTTACTCAACTGTTTCATAAAAAAAAATTAAAAAAAAAAGTACCATGAGGAGAGATATGTTTAAAATAACGTCATAAAATGTTTCTAAACGAATCCAACCATTTGAATGATATTTATCCATAAATGCATATAAACCGATACCCATCAACAAACCTATAATAAATTTAGGTTTATTTATTAACTGAATTTAACAAAATATTATTACTCCATAAAATTTTTAAATAACAATTGGGGGTTTATTAAAAATTATATTTAAATGAGTAATAAAAAAAATTGTTAATTACCTCCAAATAACCAAAAAATAAAGTTTAATAAAAAAATCATGTATTTGACACAACTTGATACATATGTAAAATTTTGAGAGATCCTAGGTGGATGATGCATTCCTGAAAAAAAATTAGATAAGTATTTGAATAAATTTTATTTTTCGAAATTGTTTATTTTAGACTTCATAGTTTTCTTAACTAAATGAGCTAATAGTAATGATGACTAGGTGAACAAAAAACTGATTTGTATTTATTTAAATAAAACATAATATTGATGTATTTTTTAGATATTAGTTTTCAAAAACGCCTGGGTACATATCTGTCATTCGAATATTACAACCCCGAGATTTTGTGAAAAGTTCCTTTATTTGTATATATTTTTTTAAGAGTTGAAAACTGTTCCAAACATATAAAGAACAGAATAAGATTTTATCATTAACAAAGAAAAAGTCTAAAATATTAAGAAAAGAACTAACAATCGTTGCAGTATACATAATTATACATTTTAAGAGAATTCTCGATAATAAAGTTACCCGCGATTTCAAAGAACTGTGTGAATAACTAAGCGATTTAATTCTTTTAGGGACTATCGTTCTCTCTTATGAAATTCATTTAAATATTAAATATTTTTCGCAAGTCCCTGATGAGCTGTTACTTCATCTACCTACGGCAAGGCGATAGAAGATCTTCAGTGTATTTTTTTTCGCGATTTGCTAGAACCACAATCTCAGTTTCTCGCTACGTCGCCCGTCTTTAAAAAAGTTTTTATGTGACCCTGATACTAGATATATTAAAGGTGTAAGAAAGGTAATCAACACCAGATTGTTTTTATTTCTACTTTTATTCGTATTTGAGAAATAGGTAGTTGATACTGGTACCTATTTATTTCTGTAATTTCTTTATCGAAAATAGAAAATATAAACAAAGTTAGGTGTGCATCGCCCAAGAAGTTATGACAAATATTACTTCCTGTCTGAACTGAAGTTTCAATTTGATGCAAATGCAACTAACTATCTATTTACAAAATGTCACAAGATTTTTAACTTTTTTATACAGTTTCTCAATAAGTATAATTTTTTTTTTAATAAATTTTTTTAGATTTTTACCATAATAATTTCTGTTCGACATTTTTGAGATTCTTTTCTTTTTTTTTAAGTGAAAATTTGAAGTTGTTTTTTTTTTTTTTTTTTTCAATGTTTTTTATAACAAACAATGGCACATTCTTAATATTAAAAGTTTCTTTAAAAAAAAATATTTTTTATTAAAATAAAATTTAAAATGATTTTACAAAAGGATTTAATTATTTAAATATTAATTTATAATATTTATTCGTCTTTTTTTTTGTAAAATGTAAACACAAAGGAGAATGATGAATGAATTAATGGAGATTGTATTTTTCTTTTATTTTTTGACAATTTTCTTCCTGCCGTGCCTAATTGCAGTCTACACTTCACTGCTGTACTGCGTACTGCCTGCTTTGTTATTTTGAATTTTATATTTATTTTTGGTACACAGAAATTTATAGTCAACTTTACTAATAAATAACATAATTCACAGCAAAGTATAATTATATTTTACGCAGTGGTAGACGAGAGTAAAAACTAGTCTTAACTATTTACAATTGCATGAGTTTTTTATTTGTGTTTGTGATGTAATTATTCTCCACTGGCTTAATGCCTTGTTCAGACAATGAACTCTGATCATGATAATCTTACTTTTTGTGATTATCATTCTTTTTTCCATGATTTGCTCATACAAAAAAAGTGCCATCGGAAATCATGATTATCGAAAATCATGAAAAATTTCAGGGATGAGTTTATAGTTTTTTACCATCCATGTTACCCATTTCCACTCATTCCTAGTTATTTTTGACTTTTATTTTTGACATATTTTCTTTATTTACAAAACAAAAAAAAATTTGAGTAGCAAATAATATTTATGTTTTTATTTTGTTTGCTTTCATGTTGTTTACTTTTTTTGTTTTCGTTCATAATCGCGTTCACACACGTTTTCAAAGTATGATTATCTACGTAAATCATGATTACGAAATCATGATTAAGTCGTTGTCTGAACAAGGCATAACTATAGTTAAAACTATTTACAAACTATTTTATTATATTACTTCACTTTTTAGTTTTTATTTACATTTAAAAAAAAAAAAATTTGGGCGTAAGTGCAGTTTATGTGAACCTCTCAGAAACGGCTGAAACTTGGAGGGGGTGTAGAGGCGGTGACCAAACTTCCAAAACTGAAATCAGTTCTTGGGGCTCGGGCCCCGTTTCGAAGATATGGCCCCTCAAAGTTTTCATACATTTTTGTATGGGCAATTTTTTTTTTTGGCCCGATTGGCCCTATTTTTGGGAAAAGGATAAAGGGGGGGGGGGGGCGATTGTAAAATGACATTTGTCCGCCGCGGACAAATGTCTCACAATTAGCGGACAAATGACATTTTGCAAAATGACATTTGTCCGCGATTGAATTTTCTAACTTTAGCGGACAAATGTCATCTTGCAAAATGTCATTTGTCCGCGATTGACTTTTCGAATTTTTAGCGGACAAATGTCCGCGATTGAAATTTTTAATTTTTAGCGGACAAATGTCATTTTGAAAAATGTCATTTGTCCGCGATTGATTTTTTATTAAATTTTTAGCGGACAAATGTCATTTTGCAAAATATCATTTGTCCACGATTAATTTTTATCGCGGACAAATGACATTTTGGTAAATGTCATTAGTCCGCGGCGGACAAAAGACATTTCGAATCGCGGACAAATGTTATTTTTATGTCCGCGATACAAAAACAAATCGCGGACAAATGTCCCGCGGACAATGTCCAACCACCGAATAAATAGTATATAATAGTTTAATTTATATTGGATGGGGTTCTGATATTGCAATCAACTAAACCGTGCACAAAGAAAATGCAACATTTAGTTGACTGTAATTTAAATTCTCCTACTATGCTACAGACCCCGACGCCGACAAGAAAATACGCCGTGCGCTGCCCATCGCAACCGATTTTTTTGTCCGCCGTCGCAAAACGTTTTTGTCGACGTCTCAGGGCGTACGCACTTCGTCGCATTTTATATTTTTTATCGGCGTGCCAAAAAAATTTCTTATATTTTTTCGGTTTTTTAGTTATTTTTTTCAATTTTTTTTTTTTTTTTTTTGTTTTTTTTTTTTTTTTTTTTGTTTTTTTTTTTTTTTTTTTTGTTTTTTTTTTTTTTTTTTTTGCTCTTTCCTTTTTTTTTTTTTTTTTTTTTTTTTGCACGCCGATGGCGCTGCCCGTCGCTTACTTTTTTTTCTAAGCGCGTCGCCGCAGCCAAAAACTCGTCGGCGTCGGAGTCTGCTATGCTATACATTCACTTCTACATTTCGCAATACATCTATGTTTATTTTTTACTTCATTTCATTTTCATTTGAATTGAGTGAGTGGTTTCGTCGTTCGTTTCGGATTGCACACGGATTGTGAAGTTATTTTATTTTGGATTTTCGATATTCAAAAAAAAAAAGATAAATTAGTAAAATTCAAATAAAATCAAAATTTAAATAAAAAAATAAACAATTATTGATTGAATAAAAGACTTGTGTAAAAAATTTTAGTGAATTATAAATATAAAAATGTTGATTAAAGAATTGTAAGTAAAAAAAAAAAAAAAAAATGAAAAAAAATTCAATACTTTATTTTTTTTGGTGCGGTGTGGGCACGAGCGAGAAGAATTTATTCAGTTGGCCCACATGTGAAAGTGAAATAGAAAAATTGACACTTGAATTTTGCTATAACGCCCCCCCTCCCAACGAAATGCTCGTTTGAGTTTGTGTGAATAAAATCGATTTTCTTCTTGAACGAGGGGAACACAACATAAAATACAAATGTCAGAATAAGAATTAAAAGAATTTCAGCAGATTTTAGAATTGAAATAAAAAACTAAAAAAAAAAAAAATAATAATTAAATTTTCAGGCAAAAATGAAATTAAAATAAAATTGTTATTCTGTTTTTTTTTTTTTAATTTTAGATTTTAATAATTTAAAATTTAACCGTAACGTAATAACGTAACCACACAAAAAACATTTCTTTTTTTTCCATTTTAGTTTTTTGATGACGAATAACGAATTGCAAAGAATTCAATTCATGGCTATAATTAATTATTATTATTTTTGTCTTTGAGAAGTTGAAAATAATTTTTATGATTTAATAAAAATTATTAGAATTTTTTTTTTCTTTATCTTATTTTAACTAGATAATTTGGATTCAAAATTCTCTGTGTAAATATTTTGCTAAGAAGTAGATAGTTTCTTCTGCTCTGTATTCTGTGTTGATAAATCAATCTGGTTTTTTTTTTTTTTTTTTTTGGGGGAGTTTTTGTTGTTTTAAATTTGAGAATTTTTATTTTTGCAATTTGCATTAATATGTACTATGTAGCTATATATATAGCTATGCATATATTATATATATATGTGTACAGTGCGATTTAAATATCATTAGGTCAAGGTTTTATTTTAGTAATGCAAGCAAAAGAAATGAAGTGTGAATTTTAATATATTTTAAATTTTAAAAATATAGATCCTACCTATATTGAGATCTTTATTGCTAGATATATGGCACACATATTCTGGGTTCATGACAAATTACAAAAACTGAAATCTTACAAAACAATATTCAGATTATAGATTAAATATGCCTACTCATTTGTTTAATATGCTTGTAATAAAATAGCTACAAATCATACTTAGCTAACCTACCTACTTACCACTAGCCTGTTTAATAATTGAAAATATGTCATTGAACTGTGTTTGGTTTCGAAATTAAAATCAGTAATCAAAATGCACTTTTTATCAAAAAAAAAATACCTGCGACCTAAGTACCTAATTTGATGCCATGGAAACTAAGTAAATTTCTGATACCTACTACCTAATTCCCACAAGCGGAGTAAGCAGATAAATTGAAGATAATAAAAATTACTTATCTAAAAAAAAAAACAACAATTGCAAATTCGATAATTTATAGTTATTGTTTTATTTCATTTCTAAAATCGATATTAGGTATAGTAAATATTTTGTAGCAATGAGCAGAATATTATTGAAGCGCTACTTATTCTTACTCTCTCTATACAAAGTAGGTACTTACTTACAACTTACGTGTGTTGTGATTTTGAGTGGATATAATATATTACATACCTATACGGAAATACGTAATAAATGATCAAGCTTTTATAAAAAAAAAAAATCGAACTGTACACTTTATCAGTTCAATATATTTTATATTCGTCATGTTAAATAATGAAACTGAAAAGTCATTTTTTGAGAAAAATAGATTTTTAGTTTTTTTTAATGTGCCTCTCAAGACATACATATTCCATATACATAAGTACTTTAGGAGTTTCGCGAAAAAATAATTCTCTATTATAGAAACCCGTAATTTTGACAGACAATAGATACATTAAGTACTTCCTTCGTGATTTGGCATGAACCCGACGATTTATGTAAAAAAAAATTCAGAAGAAATTATTCGGAAACTACCTCGAAAATTATACTCTTCATTTATTATTTTAATTGATTAAAATATTTATGTAAATTACCTACAAATAAATCAAAACAAATAATTAAAATTATTGACATCAATTTATTGTTTGCACTTAATATAATCAAGATATAACTATAAATATTTATTAAACAAAATTAAATATAAATTTAAAGTTACCTCAAAAAAATAAATATTTTATTGAAATCGTTATTTAATCCCAAGTTAATTTTAACAAAGTTCTAGGTACATTTAGCTAATATGATTAATATTTATGCGATAATGTCAGAATTCATAAATTATTATTTGGAACAGTATTATATTGGGCTAAAAAATCTACAATTATTACAAAATATTTATTTTCAAAATTGCCAAAACACAATTTAGTTTATTAAATTTTTGAATAAAGTATTTGAATATGTTTTTAGTTTTAAAACTTTGGTTAAAAAATAACACACGTATCTAAACCTTTATTTGAAAACTTTATGTGTTGACCGTCATTTTAAGTTCATTTACTTTATGCGCTTTTTATGTTATATATTTTTTATTATTGAAAAATATTAATTATCAACCTTTGATCCTAACCAACACTATACATATTTTGGTTATTAAATTTTATATTAAGCTTGAGTGAAATTGAATATAATACACATAAATTTATAAGTAAATTTTAACTTTTTTTTTTTTTTTTGTTACGACCTTGTCTTAAAGAAAAGAATATATTTCGCTTCCAAAACGCATACTTAGTGGTATAGTAAATATATACTTAAACAAAAAAAATTTGTTATTACTTATGGGAAGCAAAACTAAATAAATGTAGTCGCTTTATTGTTGCATGCATGCTTACATTTTAATGAAATCAATATTGATTTTATGCTGGAAATAACATGTGTGACAAAATAAATAATTTGTAAGGTGTTCACCGTTCAGTGGTAATTTGAACTATAAGTATCTTTTTACTTATAAATATAATATCGAAGAAATATCTTAATTAAAATGTACATTATGTACTGATATGATGAAAACAGTGGAAACAAAGTTTTAATAAAAATTAATAGGTTTCTTATTTCTATTGATTTCAATGTGATTATGTGATTCTAATAATATTATTATCTAGCTAGACAAAATTAATTTTGAAGTAAGCATGTCACATTAAATGCTGAGTGAATAGCATGGTTCCAAATTTAATTCTCTCCTTACTGTGTTTTCCGACAAAATATTTTTATTTCTAAAAATAAAAGGTTCTGTCTGGGATGCACTTAAAAAATAAAACAATTAAATCACCATTAAAAAATTTTTATTGAGACTGTAAGTATTCTAAAATTAAATTTTATATTTTACTGACATCTCTAAATCATTAACATCTGTACTTTCACCACAAATTTTTTTGTAAGCAATACCATTTCTTAAAACATGTTAATCACCCATCACTAGCATTCAAGTTGCTTACATTTAATTTTTGAGCAAAAATTAGTGTTTTTTCTTATATAATCTGGAAAGATAAAGGTAAAGCTGCTGCTGCCTGTTCAATAGGTTAAAGAACTGCTTTATTTAGATGATCACTTTTGTGGTTTTTCATTCTCCTATTTAAATTATTGAAACCAATTTTGTTAGTTAATATTGTGCTTCGTTGAATTTTGTATTTACGGGACGCATCAATCTTTCGTTTTTCCTTATCAATTTTCAATTTTTCTCTTAATTTCAACTTTTTCAAATTGGCTTATAAAGATTTTTTTTAATTAAATTTGATTTTTTTTAATTATTCAGCAATTTGAATTAGAGAGATTATACAATATAGAATTACTCTTAGTTTAATTTTTGAGCTTAAAAAAATTTCATATGCAGATATTTGTGTGTCTACTTATGTCCTGATTTACTCGCAAGTGGAAATAAATAAGGAAAGAACAAAAATATTGCATTGGTTTTTTTTTAGTTGCATAAGTTTAAAAAAGTATGTTTACCTATATATTTGCAGTTTTGCTTGAATATAGTATAGTATGGTGTTTTCTATAAAATATTTTTTTTGAAATATTTTCTGTTACTTATCACTAATTATGTTAAATTATTGATTTAAAATTAAATAAAACGATTCAGTTATATTATTTTGAAACCTAAAATTTTCAAAAAAAAAAAATTCTATTTAAGTTATTTTTAACTTCACTAAGCAATATGTTAGTTAGTTAATATCGAAACATATGTTAAATTTTTCACGTTATAACTATAAAAAGTGTCTAGTTAAATAAATAATTCAGTAGATTCTCTTTTACGTATAATTATATCGATCTTAATTTTATCACTGTACAAATATTAAATAAATAAAAAAAAATTATTAAAAATTATATTAAATTGAACTGTTAATTATACATATTAAAGCAGAGAATCAAGAAATAATATCAAAAAATTGTATTACTTAGTATCAATTAGGAAGAAGGACTTAATATGTGGCTGAAATTAAAATATTTCCCTATTCTTTATCCAATAATATCTTTGAAATCTGATCCTTTTTCGTAAGGTTCCCTATCTCTACAAAAAAAAATTAAATTAGGTAAATTTAAAGTTTATTGAAAAGATATTCCAACTTTAGTTCATATTCCGTAGTTAATCTAAACTATGTAAATGAAAAATATTATTGATCTTGAACTTCGAAGAAAAAGGTAGATATATAAAATAAGTTAGTAAGAAGTTTGTAGATTTTGCGAAAAAATAATTTTTTTTAGATGCATTTTAAATTTATAGGTTTTTCTTTTTAAATTATAATTATATTTTTTATAAGTTTTTATGTATGAAAAAAATGTGTCAATGCAGATATTAAAATTGACTTATTTGAACGTTTAAATGCATACTTATAAAAAATTGAAATAGACAAATTAACTGATATGAAATCAGTTATGTTTGTGTGCAATAACTATTTCGTAATGTCATTGAAAAGAGTCATGTTCACAGGTCTTGATTTAACTGTTAAAAACTTCGGATCTAAAAAAAGTAAACTTGTGTTTAATTTTAAGTATATTGTTAGTTATTGTTATCATAAAATTTTAACTTGATGATGTTAACCCTATGATGTCAATAAATTACATACATAATTCTAATAAAAAGTAATGACGTATCTATTAGTTTTTTATAATACTTAGTTTTTTTTTTTTGATAAATAAGTATTTAAGTTGAACTCATATGAGTAACTAATTCCATTTAAACTAGAATTTCATTTTTACACATATAAGTTGGCATTCGTTAATCAATAAAATATATTGTACAACTTTATTATTAATATATAAATTGAAAATGTTGATAAATTTTATTTTTAAGTGAAAATTTAATAAAATATATTTTATTTTCGGTTTTGATTTGATTATGTTGTTCTTTACAATGTTATAGGTTCATGTCATGTGTCCTTTCCAAGAAAGTTGTAGCTACACATTTTTTTATTTTTTTTTAATAAAGAAGCGATCATTTAAAAGGATTTATTGGTGAAATATTTAATTAAAGGATTGAAACTAAATTTGAATCTAATAGCTTCGATAGACTACAGGTTACCAACCATGTAATTTTGTTGGTTGCAGAATAGTTTGTCGAATATGCTGACACACTAATAAAAGATTTGTGGTTTTTTTGTTTTTAAATATTTTGAATTGTTCCTTGTTGTTTTCACACCGACAATTTATTTTAATGCAAATTTATATCAAATTGTTAAGTTACCTTAACAGCAATTGGGACCTTTTAGCTTTAATGGTTACACAATTAGATAAAACAAAAAACTATAAAATCTCCTTCTACGCTATGGTACTAATAGTTCAGAATATAATATAAGAATATAGTTTTAGTATCCTAGTATAGAATTTATTAATCGTAAAATAGCATTAACTAATTTTGTTCCATTTTGTAGAACTTGTCAATAAAAAAAAAAGAAAATTTCAATATCTTAACTAAAATTATAATAATATATAATAACAGTGTGTTTTGTACAATATTAAAGGCATTAGATTATTGTCGCCTGTAAACATAATTTTTTTTTTCCTACAAAATTTAAAGATACATACATGCATAAAAAACTTTATTCCTCTTGAAGAATGTGAAAATCTTATAAAAATAAATGATAAGTATTTTCATCCTTTTATGTTAGGGAAATCAATAAAATCTTAAGTATATTAAGTATTTGAAAGAATAAGAAAAAGAGTAAACATTAAATTAAATATATAAAAAATACTTAATATAATTGTACATACTTTTTTGTTTTTGTTTATAAGTATTAGCATGTAAGGCTCCAAGTTGTGTGTGCGTTTTATTTATTTTTACAAATTTGGTACATTATTTGGCATGAAAACATAAATTTTCCGAATAATCTAAAATACAAAATAATTATATAACAACTTAATATACGTATGTAGGGTACGTATCTTATTGTGAAATTTTTAACTTTTTTAAGTCACATTTTCTTGGTTACCATTTTAATAATACATATACCGTGCCAGGTTATCATTTTAATAATAATATATATACACCCTCTCAGAAATTGAAGTTTTCTTGGTTCAAAGAAAATGTACCTACTTTGTATTTCAAAAATTTAGGATTATAAATTTAATAAGAATTTGAATTTTATTTAATAGATAAAAGTTTACAATAAAGAGTTTACAGAGTATTACCATAATTTTTCAAATACAGAAACCAAAATACGTAGTTAGTATTGATTTGTTATTACAGTTTAAAAAGATTAGATAACCATTGATTTGAATATCGACTATCAGGTTTTTATTATTTACTTACTTGATCTATAATAACTCGATTATTTATTTTGACTTTGTTTATATCGGTTTATTTCTTTTTAATATACCTACCTAATGTGCAGCACTTAAGTAGAAAATAGGTGACGAATTTATTATCTTAAAGTTATTTATGTTTGGCAAGAATGTATAAAAATAAACTAATTGTTTGACAGTAAAGTAATTTCGAAATATTTAAATATCCATTTTTTCTGTTAATCTTGGGTTTATTGATTAATTCTTTAACAGATTATTTTACTACATAAGTGTAACTTATATACTATTCTAATACCCAAAAAATTAATTTTTATTCAAAAACTAAAAGTTTTTTTTTTTTTAAAAAAGATTTAAATAAAATACTACCTAGTCATTTATTAATTAAAAACTATAATAATTGGCTTTGATTTTTAGACATTGAGCAAAGTACACATGAACAAAAAATTATATCATGATTTTACAGAACAAAAATGTTGTCATTAATTATTTTTCTTTCATATAAATAATACTATTTACTTACATATGTTCAGAAATTTATTTTCGTTTTATGTTGACTTCGAGGTTGGCATCTTGGTTTTATGGGTCATGCTATAATATTACTCCAAAATGCTACATTTTGTTTGTGATAACTAGGTCCCCAAATAAAGCAAATGATAACATTTGGTGAAAAAAAAAATTCTTCTAATCAATATTTTCATTAATTAAGCGAAAATTTTATTTTAATTTTACTTACTAATTATGCTTATTTTAATTAACTACTTTTGATTTGATTTAATTTTTTTCATAAATTTTTTTTTTAAATACCCTGTCTTGTTTAATTATTTGATATGTAATATATTAATAACTTTTTAACTAATAATTCATAAGAATTGTTATTATTACTTGAATTTATTACAATAATTTATAATTATTATGAAAATTATTAGTACTAATATTTAAGGGCCACTCAATTCCTTTTAACATTAAATTCAAAGAAGTTCCAATTTTTCTATTGATTTAAAAATTTTGGTCAACTGTGGATAAAAATTAAATTCAAAGAAGGTCCAATTTTTCTATTAATTTAAAAATTTTGGTCAACTCTGGATAAAATATGGCTAAAGCCCGGTTCACATTTTGTCCAAATCGACTTGGACGCTCAACTTTGATAAAAGTTGAGTAGAACACTGCTCAACTTATTTTGATCAGAGTAACTTTCTGAAATTTCCTATAACAAGTACTTACCTTCATAATATTAAAAAAAAAAGTTTTTTTTTGTCTAATAATCAATTTATAATTATATTTTTCAGCCGAGTAACATTACCACTCACAGTAGAAGAGGTATAAAACTGTTCAAATTTAATTACTTTTAAATGTTATAAAAGAATTTTTTTTTTTTTTTAGTATCAAGTAGCTCAATTGTATTCTGTGGCAGAAGCATCAAAAAATGAAACTGGTGGAGGAGAAGGTATTGAGGTTTTAAAAAACGAACCGTTTAAGAATTACCCATTGTTAGGTAAGGATTTTATATCTCAGAAAAAAAAACCCAAGCATTAAAATTAAATTATTTTAGGTGGAAAGTACAGTGACGGCCAATATACATATAAAATTTATCATCTTGCATCCAAAGTTCCAGCATTTATAAGACTGCTGGCGCCTAAAGGTTCCTTAGAAATTCATGAAGAGGCGTGGAACGCCTATCCTTATTGCAGAACAGTTATAACTGTAAGGATTTTTTTTTTAGTAGGCTGACGGTACAACATAAGTTACTCCCATTTGTATCATAAACTTATATATCCGAAAGTGATTTAACATTTATAAAGTTAATATACATATAATGAAAATGATATATGTAGTTAATTAATATATGTAACTATATAATAGCTCAAGTTAAATTTTAACTGCACTTGTAGAGTACAGTTTAATTGTACACAGTTCAAAATGCGAATTTTATCATTATTAATTTAAAATTACTATCTGCTGTAATTTTGTACATTTTTTAGGAAAATAAATATTTTTATTTAACAAAGATCAAACTTCAAAATTAAAATTTTATTTTGTTATGAAATTTTTTTTTTAAATAAAAAACAATATGATCTTTTAATTTGAAATACTAATGTGTATATAAGAAAACGAATCAAAGCATTTGTATATCTATAGTGAAGTAAATTGTAACCTTTAAAAATATATAATTAATGAGGGAAAATTTTTTTTTCCTTAGAATCCAAAATATATGAAATCAAATTTTAAAATCGTTGTAGAATCAATGCATGTAGAGGGTTTACCTTTTGAAGATAATGTAAGTTTTTTTCCAAATGAATAATATTAATATCTTTTTTTTTTCTATTTTCATGCGGCTTTTCATAATTTAAAATTACATATACTTTTAATTAACAAATAATATTGGGTGCTGGTATTAACTGTTTAAAAACTTAATTTTCGTCTGTTGTAATGGTATTTGTAATGAATATTATGTAAAAAATAATAATAATAATAATAATCTTAATTATAATAAGAATCCTGGTTATATGAAAGATAATTTTATAATTAGCATTGAATCATTACATGTAGCTGATAAGGGAGATCAAAATAATGTAAGTTTAACTGCAACGAAAAGCGCATAGATTTTTTTATTGTTAAATTTTTTAAATTACAAATTAATCTTACAAAAATTGTTGATAGTTAAACAAGCACAAAACACATCTAGTAATTAGTTTTTTTTTTTTTTTTAGTGATTTTATTATAATTTTTTTTTTAATTGTTTCAGTAACTTTTTGGTACAAATAAAGCGCTGTATTAAGAAAGTTTCTAATATTTAATTTACAAAAAGAAAATTTATAATATTTAGTTAATATGTAGTATTAGTTACTTTAGTTACATTTTAGAAAAATAAATAATAACAATTCTTGTTTTTAGAATTCTAAGTACTTTATTTTGTCTGATTTGTCTGTTTTTGTCACATTTTTTAATGTTAACTCGTTATAAAATTTATTTTTTTTTGCTTATTTTTAATGCATTTTATTTTAAGAATATTATTTAGTTTATTTCATCACTGACAAACATAATATACACTGACTATTTTAGTATTTTTAAATATTTTTGTGAATTTAAAAAAAATCTATTCAATAATACTATGAAATGGAGCGAATCGACAGCTGTTATTTTCATAGTAAAAAAGTTGTATGAACTTATTCGTCAGCGTATACCTATTATCAGTGCTTTTTTTGTAAAGAAAAAAGATGCGGAACTCAACATTTTTCTAGGTACTTTTTGCTGAGCTCGCAGTACTGCAAAATTGACACTACTGCCATCTCGATACTTATCGAGAAAATTAATTTTGAAATTTCATGATAGGTACTTCTTTTCTAAGTTTATAGTTCTGGAAACTAACGCAGTGGTTAGACGAGAGTAAAAACTAGTCTTAACTATTTACAATTGTATGAGTTTTTTATTTGTGTTTGTGATGTAATTTATTCTCCACTGGCTTAACTATAGTTAAAACTATTTACAAACTATTTTATTATATTACTTCAATTTTTAGTTTTTATTTATGTACATTTAAAAAAATAAATATTTCATTTGACATGTAATACTTTAGATTCAGAATATTTTTTAGTTAAAACTATTAGTTATAACTATTTCAAAATTTTATTTTTTTTATACAATTTTTCACACATACATTCAAAAAACATTTTATTTATAACTAGTTTTTAGTCTCGTCTAACCTCCAAGTTATACACAAAATTAATTTTGAAATTTCATTCTCAAAAAAAAATTTATTAAAAAAAAATACTCGTCATTATTTCGTAAGAAAAATATAAAAAAAATATTTTAAATATAAAAAGCCCTGCCTATTATAATTTTTCTGTAGTTCGATTTAATTATTCATTTATTTAATTGCTTTAATTTTTTTTGATTAAGCTTTTAATTAACAAAAACAATTCCTAAAATACCCACATACTTAAACATCAATCAATAAAAAAATATTTGAATTACCTACCTAGTTAGTTTGTAAAGGACAATTTAAAATATTTGTTATGTTGCTTAGCTTATTTATTTATTTTTTTTGCATGTTTTATTTTTAATTTAGTTCACATTAAGCAGTTTAACTTAAAATTATAATTTTAACAAAAACTTAATAATTTTTTGTATTTAAAACTTTTTGAATCAAATTGTTTTTTTAAATTTATTACTTAAGGTTCACGAATTGTCACAAGATAAACTGAAAGTACGTGAAGTAATTCACATCGATATTGCAAATGATCCAATAGCTCCTGCAGATTATAAGCCAAACGAAGATCCAACAAAGTATGGGCATAATTTTCTTTGAATAATTATGTTTAATAAAATTAATACTTTCTACTTTAGGTTTAGCTCCAAGAAAACAGGTAGAGGACCATTAATAGGAGCTGAGTGGAAGCGTCAAGTTAATCCAGTAATGACATGTTATAAATTGGTGACATGTGAATTTAAATGGTTTGGTTTACAAACTAAAATAGAGAATTTTATCCAAAAATCAGAACGACGATTATTTACAACCTTTCATCGGTAAGCTAAGAATTATTATTTTAAATTTTTTTTTTAAAAATGTTATGTCATGGAAAAAGAAAAATTAAAACTACTATTAAAATATTATTTTAGGCAAGTATTTTGTTGGATGGACCATTGGCATGGTCTAACGATGGAAGATATTCGGGCTATTGAAGATAAAACTAAAGAAGAATTAGATCGACAGCGTCAGGAAGGTGAAGTTAGGGGTATGCGTGGTGAATCTGATTAAATTGAATAATTATAAAGCTTATTTAATTATAATGTAATATATAAAAAAATGTTCACAAACTATAAAATTGTATTTAAAAGGAAATGTATTTAATTTTTATTTTAAAGTTTTGTATCAATATTTTAAATTAAAAAAATAATAATTTTAAAGAGAGAGAAAGAATAAGAGAAAGTAGTATTGATTTTTGTTTAAAAAGGGTTATAATTTAATAATTCTAATGAATTTTATATTTCAAGTTAATCTGTTATTAAAATACAAATAGATTTTAAAATTATGAAATATTTGGGTTAAATCCGGTATTCATTTTCACATCAAATCAATATCTAATTTACATATTTTATAAATTCTTAAAAGATGTTTACAAAATCACTTCAATTAACGAGGAAATAAGAAAACAATAAATATTGAATTAAAAATTCGCAGTTACTCCTTGTTATACAGAAAACAAAAATAAAACTTAAATCTTCGACTTAACATCTACCCCAGACATAAAATAAAATAAATTATTTATTTTCATTTTAACTAAATACATTTCGGTTATAACCACAATACCATTATCATTACGATTCTTTATAAGAGTTGAGAATTTTACAGAAATTACCGAAATGTATTTCTGCTGAGTTAAAAAAACAAATAAATTTCTATTTTTTTTCTTTCTGAGATTTAAAAAAATTTAATGTATGGAAGCGACCAATCTCAACTTTAAAGTTAACGCTGGCGTTTACATATTATTTAATACTTCTGGCGTCTTTGCGTTACGTCCTATGTGTCCATCTCGTTTAATGTAGTTCAGGGGTGAAGCTTTAATCGTTTACGACAAATATTTTTTTTTTGAATATTAAAAGCTAAATATTTTTTTAAATCAAATTGCTTAAAACTTATCGAAAATAACGAAAATATTAAGCCGAGGCGTATTTATGGCATTAATATTCACGTTATATCGGGCCGAAAATGTTAACGTAAAATTAATTAATTTTCTACAGTTCCAAAATTTTTTAATTATTTTTCTGCAATTGTTTTTATTGTAATCAATAAAATTAATAAACGAAAGTAGGAAATAGCCATTATTCATTAAATAATAATAATTGTGAAAACTTTTTTAAAACAAAATACATATATATTTCTGGTCAAGTAAGAACTTTATTTAAATACCATTTTATATCGGTGTTGATATATGGCTTTTAAATTCAATCAAATTTGAAATTAATATAACATTATGAAGATTAAGTATTTAATATTCAGATTTACGTATATCTACAAACGTATATGTCGCATCGTACTTATTCCTATTAAGAGTCATCATGACTGTACTCTCTATTGGAACGGTCAACTTTAGTTGAAGATAGCAATAAATAATTTAATAAATAACAGGTGATATGGTATATGATGTATTAAGTTTTCATTTCGAAATTTTGAAGGAAAGTTTTTGAGATTATCTAGATTCAAAAATAAAATTTTCAATTTCTTATCAATACGTCCATAATGCAGTATCTGAAATTTTGATTGTCAGCTGAAGATAAAATGATTTAGCAAAAACTTACTTAATTTCCTTTTCAAATTTCTACAATTCTATCTACATTTTACTACGAACTGTCTGTAGTTGTATAATTTTGAAAAACTTTTGTTCTTATTTGAATTTTTTTTTTGTAATTTCCCAATTCTCGAACTTTCCCGAAAATGTCTTGTTGAAATGTTTCAAATTATCCTCAATTTTTATATTAACTTTTAATTGATAATATTATTGGTATCAGGCGAAAAAAATTTAAAATTAATTTAGTGATTCGATTGAACCATAACAATCGACAGTCAAATTTTATTTTGAATTAAATAATTGTATGTATATTAAAAAAAAAAAATTGTAAAAAAAATTTAATGTATTTCTTTACATAAGAGGTTATAATTAAAAATATTTATTAGCATAATTATTAAATTTGAAACAAATTGTAAACTTAAATGATGTGTGTAATTAAAATAATATTTATAAGCTCATAATAATAATCGTTATTATATTATCGTTTATCTATTCGTATTTTTTCCAAATTAAATTAATTTTTTTCTTTAACTGGGTACAATTATTTTCATTTTAGTAAAATACTTAATAAATTTTTACTAATTTACACATAATAATAAAACAAACATATTGTAATTTCTCAAATTCATTCAATAAGCCGGTATAGTTTTGTTGACTAGGTAAACAATAATAACTATTAGTATTTCTTTTTAAATTTTGCATGATTTATATTTAGATTTAAGATTATTCTACTGCTTTTAAGTAATAAGCAAGCTATATGTATATTTAGTATATGAAGTAAAAAAGAATAAAACATTTTTAATAAAAGTAAAACACGTAACAGATTCTGTAAATTGAAAAACATAGGAACATCATTATTATTAAATCATTTTATAAGTAATATCACAAGTTTTTTGTAAATACTTATTTAACAAGAATAGGATTTACTTGTTTTTTTTTTTTTAAGATTAATAAGATTCATATTTTCGTTAGCAAGATGTAATTATTACAAACGAATCGAACTCATCTATTTTACATAACAACGTTTTGAACTTTTCGTATAAAGAGACCTTGCTCGATTATTAATAGTCCTCAATAATCAACGTTAATATTTTTTAAATAATAATAATTGTCAGATTCATGTTCAAAACTAATAAGAATTTTTCATAATTAACAAGATCTGGCCAATGAACTGTATTGTGTACTATAAACACAATTAAAATTGCGATAATAAGATAATTTTAATCGCTTTTTTATTTTAATGAAACTGATAATTTAATAACTTTAAATTTAAAAATTCATAATAATTTTAAAATTTGGCTCAAAAATAATTTATCACTTAAATATTAAAAAAAAAAAAAATTATATTATTTCTGTTTTTATTATACAAAATTTCAAATTTTTGTAATTTAATTTAAAAAAAAAAAATTACATTTAAGAATATTACGAAATCAAACTTCAATAAAAGCCTATCGTTGCTTGAAAGGTTTTATAACAAATTATTTAATTAAAATAAAAGTGTTATGGAGCTGCTAAAACCTTAAGTGACAAAGAAAAAAAAAAAACGATTTAGATTTTATTTATATGCCTCTTGCTTTGTACATATAATTAATTTTGTTTGAATTGGTACTTCAATTTTTTTTTTTTTGAAGTATATTATTCACATAAGCTGTTAAAAAAAGTTATTGAAAATAAAATAATTTTATATTTATAGTTTATAAAATTAATTAAATTAAATTTTACTTACAAAATTTTCAGTGAATATAATTTAAAAAAAAAATAATAATTCTTAAAATTTTTTGCGTTAATCACAATTATAATTTCGTTGCAATTTCTAATTAAAAAAAATTTATTTTTTTTCCTCAAAACAATAAATATATTTAATACAAAAAATACAAAATTTAGAGTAATTAATAAAAGCGCACATTCCAAATTAATATGAATACTATGGTCCCTATTGAAAGTATGACAAAATTATTTCTAATAAATACTCTTTAAATTTTAAAACAATTACAACTTTGTGTTCTTTGTTTCTAAATCTATTGCTCTTATCCTCATTTTCGTGCCACACCTTCCTGTTAAGTTGTGTTATACATTAAAACATTTTGACATTTATGTATAAATAAAAAAACATGAAAAAACATAGAAATTAAAAAGTATTACAAAACTTTAGATCATTTCTCTTGAAAAGTTGTTATTTTCACTTGTGATACTTTCAATAGGGATCGACCAATTATATATATTGTATTATATTATTTTAATTACGCGCTCGTCTCTTGTCAATTTTCCAATTAATTACGAAAACTTAAATTGTTTTTCTTTTACTACTATTGAAAAAAAAAAATGGTATTTTTTCTATTCAAAGAAAAGTGCAAAAATATAAAAATGTCTAAAGTTATAAATTAAAAAAAAATAAAATTTAATGAACATAATTTTGAATATAATTTTAAATTCAATTAGTATTTTTTTTTCCCTTAAAATATTAAATCGATCTAATAATAAAAACATTAAAAAAAAATGAAATTGTATAATAAAAAATAAAAAAAACAAAACAAATAAACATTAATAAAGATAAAAGAAAAAAAAAAACCAATTAAAAATATATAAAAATTTAATTGATTTTAAAAAAAATTTTTTTTCGTAGTTAAATTTAAAAATTATACCATTTTAAAATATAGTTATTATTCATTTATTAAAAAAAAAAAGTCAAATAAAATGAAACGAAAAAAAATTACAATGTTAAAAAATGAAATGTTAAAATAAATAAAATTGAAAATAAAATAAATTTCGTTGTCATTCCCTCATTTAATAGGTTGATGATTCGGTGACATAGATACTTTTCACATAGATACTTTTCAACTTTAGTCAAAACTATTGTTTCAAAAATGCTTAAGCTAAGATGTAATATTTTTGGGCAAACATTTTTTTCAATTATTGTTATAATTAATAAATTATTGGATTTAAAATTGGAAATGATATTATTGCATTATTACCTTTCGTCATCATAATAAATTCTTCTATATATAAATGCAGTGTACTTACTTTTATTTTTATAATTAACTTTCAGTTAAACTTATTACTAACGCCACAATGTGATAATGTAGAATATATATAGATAACTTTTCTCTATATACAAATTGATATTATATGTGTATGTGTATAACATTTTTTCAGATTTCCTATATACAGTTTGGAATGTTCCTTGATTCCTTTATTTTCACTGAAATTTTTTTTCCAGCCACGTTCCAATCCTTGGACACGATCGGAGCTAAATATTTTTTTTTAAGTTCCTATAATAGATATACTAATTTTCATCGAAGTTGATTAAAACTTCTTTATATATAGTGTTATTATTTTAATTATTTTATTGTTTAAATTACAAATTTTTAAAAAAAATCATTATATGCTTTATGTTAGGACACACAGAGTGATAATGAAAAGATATACTCTGGGTTTAAAATTTACATAATTTTATCTAATTTTAGTAAGATAAAAAATTAAAAAAAAAACGAATTATTTATTTTAATCAATTTGCAAATAAAATTATTGTAAGTATTTTTGTTGTCAGATAAAAAAAATTATTGTTTTCAATAATACTATTTATGTAAAATTTTTATATTTCGCTTATTTTATATATTATGTATATATCTAATTGATTTTTGGATATCTGGGTTTGAGTACCGTAAAACTTCTTTTACTTATTTCATGACAAAAATCAGCAAACTCCTCAAGCATAGTATGATCAATATAACTTGCAATATTTCTATTTTGCTCCATTGGATCTTGAATGCACATACCATTTAAATCAATGTTATTCAATGCAGGATTAATAAGATAGTAACGGATAAAGCTGAAAATAAAGTCGAAAAAAATTTAATGAATTAATGAATTAAAAAAATAATAATTGTGTCTTGGTACATGAAAAGACCAACCAGCATTTTTCGAATAATCTATTAAGAATAACGTTAAATTTTTCCCAATAGTTTGCAAAAACCCCCAAAGTTTAAAAATGAATTTAACCACTTTTAACTTTTGAGAAAAACTCTCCGAATTAGTTTTAAAGGTCTAAATGACCTTATCTTCTCTATAAAAAAATGTCAATCCTTGAAACAACCCACAAAACCCACAAATAAACCTTGAGTGAAAATGGAGTTTGAAGTTTTTAAAATATTTCTAAGTGTATTTTACCAAGGCACATAAATATTAATAAAAACATAAATCAAATGCTCATTAAAAGAAATTTTACTTACTTAGGCATTTGAGTTTTAGCACATTGATAAAATATACTTTTTTCAACTGGCTGACCCAAGTAGGGACATATTGCGAATTTTTTGAAATCAAACGTGTTGTAAAATTCGAAAAATTCTTGTAATTCATCTTGGAAATTTTTAAAATTATCAATAAGTTTCATTTGCATTCGAGAGTCACATATTATTTGAACTTGTCTAAAATTTATTTGCCATGCTAAAATAAAATTGAAATATTTTTTGTTTATAAATTAATACTGAATATTATCAAATTATTTTGGTTTTTGTTGGTAAACTTACGGCCGGAAAAAATTGTTGGAATATTGTTTTGTAAAATAAAAACTGGTGGAATGACCCGTTTAACCTGATAATAAAATATCACTAACATTGTTATGGTATAATTATTAAATTTACTGAATAAACTCCGATTCATGGATCTAATAGCACTGCATAGTTTTCGAACTGAAAAATAAAACATTATCTTCAACACTATATAACATTGTAATTGTTTCATTTCTGTAGCTTATTATTATATGTAATTTATTTTTAAAAATGAGTTCTGAATTTACTTACGAATTGGGTAAAACAAAAGGTAACTTGTTAACTTAGCTTGCGAATCCATAATTGCACCATTTCTAAATAGAAAATTACATTTGATACCTAGTGCATTACATTTTATTTCATTAGACGGCACGCATATATTTTTTGCCTTGCTACAAATTTCCCATTCGTTATTAACCACTAGTAATTTCGCAAAATTTTCAAAATAAATTTTTTCATTCAATTGCTCTCCGTAATGCATATAGTTTGCACCTGAAAAGAAACTTCATGAATGTAAGAATTGAGTTTATAAAATATTAATTAAATTATTGAATCACTCTAGGTTTATATATAATTAATTGTATACGAATAATGAATTATATATTAGGTTAAGAATACATATAAACCTAGGTATATATAAACATATTGTATTTTAATATAATGAAACAATAGAAATAAAGATCATTCGATATTGAAGATTATCAGAATCAATACATGGCGCAGCCTGTATAAAAATAATTAAAAAGAAAAAATTGAAATAAGAAGAGTTTTTTTTTTCTTTAAACCACATGGTTGTGAATGGCAAAAGCCAAAAATAAAGAAGCAGGAATTATATCACCTAGAAAACGAGGCAGACCACCTAAAAGGGTTCGTGTGGTATATTTCAACACAAATATGGATTACATTAAAAAAGTGAGTGAGCTCAATCTTAATAATGCAAATTTAGCAGAAAGCTGGCAAGTTTTTAGTAGAAATTTTAAAGTATTTTCTACAGCAGTTGAACTAGCTAAAAAACCAGCCGAGGTTCAAGTAGCTGTATTTTTGAACTCTGCAGGCGAGGAAGCTACAGAAACTTTTAATAATGTTTTAAAAATTGAGGATGAAGACCGAAAAAAGTTAGATAAAGTAATAGAGGCCTTTGAAAATTTTTGTAAAAGCAAAACAAATGAGGTATACGAAAGTTTTATTTTTCACACTAGAAGTCAAAAGTTAAATGAACCATTTGATATGTACATAATGGAAATAAAAAAATTAGTTAAAAAATGCAATTTTCATGACGAAGAAAGAATGCTTCGAGATCGAGTCGTGCTTGGAATTTATGATAAAAAAGTACAAAAAAAGTTGTTAGAATATGATGGATTAACATTAGATAAAGCGATTTCCATAGCACGTTCATCCGAACTAACAGCAAAACAAATGGATGTATTGAACCAATCTGAGGTAATTGTTGATGCCGTTGGTAAGAGTAATTATAAAAATAATAATTCTAAAAATTATAATAATTTTAATAAAAATTCAAATTTTAACAAAAAGGGCAAATTTGAATGCAATTTTTGTGGTAAAGTGCATGAAAAGGGTAGGTGTACTGCTTTCGGAAAAAAATGTTCAAATTGCAATGGATCAAATCACTTTGCTATAGTTTGTAAGAAAAAAGTAGTTAATGAGGTTAACACGGAAAATAACAGTAATTTGAGTGATAACGAACTTTACTTTGATAGTATTGGAAAAACAGGAAACGAAAATTCCTGGTATGAAAATTTAAAGGTTGGAGGCCAAATAATTCGCTTTAAATTAGATACCGGCGCGGCAGCCAACATTTTACCTTCAACATTTACTAAACATTTTGAAGAAAAAATAAATAAAAATAATTCAGTAAAACTTTTGGCATATAATGGTACGAATATTGACACACTAGGTACTATTAATTTAAAATGTGTTGCGGGTAATAAAATTTCCATAGAAGAATTCTACATCACTAAAACTGATAAAATACCAATACTAGGCTTAAATAGTTGTGTATCGCTTGAACTTGTTAAAAGAATAAATACTGTAAAAATACTTAATAAAACCGAGTTAATTGCAAAACATAAAAAAGTTTTTACAGGACTAGGATGTTGTTTTAAAAACTTTCATATAGATTTAAAACATGGTGCAATTCCAGTAGCCAAACCTTCGCGTAGGATTCCTATAAGTCTTCGAGAACCCTTAAAAATTGAGCTAGATAGGCTCGTAAAAAATAACATAATTGAGCCTGTAAATGAACCCTGTGAATGGGTTTCAAACATAGTGATCATTGAAAAGCCCAATAAAATAAGAATTTGCTTAGACCCAAAACAACTTAATTTGGCCATGAAAGACGAATTTTATGAAATACCTTGCATAGATGAATTAAAATCAAAGTTTTCAAACAAATTTTTTTTTTCTGTTTTTGATGTTAAAGATGGATTTTTTCAAATTGAGCTAGATTCACATTCAAGAAAGTTATGTGCATTTAGCACACCCTTTGGAATTTTTAGATATATAAAATTGCCTTTTGGGATTAAAATTGCCGGTGAAGTTTTTCAAAAAATAAATGAATCAATATTTTCAGATATTCCTAATACAATAATATATATAGATGACATAGCGGTTGCAGCTGAGACTGAAGATCAACATGATCAAGCAGTAAAAGCAATATTAGACAGAGCGTTAAAGCATAATATAACTTTTAATCCAGACAAAATACAGTATAAATTAAATGAGATAGAATTTTTAGGGCATACAATATCAGCAAAAGGGATTTCACTAAATCAAAAAAGAATCACAACAATTGAAAATTTAGAACCACCCGCTTGCAAAAATGATCTCCAAAAATTGCTTGGATTCATAAATTATATTAGAGAATTTATACCAAATCTATCTGAAATTTCGACCCCATTAAGGGAATTATTAAAAAAGAACGTTCATTTTGAATGGCGTAATGACCATGAAATTTGTTTAAATAAAATAAAAAAATTAATTACAACAGCACCAATATTAAAATCTTTTGATTGTAAAGTAAAAGTGACAATACAATCAGATGCCTCCCAAAATGGTTTAGGAGCTTGTCTCATGCAGAACAGTAAACCGGTTTCGTTCGCTTCATGTAGTTTAAACGATACACAAAAACAATATTCACAAATAGAAAAAGAATTTTTAGGAATTTATTACGCCTGTAAAAAGTGGCACGCGTTAATATATGGTCGTGATGTAGATGTAATTACAGACCATAAACCATTACTTGGTATTATGTCAAAAGACTTTCACAAAATTCCGTCCCCAAGGCTCCAAAAATTGAAACTTAAATTGCAAAAATACAAAATAAATCTAAAATATGTTCCCGGAAAATTTTTGTACATAGCAGACTATCTTTCGCGAAATAAGAGTAAAGAAATTTTGCCAGATAAAGAAACTCAGGACTTAAATGATATGATACATACAATTAATATAAGTAACGAAAGAAAAGAAAAATTTAAAACTGAAACAAAAAAAGATCAATTACTTGAAAATTTAAAAAACTTAATTAAACAAGGTTGGCCTAAATCCAAAAAACAGGTGCAAGACAATTTAAAATGTTTTTGGAATCAAAGAAATAATATATTTATAGACGATGAGTTAATTTTTTTTGGGGACAGGGTTTTCGTTCCAAGAAATTTAAGAGCAGAAATACTTCAATATTTACATTTATCGCATCAAGGAATTGAAAAAACTAAAAAAAGAGCACGTAGTCTAATTTATTGGCCGGGCTTAAACAATGATATTTGTGAATTAGTTGCCAAATGTAAATTTTGCCAAAAGTATCAACCATCAAATATAAAAGAACCCCTTATCAACCATGAAGTACCATTATACCCATATCAGAAAATTGGTATGGATATAATGGAAGTTGCTTCAAAAAATTATCTAATAATTGGTGACTATTATTCAAAGTATTTGGACATAATCCCAATAAATCGTAAAACAGCAAAGGTACTAATTGAAAAACTAGAATATGTATTTTCAGTTTATGGAATACCCCGTACTATTATCGCAGACAACATGCCATTTAATTCATTTGAATTTTTAAATTTCGCAAAAAATTTGGATATAGAAGTCATAACTTCTAGCCCTAAATATCCAAAGTCAAACGGTTTGAGTGAAAAATTTGTAAACATTGCAAAAAAGTTAGTGCAAAAATCACTAGACAGCAAGACTAACCTTTGGCTAAATCTTCTTGAATATAGGAATACTCCCATCACAAACTCGAAACTTTCACCATGTCAAATATTAATGGGCAGGCAGACTAGAACTCTATTACCAGGAAACAATTTTCTTTTCGAAAGTAAGTTTAAAAACAAATTTGATCACGTAATTCAAGAAAATAATTCAAAAAATAAGTTTTACCATGATAGAACTGCCAAAATCAGAAAAGACTTTAAAAAGGGACAGAATGTTTGGATAAAAGAAGGAAAATGTTGGCTACCGGCTGTAATTGAAAACGTTCATAAAACACCGAGATCATATATGATAAAATTGCATAATGGTCAAGTTCTTCGCAGGAACTCGTTTTTTATAAAAAAAAGAAATTACTGAACTACCATAAAAATTGCATAAAAATTTAAATAAATTGAGCCTAAAGTTTAGTAAAATTTAGTAAAATATTCAACAAATAAAATTTAGTAAAATTTAGTAAAATATTCAACAAATAAAAAAAAAAAAAAAAAAAAAAAAAAAAAAAAAAATGTATATGAATTTAATCTAGTGAATTCTAAATGTAAAAATATAATTTCTATAAGTATCTAATGAATTTAATGAAATGTAAAATATAATGAATTAGAAAGAATAGAAAAATTTTAAATTTAAAAGGGAGATGTAATAAATGAGTTTATGAAATAAAAGAAAAGAAAAAATAAAAGAACATATACCTATTTTGAATTAAGTTGAATGATTGTTAAAATGTAATTATATAATTTTGAAAAGGGAGATGTAAGAATTGAGTTTATAAAATATTAATTAAATTATTGAATCACTCTAGGTTTATATATAATTAATTGTATACGAATAATGAATTATATATTAGGTTAAGAATACATATAAACCTAGGTATATATAAACATATTGTATTTTAATATAATGAAACAATAGAAATAAAGATCATTCGATATTGAAGATTATCAGAATCAATACAATGAATCCATTTCAATTTATTGTTCAAAGCAGAAATAGAAAACCCAATTCGTATTTATTGTATATTTTACGATGAAAAGGCTTAAAATTATGTAACTTTAACAATATTGACACAAAATGAATTTATAAAAATATGTCGACGATATTCTTCATGTAATTTTAAAAAGTGAATTTAAATTTTTGATATTAATTTGTTAAAATATGTTATTTCACCTTTTGAAAATACACGAAGAAAAATTTTGATAATTGTCATATTATGTGTCAATTGTTGATTGCCGACCAGTTGACGAAATACATAATCCCACGTTTGGTGCTCCATAGGGATTTTTAGACAAATTAAACCTATTATTGAAATAAATTCTATGATTTGTAGATTTATTGAATTCAATTTCGCATAAAGTATTTTTATTTTGTTTTTATTTAAAATTAAAATGAGTATGTATATTTTTTTTAACTTACATGTCTCAATATAAATATCAAATGTTGAGTCATTACTTTGACTACCATATGCACTAGAGCCAACCAAAAAGTATCTCCACGATGGATATTGTTTTGTTACATTTCGCATACGTTCAATAATACCCGTAAACATTGTCCAATTAGATTTAATTTTCAAAAACAATGGTGTTAAATTATTATAAATCAATTCAACTTTATAATCTAAAATAAAAAAAAAAAGAATTTATTACAAATAAATAAATACAATAGAAATTTTTATCCAATCCAATTTTTATGTAGAATTTACAAATATTTTTTCCGCTTCTTAGATACATTTCACACCTCTATCTCTTAATCTTAAGAAGTAAATATTAATTTTAATCTTTTCTCTCTTTTATTCTTTATTTTTGAGATATAAATAAGTTTCAACGGCATTTAATTTGAGCCCTTTGCATAACAATGCATTTAATGTTAAAATAAAAATTTAATATTTAAATTAAATATTAAAAATTAAAATGTTAAATTTAGTTATTTTTTTTGAAAATTTGTTTCTGTATGTAATTTCATTCATTCATTATTGTCTATCTCTAATTTATTTCTTTTATTTTTATGGGTATTTTTCATTCATTATATTTATTTTTATTATATTTAAGTGCGAGAAACGATTATGTGATTTTTGACATTTGAAAGTTGGCAAAAAAAAAATGGTCACATCGAATTAATATACAAATTCTAGTAAATATTGAAAAAAGTTAAGGTTTCTAATAAAATATTTCAAATATAATTTTCTTATTTACCTATTATAAAATTATTAATTTTATTTTCATCAATATATAAAGACCTGTAAAAATCTTCGCTTTTGTCTAAATGATCTATATTACCACATCCGTTAATTTTGAGAGACACATCTCTATCATTATTATTTTTTATTTGTCTAACGTAGTCTTGATCAGCCTGTCTGGCATCCTAAAAAAAAAAATTGAAAATTCATTACGAGCAACTCCAATAAAAAGTTTTACATAGGTATAGTTTTGTTTCTGAATGACTAGAGTACCTACCATGCAATAATTGCAACTGTGGTCTTTTTCAATTGGATAATCATTCCATTCGTGATATTCATTTTTCAAAACAGATTTAACCATTATCGATTTATTATCATGAATTTCCTCAATAGCTGATAATACTTGAGAAAATTTTTTCGCCAAAATATGGCTAAATAAATGACGATTTCGAAATTTTTTCAATTTTAACAAATAGTCTTGGGTCTCGAGAATCATTTTATGAACCTAAAAAAAATTAAATTACTTTAAATGTGTAAAATGCAATTGGGTGTTCAAAGTTCTAAACCCTAGAATCTTTTTACAAGTTGCTTAATTTTGTGGAAACATAAAGTCCGTTTTTTTTATTTTTATGTTTATTATGATTTCGATTACATATAAATTATGTTTCTAAAAGTTATATTTCACAAGTCAAATCACTGTTTTAAATTTTTTTTTAATAGTGACGAAAAGTAATTTTAATTGTTAAAATGTATTTTAAATATTATTTTAAGTATTTTTATGCAGTTGAGGCAAATTATTATAGTAGCCATATTTTGACACAAATGTTGATACTTTTTTTTTTAAATTTTAAATAATTAATTCGAGTAATCCCAGTACAAAATTCTAAAATAAATAATGTTTACTTTACATTAATATGTACATAATAGGATTTGATTTTATTAATATGGGAAGATAGACTAGACAGTTTACATTTAGAAATATTGTTTTTTTGATCTTATTTTTATTTTTTTTTACTTACTATTAATTCTTCATCATTCCAAAAACTCATTTTCTTTCAATTTGTTTATGAATTTCAATCTGCTGATATCGTAAATATTATAGCTATATATGTAAGTATTCAAATACAATATTCATAAACAAAATAATATTTATTGATAAGGCTGCATTTAATTATTAATTTCTTTTTAATTATGAAATTATTGTCAGAATTTTTATTTTCTCAGTCCTAACTGCACAAACGACAATTATAAACTAAAATTAATAATTTTTTTTTTTTTATTTTAATAAGCGTCGTCAAGAGAATAAAATTATAAGTAGGTATCTAAGATGATGTACGATGTACGTATAATTTTATTTTTTATCATTTTAGAAAAATTTATAATTACTAATACTATTAATTTATCTTAACTTAATATAAATATCATCAAGCAGCACCGATATAAATTGCAGGTCCTCTACAAGTGCTAACTTTTTATGAACAATGCACAGAAAGCTAGGAATATGTTGATTATATGTATGTATATGGAAAAATGTTAAAAACTATTATGTTTGAAGTGTGATATGTTTCATCCTATGTCTTAGCTTATAATTATTAATATTTTTAATAAAGATTTTAACTTATATATCCATTGGTATGGTATGATATTTATTATAATTAAAGATAATGTCATTATTCAATAAACTAATATTGATTTTTTCTTTCTTGATAATTCCAATTATTTAAGATTATAGAATTTGCTTCAAAATTATTAAAAAATGCTATTAATTGTGCTGTATAAGTATAATTCAAATATACATAAGATTGCATTATTTTACAGTGATATGATAGTTTTTAATGTGTTTCACATAATGATCGTATTTATTTTGCAATTTTTGAATAGGCTAAGGTCTCGTCAAAGTTTCAATTTTGATTTTTGAGTTAAGATTATAAGATTATGTACAAAACCAGCCATATCTCAGCTGCCAAAAGTAATTTCGGAAATCTCAGTATAGCACCAGATCGGTACTCTTTAGATCAGGGAATGCATTAGATATCTGCGTTTTGAGTTAGGTTTAGGTTAATTTATAAAATCAGCTGGCATAAACAATACATGTATATTTATTTTTTTGTAACGATCTAATTCTCGATCTAATTGACGTTTTGTAAATAGATTTCGATGAAATAAAAAAACAATTTGAATTTAAGACTTAAGTTTTATTATTAATATTATTACAACAATTAAGTTCTTTTAATGCTATACAATAATCATATTTAGCTACTAAAAAAAATATATAATATACATATTTAGACAATTAATTTATTATTTCATAATTTTATCGTAATGTATTTTATTTTATTAAGAAAAAATAATTCATTTAATAAAATGTAATTAATTTGTATAAAAAAAAATTTGAAAATTCTTTACAATTTTTATGAAATTTAAAATTTCTCTTTCTCTACATTAAAATTTTTAATTTAATATTTCACGAATAATTATGATTTTCAAGATTTTCATTTATTTTTACAGCGTAAATACCTTTATGTATATTATTATTGCATATATGTATGTATAAATATGTCATGTAAAAAATTTTTCAGTATATTTTTACATTCTTAATATCAAGTCATTCATTGTTGAGTTAGATTTATTTGCTATTTAAAGTAATTTCATATTGAACATTGAACAAAAACTAATAATATTATTCTTGAGTTTGAGTGCATATAATGCGTATCTATTTACACCGATTGAAATTACGTTAACTACCCAAAATCCTAATGAAAATAGGTTTCAATTGATTTTCATTTCGATGAATAATTTATTTTTTGTTGTAAGTTTTATTTGATGATTTGAAGGTGAAAAAACAAGATAATCATAGATCTTAAAAAAAAAAAATTGCGAAAACAAAATGTTCATTAAAATGTATAAATGGATGCAAATTTATACGTACACATCGTATTTTATTGAAATAAAAAAAAAAAAAATACTTTTTTTTAAATTTTCTAAGCACAAATTAATAAGAAAAATAAAAATTAAACGCACTATTTTATGGGCCTCCGCTGTATGATAATTAAAATTTGATCACTACATAAGTTGTTTATATTATTACGATACTACATGTATGCACATGTATTTATAGGGAATCCCACAAAATTTAAGAATAGAAATGAATTTATTTATATAAATTTTATAGTAAGCATCCTTATATTTGACTGATTTTGATTTTCTATGAATAAGGTACCACTTATTTATCTGTTTGCACTTCTCTGATTCGTATAGAAAAATTATTTCTAAAACTTAAAAATTGGAAACACCAAAGTACGTTATTATGTTACCTTTATAAAATGTGTAAATCAAATTGATTAACATGATAACTAGAACAGTATCTGAATTTCATTAAATACACTTTTTTTTGTTTTATTTATGAAATTATCGATTGATTGATATTCTCTAAATGAATATTATTTATAAATAATTATATTTTGTTACGTTTTATTTTTTTTTAACTATACTAGATATATTATATTAATAAATGTATTTTATTAAAATTATTTTTATTTTTTATGCATAGTTACTTTAATTTACATTCAATATTTTTGATTTTTTTTTTATGAAAAAAAAAAAAAGAGTATTTCTATTTATTAAAAGTATAAATTATGATTTCTATCTAAAACGTTTTTAAAAGATTTTTTTTTTTTTAAATATAAATAATTTAATTATTTAAATAATAATATTAAATTAATTTTTAATATTATAATAGGAATAAAGTTTTATTTTATTATAGAATATATCTAGATAAATTTTGCACATTTTACTTATTTTATTTTATTTTTAATTTTTTTTTTTTTGAAGAAAATTTTGAATATTTTTTAATTTAAAAGTCTTTATACAACATACAATTATTTTCATCCTAATTATATTTTTTTAAATTTTTTTGTTGTGTGGTTAGAAATTAAAATTTCTTTTAATCAAAATAAAAAATTAAAAATATTTTAGAAAATTAATTACATTAAAATTAATTGCATTAAAATTTTTTGAATTTTTATGTCAAATCGTCAATAATGTCTCAACTTCCATATTCATTGTGGGCAGAGTTATTTTATTTCATCTTAAAATTTTTTCAAGAAATGTCATTGCCAAACTAAATAAATTAATTAATATGAATACAAAAAAAAAAATGAATTCATATGGAAGCTTCTTCTATGTCATTGAAGAAAGAACAAAAAAATTAAATAGGTTTATGATTATGTTTTTTTTTTATGATTCTGTGGATATTTCTTTTCGCAAACAGCAAAGTTCATATTAGAGAATGTATGTATAATTAGGTTTAATCTTCTAATGTTAGGTTTATACTTATTTAAAAATAAAACAAACTGATGAAGTTATTTCTTGGAAATTAATCTAAATAGATCTTATTGTAAATTGGGAGAATTATTTTTTTAAATACAGATATCAATTATATGTTTATTTTCAACTTTGTTTTTATTTTTTTTCCAAACAATCTGGAATTTTATGAATTTTATGAAAATTGTATTTTCGTTTATATTGTTAAAAGTAGTAATGTTGTGTTGAATAAGCAAGTTTCTTCTCTGTAAAAAATAATTTCTATTCATTCCGTGACTGGATAAATCTAGAAGTCGCGCAGGTAAAAAATTATTTGATAATAATATTTATATTTTTTATTTGACATTAGTATTTGACAACATATCTCTGGAGTTTTATAAAAATAACTATACATATTATTTTAATATGAAAAAAAAATTCATAATCCACATAACGAATCTGACTGGTAAACTTTTATATTAAAATGAAATTATGTAGGTCGAACGGGTTACTTTTGCACTATGTATGTAGTATATGTGCATATTTGAAATAAAAATATAAATAATTTAAAACTTCACAAATTGATGATCAAGTTGTAATGAATGTATGTATGTAAAGATTAATGAAGTATTTATTAAATTTGTTTAATAAACTCTGATAGAGACTTCTTAACTATAATAGAAAAATAATGTAAACATTAAGTGAGAAGTGCTATATTTTTGTATTTAAGAGATTGATTTAAAATGTATTTTGTCTTGATATTTGAAACTTTTTGGTCTCATTATTAAACGAAAAAAAGAGAATTTCAACAATTTAAAAGTAATTTCTTGTTATTCTTAACTCATAATTCATAAAGCCATTATGTTACACATAACTATATAATAAAAATAGCATACGGAAGACACAAACATCATGAATTATTTAAAAAATAACATTTACTAAATTTATCTTGGTGTTAAATTCGAAATTAGGAATATCAACGAGCATGATTAAACTAAGCTTCTCTTTCATATATTTGCGGTCACATCTTCATTCTTTTTTATATAACCCCCCATTTACACAGGCTGTTTTCGAAGATTAAAATGAAGATTTTTTTGAATGTGTGTGTAAAATTTGTATACAATTTTTTCATGTGGGTATAAAATGAAAACATTTTATACAAATTTTACACATACATTCAAAAAAAATCTTCATTTTAAACTTCGAAAACAGCCTGTGTAAATGGGGGGTAAGAATAATTTTTTAATGACGTTCATTCAAATAATGAACTTTAACTAGGCTAGAATAAGAAGATTGAGCTGTACGGCCTTTTACGAGTGTGAATTAATTTTTTTGGTGTTCAACTTGACCATCAGTTTGTTTAGAGAAACCAGAAAGAAGTATTAATTAATGTTAAAATACTATGAAAATTGACAATTTCTTAAAATTTGTTTTAATTTTTTTTTTAATATCTTTTATCAATATTTTTTAATTTTTTTTTATTTTTAAAAGATGAAAAATAATTTAGTTTTATGCAAGTTCTTATATTATATAATATATTTTTTTTTTTTTAATTTTTATTAATAATTTTTTATTTTTTTTTTTAATTTTCAAAATAAAAATTTTTGAAGAAAAAAAGTTTTGGTTCAAAAAAAATGTTTTTTTTTTTTGTATTTCAATTAAATTGATTTTTTTATTCTTTCAAGATAAATATCACAGTTTTTCTTTAAAAATAAAAAATCAAAAAAAATATAGGTATATAATCTACATAATATATTATATAAAATAAAAAAATAAGAAAATCATAATCATAATACGCAAAAGATAATGTATGTGGGTTCAATTAGATTAATAATAATATATTAAAAAATAAAAATTGTTTTTTTTTTTATATATAGAATTAATCAATTCAATCAATTCATAGAACGGACGGAAAACTCTTCATTTTAATGGAAGAAAGAAGAAAGAAAAATTCACCGGTCGAATATTTGTTTGCCCCCATAGGACATTCAATTAGCATACGTATGGGGAATAAAAAGGATTCGACCGGCGAATTTACTTAATAATTTTTAAAGAAAAATTAATAACTTATCAGAGTTGAGAAAATTTAAGGTATACTTGATAGTAAAATATTGCTTTAATTAATAAAAAGAAGTTTTTTTTACTATTTGTAAAGAATTGCCATTGCGAGCAAACACTGTTGCTAGCAAGAAATTAATTGCATATAGTTTACGATATTTGCAAAAGATTTAAATTTTGTAACTAAAGCATCTGCTTTAAATTTATTTCTTTCTGGTCCAGTAATCTTGTCACAGGGATTTATTGTTTAAGAACAATTAAGCATATAAAAAGTATTGGTATAAAAACTTTCTGTTTGAGAACTCCTTTTTTTTGTACGACTGGCCTGAGCTATAAAATGAATATGAAATTGAAATTTTACATTCGAAGATGATGAGAATTTGAATTTTATGCTATACATATATTGTATTAAAATCTAATCTTGAAATTTTGAATACGAGACTTTAAGTTTTTAGATGAAACATTCTAGTTTACATGGACAAACATTTCATAGTTTCCATTTATTATAAATTGACTAACTAATTAAATGTCGAACTTTAATTTTATAACTTTAATTTAGCGCTCTATAAAATTTATACCTGGCGATGGAACACATCACATCTTATGTTAATGTACCTTTATAAGTATACGTTAAAAAAAAATAGATTTATTTCAAGTTATTTGAGTATAATTATGAGCTGACTCAAGTTATAAATAATTTCTTGATGAAATGAACAACAGCCTCTTAAAAACATAAATGCAGATTGCTTTCATAGTACGATTAATTAAAATTAGTCAAAATCAAACTAATTATAATAGAATTAATAACATCTTTGAAGACAATAGAATAGTTTAATATAATAATGGTATCGAATTGATTATTTCTTAGGAAGTATAGTTTTTTTTTATTATTAAATATATATTTAAGTATAAAGTACAAAATAAAATTTGAATAAAAAGAACTTATATATAAAAACTAATAAAATTTAATGCTTTTATTTATAATATATTTTATATTAAATTTAAATATATTTTCACACTTAATCTTATTTTTTTTATTTAGCTTCTTATGTATACTTTAAATTTTGATGCTTGGGAATTCAAAGAAATTCACTGATGACGAATTTGTTTCGATTAATCGATTGTAACTTATTTTCCTAAAAAATAAAGAAAGGATAATATAAATTATAATAATGTTTTGCTTAATTTGTTAATAATGATTGTTATAAAGTTGATGCTCAACTTAATTGAACAAATTGAAGACTTTTTTGTTAAAAAAGTTACTTAACATAAATAATTTAAGCAAATAAAACATGTTGAAATCAAAAAAATTTTTTTTTAATAACTCTGATTTTATTTTTTACCTGCTCCAACACTAACACCTAATAAATGTTCACCAGCCATTAATCCTGATGGTTGATGGGCATAATTACGAATTTGATGCAATGAGATCAGTTGATTTGGAAATGTATTTGCAGCGGCTGTGGTATTTTGATTTACATTTTTTGTATTAGGAAAACTAATTGCATCATATAAATATGGTCGTTGCATTGGGTGCATATTTAAATGCGGCGATACCATTGAATTAATAGGTGTAAATGCGGAATTACTAGTTGTTTTAGTTATGCTTGATGCATCGTAGGATCCAACAACACTGCCTGTGGGTGTTGTAGCTAAAAACAATGCAGGATATAAATAAAGTGTGTTATTTTATAAAATTATCGTCAGTAAGGTGTGACTTTTAACAATAAATTGAAAGTGAATGAACGGTTCTGAGATTGATAACTTGCACATTATGGAGGTAAGTAAGACTTCAAGTTATAGATTCAATTACTTTAATTTAAGTGCGTTTTGTAACGATTCTCATATTTTTGGCAAATTAATTGGGAAAACCTACCAACATCATCTCTACTGCCGGTATCTAACATTCGGTGGTGTGTTTGAATATCGGCGGTTTGAGAATGTTGTTGCTGTTGTTGATTCAAAGGTGGGAACTCATGATGAGCTTGCTGCTGTTGCTGTTGCTGATGCTGTTGAGTCTGTTGTTGATGCATAACATCAGTTAAACTTGCTTGTGAATCTGGAGAAACTTTTGGCCAATATGGATGTTCACCAGTTGCACCAGAGATATTAGTATTTAAACCTAAATTACGATTTAAATTTGAACCAGCCGCTGAATTATTGACACCATTACCGCTCTGATTATTACTAGAAGTAGCCATTCCAGTTGTAATCGGTGGTCTTTTGTCGGTACGCTCTGCATGTTTTTGCATATGTTTTGTTAGATATGTCTCTTGTGTGTAACTCTTACCACAATATTGACAAATGTGAGTTTTCAAATGTTTGGATTCTTTATGTTTTGGTATGTGCTCTAATAGTGATGGTTCATCCGAAAAACATTTATAACATGAATTACATTTAAACGGTTTATCAGTCTGATGACATCTTGAATGTGATTGCAAATTTGAGAGCTGAGAAAAAGCTTTCTGACACCCAGGATGCCGGCATTTGTAAGGTTTGTCGCCAGTGTGTGTACGAATATGTTGTTGAAGATGAGATAATTGAGTAAATTTACGTTGGCAAATCTCACATCGATATGGTTTAATCCCCAAATGGATTCGAGTGTGTTGTGATAAATACGATGAGTTTGCGAAAGCTTTTGAGCACTGAGAACATTTATATGGTTTCGCTTCTCGCATATGAATTTGAGTATGCATTTGAAGATCAGCTTTTGAGCTGAAAATCTGAAATTTAAACAAAATTTTAATGATTTAGTAAAGTTCTAAAAATAAAATAAAATGTTAATATTCAAAAATTAGAATTAAACTGCAAATAAAAAAAGAAAGTTTTGTTTGAATACGAATAAATACAATTTTAGAAACAAGTACAGGTACATCACTCATATTACTGTGTACCAAAACAATTTATCGAAGAGAAATAGAACAACCATAGAAATCTTTTTTTGAAATAATAATTTAATTTTTTCCATTGACGGGCAGACACGGCTTTTCTGTTAAGACACAACGTAAAATTCTAAATAATTATTATTTTTAATAAAAAATAAGTGGCATTGGCGATGCCTATGCTCGTACTTGTAAGATACTTTGTCATTTGAATAACTAAAATTAAATTTATTTCTAAAATTAATTTTCTCTGCTCTGTAACATTGCTAATTTTTTCAGTGTTTCCAATATGAAAATACAGGTTGTAAAATTTAAACTGTATATGTACTATGAGATGTACATACTATTTTTCCTTTTATTCAATGCTTTTGTTTAGTATTTATATTAGAATAAAAATACTTACTTTTGTTTTTATTTGTTATAAATATGTCTGAATAAAATATTATATGAGATAAAAAACTTTACAATAACTTTTACTATTCAAATTCAATATATATTTTGCCGTGATTACAACAACATTAGTTCTAAATAAGTAGGTTCGGTTCTTTAATTAATCAGAGTATTAAAGTATTTTGGTACGTCAAATTTTCTTTTATACTGAATGAATACTTGATTCAAAAAATAAAACATTCTCAGTATGATGTGAATAAGGGTTAATTATAGTTAAAAAATCTAAGAAGGTTGATTATAATAATTGTTATTATTTGTTATTATATGTTTAATAATTTTAATATTAAAGTAATATTAAATTTCAAAGAAGTATGTAAGGTATTAATTGCTTTGATTTCATCTAATGAAATGTATTGTAAAATTTTTAACTATACTTAAAAGCTCAAAAGGGTACAAAGTTACAGCGACTGGTCTTCCTCAATGAAATCGAATCAATTCGTTTCAGTCTGACTTAATGAAGGTAAGATAAAAGAATTGGCTGTAGACGAAGGCAAGAATTAGGAACGGAATCTGATCCAATTTTATTTTTATATTGATGCATTGAACAAAATCATGTACTATGTAGTTAATGATTGTTTTATGCCCCAGTGTTTTAATTTTAATTAAAAACATTTTATTTATTAAAATAATTCCGAAATTGTTTATCAAATATTTTTCTTTGGATAATAAGACGATCGATAACCAGAAATAAACTAAAATTTTGAAGCTTTTGTTTAATTCTGTCTACTAAATGATTTTAAATGTTTATGAAAATATCAGAAAATGTTTTCTGTTTTTGTTTAGTATTATGTACTTATGTGAATATGTTTTCTAAAAAATATTTTTAAAAACACAGAAATAAAATTAAAAAAGATAGTTTCATAGCTTCCTTAATATATATATTTTTTTATCAAGTATTTCGTTGTATTAATAACTCATTAAAAGTTATATCATAACTAATAATTTTATTTTTTTTTTATTTTTTATGAATGAAAATAAAACAAAAGTGATTCATAATTTACACCCAATCAAAACTTTTTATGCCAAATACAGTTTTTCTTGTCCAATCTAGGAATAATTAAATTATGCTTTTGCATTCTCTCTCTTTACTTAATTTCCATTTTTAATTTTATTTTATTCTAATTGAGTTTTTAAAAAGTTGTCGGGATAAAATATATACATATATATTTTTTATAATTTTTTTTTGTTCCCCAGAATTCATATTTTTAATGGCAAACATATCTGGGCGAAAATTCATTTAATTTTTTTAGGATTTGAATTGATTATGACAGTCAGTGGATAATGAAATTATCAGTTAATGAACTATAATTGTATGACACATCTATTAGAAAGAAAGATTATATTATCCTTGTTTATAAGTAGGTATACCTAAGTATTTATCATTTTTTTTTTGTTTTTTATTTTTGTTTATATATATTTTTAGAGAATTCACACTTAATTAAACAGATAAATTATGAAAAGGATTATAATTAATTGGCTTGTAAAATTTTATTTTTAATATAAAATTTAACTATTTTAATAATAGGTATGAGTATATGTTTTTTTTTCCAAGTTAACACCTTTGGAAAATTTTTAATTGCCTTTTTATAAATTGGTTAAGTTAAATTGAATGAAATTAATGTTTTGTGTTTTTCGTAACTTTTTCCAAATGGACCTAAAAAATTCAAATTTGAAGCTATAATATTAGTACAAGTTTTCAATTTTTTTTGATTTATTATTTCTTAATCTGTTGAACTTCTTTCATGTGTACAATTATGTTTCCTTAGGAATTTGAAAAAGGACGGGACGTAGTAAAGAAAAACATAGAGCTTCTGATTTAAAATTATACTTTATATGCGCTCGCAAGATAAAAAATAATACTTTTTTAGTTTTAAATAATTGTTTTTCAAAATTTTATTTAGTCATTGTTAATTTACAAAATATATTTCTTTTTTTCATTAAATGAAGTCCAATGTCAACTTGTACCCTTATTATCTTAGTTTTTTATTTTATTTATTATGATTGTGTATATCTGAATGAAATCTATCAAAACCATATACTTTATTGTGATTTTTATTTTGTGAAGAAAGACAATATTCATTAAAAAGGCTACTTATAAAATTTAAGTATAAATGTACACAATAAATATGTATACAAATATTTTGTTCAGTGTTTATTGAAAAAATGCTTTCCTCTATAGTGTTTAACTACAGGATAGAAGTTACAACTTGTAACAACTTCTATCAACTTGTGTGCACTCAAGCAAAATATCAAAGTGGTTGATGTTTTTCAACCAGGTTGAAATACTTGTCATCAATCCGAGTAAGACGAGTAAATTTTAAGTTGGCCAACTTTTAACATTATTTTTAAAATTTCGCTTAAATTCGAACGAAAACAATATATAAGTAGTGTAAATGTTATTTTCAAAATTTTATTAATTTTTTTATAAATTCCACATTAACAAATTTTTGTAAAGTTTTTTGGAATTTAGGAATGTTAACTTCTTATGCCTCTGGATTTTTTTTTTTAATAAAATTTTATCGTCAAACATAATAATAAGAATAAAGTTTTAAAAAATTGTATTTTAAGAAGTACATTAAAAAAGAAAAAAAAAGGGTTGATTTTTTCGAATAAGAATACCCTCGGATTTTATTTTTTTTGTTAAATTTACATTTTTAATTAATGAATTTAAAAAAAATCAAATACAAAGATATTATATACTTATATAGTATAGTTATACACTTACTTTAAGAGCTTTAAGTATATAAACAAATCTTTGGTTATACACACAGATTTAAATTGTACAGATAGCTAGGACATATAGCAATAATTAAGAAAGATCATTAATTTCATTAATTACAACTTTATCTATATAATTCTAATTGAAGATTAAGCAATAATTTTTATTTTTATTCAGCTTAAAAAATAACATAAATTGAAAATTGAAAATTTAAACAAGTTGCTGACTCATTGAATGCAGGACTGCTGATTAGTATTTCTGATTCATTCAAATGAAATTATCTTCCTTAAATGTTTCCTACAGTGTGTATAACGTTAAATAAATTAAAATTAAATTCTTTTTCGGCTGAAAATAAATTTCTTAAATATTATGTGATAATTTATTGTGAATTTGGTGGGGTTTATATTGTAAGAATATTCTTATCTTATGTATATATAAACTATACCGGTTTTTTTTATAATATTACGGCATTACAATATCCTAATTTTTCTAGAATTTAATTCAACATTTCAAAAAGACGTTAAAGTGGTAATATAATCATAAAATCGTCTTTCATATCATCTAAAGATGCGACACTTTTTATATAACTAATTTAATTTAATACTTTCGAATTTAATGGAAAAAAAAAAACAGCCGACGGAAATTCATCAAAATAATTTATATTTATATTTTGCATTTTATTAAGTTTATCTATTATCAACATGCATAAGCTAGTTTAAATTAATCAAATATGTTTGGCTAGTAAAATTTAAGTAAGCTTTTAGAAAATATATGTATATAAATGTTTTACAAAGTTTTTAAATTTTAAGTCATTGTGTTAAAAAAAAAATTAAAAGATGGAACAAAAATTAACTATAAATTTAACTTAAACTTATCTAAAGCTATCTATAATGCAAAATGTTCCGTATCTCTTGATAATAAGCTTTGGACAAATAAAATAATTTAAAACATTGTTTCAGCAAACATATTTTGAAACTTTGTGGATGACAGAGTTAATAAAAGATACTATAAATACATAAAATAATATTTTGAAAGTTAAAATTTCAAATCTGTAGGTAATAACGTTCTGCGTTTACTTGGAAAATATATAACAGTTCTTCATATATGAAGTATAGAACCCGCAGTCAACATTTGTGTCTAAAATATTTCCGAAATATTTTTTTATTTTTTATAATATCTCTATCTGTTCATATACCAGCTCTCATCTAAATTCGCTTTCAGGCCCTCGGTCGAATCCTTAGTCACAATCAAGATTAAACAGTTTTTTTTTGTTTCTTCAATTGAAATAAACTCTTATACCAATTTTCAAAGAAATTCATTTTCAGCCCCAACTCTGAATCGGTAGACGCAACAGGGATATTGCCATTTTATAAGTTTTCTTTTATCGACATCTTTCTTCCCACATACTAATTATTAGGTTATATGAAAATAATTTAGGCCCTTCGCCGGTGAGAGCTTCTAACTCACTTGTTCGAACTCAGAGAATCTTACATTTTGGCTTGGGTGGAAGTGAACAAGATTGCGCATATTTTGAATGATAGAAATCAGTCATGTAATTTATTTGTTAAAAGCACAGACGAACAGACAGAAAGTGAAAACATATTGTCCGTTCTTTCATTTTTGAAATACTTATGCATTAAAATTATACTATTTATATAGTATACAAATTATCTTCTTTGCTCGTCAAATTATTCCAAAATGCTATACAAAATTATATGACTTACGGACACCATGAAATAATAATATACCTTAGTGTCCTTCGTGTCTTGAAGCATTGGTGACACAGATTGTTGATTATTATGATTATGATGGTGATGATGATGATGTTGATGATGTTGATGTACTGCACTTGTGGTTGATGATATGTTCGGATTTTGATTTAAATCAATTCCATTACCTGCACTACCACCGTTATTACTATCGTGATGATGATGTTGATGGTAATTATTTCTAGATTTTCTAGATCTTGAAATGTGTCCCATTCCGTTAATATCATTAGTTAATAAATTTTTTGAATTATTATCATCTATGCCGCCGCATGAATTATTATTCTTTAAGCTTATATTATCGTAATGTTGTTGTTGTTGTTGCTGTTGTTGTTGTTCTTGTTGCAGTCTTTCATCATTCAATAAATTAGTTTGTTGTTGACTTGTTGAACTAATTAAATTGCTAGTATTATAAGCTAATACAGAAGTTCGTAAGTCTGTGCCATTGCTTTGAACAGTATTTGCAGCGGTTGCAACAGCTGCTGTAGAAAATACACTTAATGGTCCCAGGGTTACACGTTCATTTAAACTACTCCGCAATTGATCAATGGAACGATGTACAACATGACTGTATTCACCATTAGGTATTTCACCAATCAATGGTGAATTGTGATGATAATCAAGACCACTTGGTCGATATTCTATTAAACGACTTTCCATCATTTTATTTAATTGTTTTTTTTTTTTACTTATTAAAAGTTTTTTTTATGAATTGAACTTCTTAGTTTATGGGTCAAAAAAAAAAATTATTTTTGATTTTATGATTGCTTTTTATTTAATATCATATTAATTTTTATTGTACTCTTATTAATATAATTTTTTATTAAAAAATCTGTTTCTTTTATATAAACTCATTATTTGTTTTTTTTTTTAAATTTATAATTAATATTTTTGATTTACTATAATAATTTATAATGTGTAAAAATATTAATTTTGGAAAAATTAATTGTTTTCTAAAAGTTTTCAAGATATTTTAAAACTTCAGAAATGTCTAAACGAGGTACCTAGTGTTTTTATTCCTTCTTTCAGACAACTATTTAATACAAGTACCTAATCATTAGAGTCGACAATAAAAATATCATAATAACATTATAATAGGTAAACAAAATAAGAAATGGCATATAAAACACTATTAATAATAAACTTGAGAATAAGACAACACAAACAAAAATAATAAATATTACATTTTTTACAACACATTATTTTTTTAATCGTTCTCATTAAAAATAATAAATCAATTTAACTAAAGTCTTAAATCTGGAAAACAAAATAAAAATACCAAAGCTATTCGAATCAACAAAAATAGGAATATTGCTAATAACACAGCGTAGAGTTGTGTTAATCGTAATGTTATGATTTAACGCTTCCCAAAGATTTTGTATAAAAGAAAAAAGAAATATGATCTTCGTGATTCCAAGGACGTTTCGATTACTTTCAAGCCGTTCAATGTGAGTATTGTTATGAAGAGACCGGGACCACGTTTTGTAATAGGACGAACAAAGCGGATGAAAAGTAATTTCACGGCATTTTGATCGTCGAGATCTTTCGATTAACTTTTGATAAATCCCAAAATTCTTTTAGTCCAAATAATATATTATTATATTTTGTTTGTGCAATTAAAATCTGCATTAAGAATAAATTTCGAGTAAACGAAAATATCAAGATCAACTTCATTCTATTTTTTCACAGTTTGTCACACTTTTTCATGGTGAGATGTTGGTAGGTTAGTACTGTTTGTTAAATAGTTTCAGATTCAATTGATAAAATTAGTAGCATTGAAACCATCAAACTATTAAAGGTACCTACTATTGAAAAAATAATTAGAATAAATGCTCAAATATTTAGAAAGTTTATCTGAAAATGCCTGAAATTTATAAGAAAAGTGACTAATTTTTAGCTTTAATATAACTTCGTTCGAATAAAAATCCAAACAATATAATTTTGACACAGATTGTTGCCAGTTGAGACCTTCGTAGATTTTTAAGTTTAAAATAAGATTTTTTTTTGTGTTCTACTTCTAAATGCCCTTATATGTATATTGTGTGTCATAGTTAACATCTAACAGGTGACATTGACCATTCTTCTAAATTGTACATAAATTAAATTTCTAATCAATTTATCAATCAAAAAAAAATTTCCAATTTTTTATTCATGACATCAATTTGTTGAATCCTTAAAGCAGGTAATATTTGTTTTTTTTTTTTTTTTGTACATATTTTCAAAACAAAAATTTCATTTGATTTTTTTTTTCGTATAAAATTTATGCACCTCACACCAGGAAAAACAAAAAAAAAAAAAATTCAAAACAATTGCACCACGAAAAAAGAAAAACAAAAGAAAATTTTCCCACGTTGTCAAAACAGTTTTTCTTTTTTGTTTTTTTTTCCAATTTTCTTTTTATATAGTAAAATACTACCGTTATTTTCTTTATATATATAGAAAAAACAAAAATAAACAAAACATTACTCCCTCACACACTTGATTTTTACCGTTATTTCCGTTATTATATTTTATATTTTTTGAGATTTTTTTCGTAAAACTTTATTTATTTTTGTTTGTTTTTTTTTTTTTTTTCACATTTGACTGTTTTTTTTTTTTTTTTTTTGTTATTTTATCCTAGAAAAAAAATTGCACGTTTCCTTATTTTTTCTTCAAATTTTATAAATTTTTATTATTATTTTTAATATTGTTTTTTTTTCTTTCTTACTTTTAAGAAAAATATAAATGTACTTATGTTTTATTTATATATTTTCTCACACATATATTAAGTATATATACAAACAATATAATACAAAAAAAAAGGACATTGAAAGGAAAAATATTTTTATTTTTTATTTTTTTTTAATAGTACGACTTTTCTTGTTTTCTTTTTTATTTGTTATTTGTTATGAAAAGGATAGGTTATGTATGAAAAAAAAAACAAAAAAAAAAAAAAAGAATATAATTTTGTTACAAACACTTGTTTCGAAGCAACTGAAGTTTATTTAATTTTATTTCAAGGTCATTGGTACACCTTTTACAAAAAGATCACTTTTACAAACAAACAAATTCAAAATTGACGAACTAGGTAGAAATTTTTGGAAATCGATTTCACTTGTACTTAAGTAGTAAATTGGTAGCAACGATGAAATTTATTTTTGTTGGAGTTAGGTTACCGTTACACAGGTAAGGAAGCAGCCTTAGATTTACGAAGAGGAATATTATACTCGAACTTAGGGTGAATGGTTGATAAGATATAATTACTGGCGCGGAAATTGTATAAAAATTTAATACCTAAAAGGCCTCAAAATCAGAATTCCAATAAAGTTGAGAAAAAAAGTTAGAAAATAAATAAAATATTGAAATGTCTTTTTCAAATGTGTATTTTCAACAATTTATAGGCCGTCTTAAAGGTAATTTCGATTCGGAGTATGACGATAATGTTAATTATTAAATATTCTTATTTAAATTGTCCACGAAGATTTAAAAAAAAAAAATAATTCTAACAAATTTTCTTTTTAACAAATTTTTAATTAATTAAGAGTATCAATTTAAAATGTAAAAATATTATTATTTTTAATTAATTAATTTCTGCAAGTATTAAGAGTGATTTTTTTACCAATTGAGAAAAAAAGTCTAATGCCTTGAGCACAGCTAATACCGCAAAGCAATTTTGAGCTACCGTAAAAACCGATTTTCTGCGTTATTTCTTATTTATTTTAAATAAAAATTATGAAAAACGAAAGATATTAATTTTATTGATTTTTGGTAAAAAGAATTTCTTAAAATTATTTCATAATTAATTAGAAAACTGAATTTTTTTTTTTTGCTCCAGAAAGAATTGACTACGTCACCAAATAATTTTTTTGTTTCTTTTTCACAGCGTTTCTTTTGCATCGAAATTTGGTTTTGCGGCAGTTTTCTGTCACAATCATATTATAAAAAAAACAAAAGCAGTTGTTTACAGTTGATTTTTTTGCTTTCAGGTAAAATTAGCTGTGAACATGTTTCCGGAACATGCCTTCAAAAACTGGTGTTTGTAACAAAAGTTTTAAATAAATCACATGTTTTTTTTTCTTTTTTCAAAAATATACAAGTAACAGGAGTTGACTTTTCTTTTCGATAGGTTTTTTTTTTTACTAAGTTGCACAAAAAGACAACAACGAAAAAAAAAAATTATATATATATATTCCGTAGTACTATTTTATTTTTTTCTTCCGATTTTATTGGGATTTTCTACTTTTAAAGCAAAAAAAAAAAAATATATAAAATTTTAAAAGTACAAAATGTACAAAAAAAGTACTCAACTCGCATACAGGACAAAAAACCGACTATACGACGACTAGTCGTTATGGAAAAAAAATTGTGTGGAAAAAAAAAGGTGATTTTTTTTTCTGTTCGATATAAAAAAAAACAACCTAAAAAAAAGAATAAAAAAGTCACTTTTTTTTTTTTTTTTTTAGCAAAATTGTATATAAATAATATTGAAAAAAAAAAGTGGAACAAGTTTAGGAGGAGAACCTTTGAAAAAAAAAAAAAATGTATAAAAACACCACAAAATATAAAAAAATTCAAAAAAAAAAAGGATAATTTTTTTTCTAACCACTACTAAAACATTTTTTTATTTTAAAAAAAAAATTTTTTTTTTGCTGATATTTTTTTTTCTTTCGTCCTTTAAAAAAAAAAATGTAGGAATTGTGGAATGATGGAGTTATAAAAAGGTTAAACATTTTTTTTTCTATTTTTTTTTTTTTAGTTTACGAATTGAAAATATTGATGCGTTAAAATGTTTAATCTTAAAGGACACGAGATAAAATAAAAATCATAATTTTTGTTGAAAATAGAAAAAAAAAATAAAAATTCAACTTTAAAATAGGTAGTCCTTAAAATTTAATTTTTCTAGCCAAATGGTAACATTGTTTTTTGGTCCTTCGAATCAATTTTCGAAAACGGATAAATGTGTTTGAAATTCTGGACAAGGTGTGACATTTTTCAAAAATGGCACGTCAGAGGACATTTCGTTAAGTATTTCGTTAGAATTAGAAACTATGTTACCGAACGTTATAATGTGTATTGTTCTGCAAACGTAAAATACAGAGAAGTTCGAATTAACAGCTCTATATTTGAATTCAATTAGTTTCAGTTTGAAATATATTTCTTCTGCATAATGGACGGGGTAACTGTCCTATTATTGAATGACTCATAAGAATGTGATTTAGAAATAAACATACATATGTATAGTATTAGAATGCGTTTAAAGTATCTACACACTTAGTATAGTTGAAAATCTTTTTACTTTTACAGTAGTTTTAGCAAATTTAATTGCAAATCTTGATTCAAGTCTCTGTTGTACCAATTTACATAAATGATCAATTTTTAGACAAAATTCAGTCCAAGAAGCAATTATTTAAAAATCAAAGTAGGTATAATGTAATAAAATATATGCCATAATCATGATAATTCACTGGAAGATTTTGTGTAAAAATTAAATGTACCAAAAACGATTAAAATTAAAAAAAAAAAAATTGCTATAATAGTTTTGGCAGTCCCTTTAAAATCTCTCATTTTAATTTTAATATTTTAAAAAATAAAAGCTAAAAATACTAAGAAAATTTTTGGTTTAATAATACAAAAAAAAAAAAAACAGTAAAAGGGAGTAAAATATGATCATCATCAAGGTGCAGGATATGTTTGGGATTTTGACAAGGATTGATCATCAGATTTTGAACAAATTTGTAGTGTACCAATGAAAAAGGAAGATAAAATAGTTTAAAATGGAAAATAAAATAGTTGCCATTGAGCTCAAAGGATAAACAACTAGTTATTTATTTTATAATATTAACTTAATCTTTAATTTTCTTCTATTGTCAATTGAAAAAACCAGGACAAACAAATAGATTGGCAAACTATTCACTTGGTTTAAAAAAAAAATCTAAGATATTTAAGATACAAAAAGGATGAAAAGCGATAAAAGTTGAAGAATTTTTTTTTTCTATCTAAAGAGGTAGTAAAATGCATTGACTAAACAAAAAAGTGGGTGATGAAAACTTTGTAAAATTGTTGTCTTTAATAGGAAAAAAAAAAAAAAAAAATGTATGTATCTTTTCTGTATTTTTTTTTTTTCATATTTTCTTTCAATTCTTAAAGTGACATAACCTTTAACAGTTCTGTTTCATCATACGATAACAACATATAGTGTTTTATGAATTAATCAAGTTCTATACAAAAAAAAATTGTTTTACCTTTAAACGTTGAATGGAAATTGAATTTTTTTTATTTTTTACAGCTGATATATTCAAGTCAACATATAAAAATTTAACATACAAATTTTTTATTTATGAAAATAAACTGTACTGCTACTCTCTATGCAAATTGAATAAGTTTTTAGTTATAAGAAAGAAAGCTTAACACAGAGTACCTATATTACGAGAAGTTCTATTTTTGGAACAAAAATGCTGCTTTGGGCATCAAATACCATTTGAATTGATATAATTTTTAATTTATATTAGCTTTAATATAAAAATTTTGAATTTTTATTTTGTTCTCTTAACTAAAACTGTGAACTGCGAATATGGCGCCTTTACGATTATTTTTATATATCTTCAACCGTGATATGATTTAAAAAAACCATAATAGTAATGAAAATTTTGTATATTTCTTAAAATTTTCCAATTTTTGTACAGAAGCCCCATAAAGAATTATAAATTAATTAAAAACAACAAATAAAGAGGCGAAGAATTATGAAATAATCTTGAGAAGTAAAGTTGTGATTTTGAAATATTTCTACAAATATTTACAATTTCTACAAGGATCGAATAATTTGATCGAATATAACTTTTTTCAACGTAATTTATGCAAAATTCACCGAATAGTTGAAAATAAGTCAAATCGGCATATAACTTTTTATAGTATACGTATAAATATTAACTAGATGTTTAAGATATTTTGATCTTTATCTCTTGTACTATTTTAATAATTGTGAAGTTTATATGAATGATGAAATAATAAAGAATAATATTAATAATAATGATAATAAAAATTCCATTTATTTGAATTTGATGATATTTTATTTGACACTCCTTTTTAGAAACTATATTGCCCAATAAATCAAATTTCAATTCTGTTATAATTTTAAATGAAATTTTATTGTTTTTATCTTAAAACAAAAAAAGTTTAAATTTTACTTTAAACCGATTTTGCAGAAAAAACATTCAAGTATGTATCTCAAGGATCGAATCACTCTCAGCATTATGACATGCCGTTCGTTTGGATTTTATTTTTTTTGAGTCAGTTCAATTTTTAACACTAACTTCATTATTTAAAACTTATTTAAAAAAATTGTTTTTTAATTATTTACGAATATTCCTATTTTTAATATAATAGTAAATTAAATTAGTATTGTTTGAGCTTAGATATTGTGAATGATAATAACACGATATTTAAAAAAAAAAAATTATAAATGGAAATGTTAATTTTAAATTTATTTTCAATGTCTATAAAGTTTTTCCAAAATTAATATTTTTAAAATTGAATAAAATAATTTTTTTTAACAATATTAAATTTTTTTTTATTAACTTTAATAATTTAAACTTTTAAATTCTTCATAATTAGTTATTCGACTTGACAGAGCGGTATTTAGAGAAAAAAAAAATGTTACACGATCAATTGTTTATGATGAACTGATTTGAATCAAAAAAATTTTTTAAGTTTATTACATAAAATTATGTATTAGTTGTAAGATATTCCTTTTATTTTTTGTTGTTTAGTATAGTTAATCTCCTTATTTTTTCTTTTTTGGTTGAAAATAATATTTAAAAAAAATAATATGTATTCATCCCCACTACTTTAGTATCTTTAAGTAGCTATATTATTATTATTATTAGGTTTTATGTACATATACAAAGTATGTATGATGTAAATTGATATTATTATGTTAATTTTCATACTTAAATTTATTACAGTTAAATTGATAGATATTTACCAGAGGAATCAGAGCTTCTTTTTCCCCTTTAATGTTTAATGCAACAACAATATTCAGATATTTGGATTAAATTTCAGACTCAAGATAATCATAATTTTGTTTTCTTATAAAAAAAATGTTTATAAAAATGTATCCTTCTATACAAGATTGACAAATTTACACATAATTAATTTTAGTGTAAATAATTTTTTAGTTTTTTTTTGAAAATGTGTGTAAGAAGAAAAGTTAATTTTTATTGAAATTTCTTGAAACTTAATTGGAACACTTAAGCCCGGTTTTCACGATCCAAGAACACTTTGTCCAAGTCACTTTGATCAAAGTAAGTTGAGCAGTGTCCTACTCAACTTTGATTCAAGTTGACTTTGACACCCTGTTTACACGATCAAAAAGAGCATCCAAGTCGATTAGGACAAAGTATACTTGGATCGTGAAAACCGGGCTTTACTTACGCATAAATAATAATATATTCTTCTAAAATATAATAAGAACTTATTATATGTCAAATAAATTTATATTCTTTTTTCCTGAGTCTTAATTATAAATGAAGGGAAAGATATGACACACATTTTTTTTTAAATTTCGTTTACAGCGATATCTCTTGACTCCATAGGACTTATGGTCCATAAGTCCCCAAATTTCGTTTAAAAGATTTAAATTGTCAGCCCGAAGTGAAAATTCAACCACAGACCTGACGTTAAGAATCCTATAATTCTTTTTAATAATGTACATCACACTAAAGATGGTATGCCTTCAAACTTGAGGACTTTTAAACTTTTTTTTGTCCTCTCTCTCAATGATAATTTCGCACATAAAAAAAAGATTCTGATAACATAAGATTGCAAAAAATGTTTAGATAAAACTGTCTTAGGTATTTTCTTTCGGTAAAATCAGATCAATTAATAAAATTATATAATGTTTAATTCCAGTTTAATAAAACAACTCTTGACATGTTGAAAATAGTATTTAGATTAGCAAAATTATTTCAAAGTACATAATTCTATTCTATATAGTTTCAATTGAACCTAGGATGTAGAGTAAAGTTTAATTATTATTATATGTTCAACAATTGAACAAGATTTCAGTTTCTTTCAGAATTTAAATCTTAATGTCTTAAAGTTTTTTATTTGATTTTTTTACTTTTATTCACATTTTAATTAATATTTTTTTTTTTAATAAAAGTGTACGACATCATCTTATATAAATTTTCATTTATTTTAATGGAAAATGATATTCGCATTTTCCGAGTTTAATTATTTTTCTGCAAATAACTTTTGAATTTTTTTTAACAATTAACAAGATTAAAGTAATTATATAGTAATAAAAGTTTACGATATAAATGTTTGTTCTAAATTTCACACAATAAATAATCATTTAATTTTTTTCCTCTTTAAAGAAAAATATTTTCCTTTGAGTCCTGTTTGCATTTGCATTCAGAAAAAAAAAAAAAATGAAAATAAAAACACACCATTGATTTTCAAAACACTATAAATGACAAAAAAAAAACACATATATATATACTACACATTCTAGATATGCGTAACATAAATATATATGTGTATCAAACATATAAATATTTTTTCTATGAAACAAAAAAATAAATATTTTCTTTATTTTCCTTTTGAAAAATTCTAAACCACTTTTGTGTTTTCCTTTTTTATTTCAGTGTTTTTTTTTTTTTTCAACTTAGAAAATGCGCGCAAAAACATACTATGTTGTACTACACACTATTAATATGCATAGGAATTTCTATCAATATGTGGCGCTAATATTGATTTCATAATAAAACGTTATAGGAAAATCAAAATAAAAAAAAAAAAAGTAAATAAAAATTAGAACATTTACGGTTAAGGACCTTCAAAATAATAATAATAATAATAATAATAGTAAAAAAAAAAACGGCGCGGTTTTAAAATAACATCGACGACGGCGACGGTTTACATTTTCGTATATTTAGGTTTTCTATATTTTGGAAAATTTTTTTTTTTGTTCTTTACGTTAAAGATATTTGTTTTTTATCAACTTGTTTTTTTTTTTTTTTCTTCTTTTTTTTTGTTAAAGATTCATTATACACGATTCATCACCAAATGTAAAACTCTACTAAAAAATGGTTCATTTTTTTTTTAAATACCAGAAAAAAAAAATCTGAAACAATATTATATCTTTTTTATGTTTTATATATATTAAAAAAAAAAAAAAAAAATCTAAAAAAAAAATATAAAGAAATTTTCGGGGAGCCCTCAAATTATGAAGCCTTTGAGAGAGTGCACAAAACAAATTTTTTATGCTACAGAATTTTAATGTTAAAGAGTAATAAGTATTAAAAAAAAAAAAAAAAAGGGAGAACATTTTTTTATTTTTTATCTTCCTTTTTTTTAAATACGAATTTTTTGTTAAACTTTTTCCTTTTTTTTTTTTATATATATACAAATATATTTTCTGCCACCTTGCATCATCATTTCATATTATAACAACGCTTTTATATTTTTATTTTTTATTCCTTAGAGCAGTGACGAAGGTACTACTTTTATTTTTTATAATTTTCATATTCTTTTTTAAAATATTTAGTAGTTTAAAAAAACTGTTTGGTGCCTTATGTTGCTGTTTGCTGATTTATGTTTTTAAGTCTGTCAAAAAATAAATACGAGTAACTTATTCAGATCCATAATAGTCGAAACACAAAAAAAAAGTAAGTAAGTATTTATGTATGTACACTATCAAGAATTATCTATATATTAATAAAACTAGTTTTAAGCCCGTGGTCGTTAATGAGTATGGTAACGGGTGGTCTAGAAAAGCTTTTAAATTTACAACATTGGCTAAATAAATTCTAATGTTTTAAGAAAAAGGATACAAAAGTTCCAATGCTAAATTTTTAATTTTATTACCTATTAACAGTTATATACACCACCGCACATTATGAAAAAAAAAAATTTGAATTTTTTTTATATCAGTCTCTTTTTTATGCTTTTAACATATACAATATTTTTTTGGAAGATTTTTTTTTTATGATTCTCTTTAGATTTTTTTTTTTAAATACTATGTTTTGTACCTTACATAGTATCTCTATATCTATAAAAATATCAACTTTATGTACACGGAAAAATATTATCATGTATCTTATTTTATAATATTATGTTTTTAAATAAAATGTTATTTAATTGCTGATTTACGAATAATAATTTGAATTTACTATTTCTAAGAAAAAAACCTTTTTTTTTTTGTCTTTGTAGGTAATATCCTAATATCCTTAAAAAACATTATTTTATTTATAGTACTTAGAACAAAAAAACTTTATATAAATATGTAAGAAGAAATTTTAAAGTCGTAGAGATTGAACTAATTATTCTGTTCAGTGCAGATTCTTTTTATTATCCTTTTTTCTCAGCCTTTGAACATTTTTTAACTCTCGACTATTTTCTTTTATATTTTTTTTGTATGTACATTTAAAAAATGAAAAAAAATTCCCCCGTTTTGATGATTTTTTTCTTTCTAAAGATGTGATGTTGGGAGTTTAGGGTGGTAAAATGATACCCAACATTTTCATCATGAAGTATTCGTTGCAATTTTTTTCATAGAAAGGTTTACTATTTTGGTTTTGTTGTTACTGTTTTTGTCATAGTCATATTTTTAAATGAGAAATGATGGGTCCTACTAGTAAAAAAAAAAAAAAATGCAAAATTTTTTATTAATGGAGAACGGGCTAAATTTTATTTTTTAGAATTTTTTATTTATTTTTTTTTTTGTTAATTTCCATTTAAAAACTATTTATTATAAATGCACAATATATTGTTGAATAAATAGTACATGCAGTTTAATCAGTTTTTGGCGCCCGCCCATTCCTTGCATAAGGTTATATTTTTCATTTGGGCTCTTAGTTTCCTGTGGCTTGATAGCTTTTAAAAATAATTTATAAGAGTTATATGTCAACATTAAACTATAGTGTTTTTATTAAATATTAGGTAGCATAGCAATGATTAGCAAGTTGAAATGACATAAAAAGATATTTAAAAAGTGATCTTCTGAAAAAATATTTCAAACTAACAAGAACTATCGAACTATTAAGATTAAAAAATTTTTTTTTCGATTCAATCATTTATCTTAATAGTCAAATGCTGAAATTATAAATTTTTTCATGGTCATCAATCAGTTAAAGTTAATATGCTAAAAAATCTTCCTAGCATTCTGGTTCCTTTTAAAATCAGTTTAAAGAGAAAACGCGGCCTCATTATTTGATTTCGAGTATAGGAAGAGGGTTAAACATTTAAGCTGAAATTACGAATGACTGTGATATCAGAATCTTGGAATCTAGTGGTTTTGACCATCAATCCTTCATGATGTAGTGATACTGCATTTATCCTAAAGCGGCGTAGTGTCCAGTCTTTGATTCATTTTTTCAATTTGTCGACTTGAATTAAGTATTTTTGTTGTTTTTTTTTAAAAAACTATCAAATCGAAGTTTAATGTTCTTATAGTTTTTTATAATAAATATTTAAGAATTTTCTTTAGTCCTGTATAGTCATTTTTTATTAGAAAATAAGTGGACTTTGCTAATATAGTTTTGTAAAAAATTTTTTTTTTATTCAATATGAATGTACCTATTATAGCAATTATTATATATAACATTTATTGAAAAAAAATATTTATTAGATTATTTTAGATAAATTTTTACATAATTTTCGCAATTTAATAGTGTCGTCTATTAATTTGTTGGAAATTATGGACAGCATTAGAATTAAAAATAAGAACTATAGGTACGCATAGCATACAAAATAGTTAGACATAAATTCTATAAAATATATTAACTTTTTGGAGGAACACTATCTTTAATATTACTATAACAAGTATATTTTGGTTAAAAGTTAATTTAAATAAAAAAAAACTTCTTAACTAATCAAAAAAATCAAATACTTTTGATAATAAATATCCTAGGAGTATAATTGATATAAGCAAGATAAAGCAAGAGAAAATCAACTACGCCACCTGTTACCAATAAGGATAAAATGGTCTATATCATCTATTACATTATTACGCCAATTGTCATCGAAGGTATATTAAGATTTTTTTTTTTTTGCAAATAGTTTTATCTCAAATTTAATTTTTGTAATGAAAATTTATAATCAAAAAAGCAACAATCGGTATTAAGTATTTCTGTACAAATATTTTTCTTTTATTAAACATTAGATCTATAAAAAAGAATTTTACAATCTCTGTCAAAAATAATAACACAACAGCCATTGATGGTCAATATGCTATATAGACTAATATTATTTTTCACCCGAAATAAATGATAAATCCCTGGACATCAAATATATACTAATACCTTTACTATATATTTTAACCAAAACTTAGGCATGGGCATTAATAAAAAAGAAAAAAAAATTCACATCAAAGCCTTCAAAAAGGGTTTTATACTACAACAACAACAACAACAAAAAATAAGTATTATATATACATGAGTAGTATATATTGCTTTTTTTTTTGTAGATTCAACTTTCTTTTTGCTTCAACACGTTTTCGGTGAAAATAATTCTCTAGGATATTTTCAAAAAAGAAAAAAAAAAAAATATAAAAATTTTTTTTTTTCCTCATCCCATTATTCATTATATTTCAAAAATGCTTATTTAGCCGGTAAACATCTCTAGTTTATAATTTTATTTTTTTTGTATTAGTGTTTGCGCGCATTTTTTTTAATATTGTAAAAAAAATAATAATATCTATATATATATATATTATATTTGTGCATATATAAATATTTCTATTTTTTTTTTCGAATTTAAAAAATTCTTATCCTTTTTTAGATATACTTTCCCCATTTCATTCCTGTTAATTCTTTTTTTAAAGTTTTCGATTGATTCCTTTTTTGTAACTAAAAAGCAAGCTTATATTAAAGTCTTTCAGTGTTATTAAACATATGAATATTTAAAAATACCTAAACCAAACACAATTTTATGCTTGAAATCAATTAAGTTTAATTTTTTTGGTCTTAATGTTATCTTACTTTTTTCTTTTAGTTTAGGGTCATCTTATGCAATGGAGAAATATGAATTTGGTATTCTGAGAAAGAGATTAAAACATAGTATAAAGATTTCTAAAAAGGACAATTATTATAGATATATTTTAAACATGCGGCCGCTGCGAATTTTAATAGTGCGAAATTATTGCATAATTGCGAAAAGGAGTATGAGAATGAACTTTCCAAAAAATCATAAAAATTGTTATCAATTATATGGGCAGATTTGTCGAGAATTCAAAATTTTTCATAAATTAAATTTGAATTTCAACTGTATTTAAATTATATAAAGTTGAAATTGTTTCAAATGAGAAATTATTTTAGAAATTTAAAGAATGATGAAAAAAGAAAAGCACTTGTTTGAAATATCAATTTTTTTTTTTTTTTTTTTTTTTTCAGAATGAGAGAGGCGATTAAAAAAAAATGTTTAACATTTTTTTTATGTGTATGCAAATTTCTATCAAGATTCTCCATCAACTCTTTCCTATATTAGGATCAGCGCCATAAATAAAATTATAATAGGATATTTAAATAATTCTTTCTAGGCTTTAATAATAGAAAATTTTACAACTTTTCCAATTAAAGAATATAGAAAAAAAAAGTGATTTTATTGATATTTAGCTAATAGTATGCTTTCGAGCTCGTTATTAATAAATTTTCATGTAATAACGGTTGTACTATTTCATGTAATAGGTTGTATATAAATTTTAGAACTCTAATTTCTGCTTCTTGATGTTTAAAGCTTGCATAATGTATTCTTTAGTACACAGACTTCAGCTGCAATTGATAAAAATTGAGAGATAATTGATTATAAAATTTTTCAAAAATTATGATGGATTTTAACATTAATATGTTAAGTGTCACATAATAATCACTTTTTTCACAGTGAAAGTATTTTCAATTTGTTGACATATTACATATACAAGCAAAATTAAAAAAAAAATTATAACATAAGCTTTAAATAATTGGTAGTTTGAAATTCAGTAGTTGTTTTTATAATATTCACAAAAAACGGATCTAAGGTATAAGGTTGAGGTCATTTGTTGTAGGAGTGTTGACAAATCAACTCTATTATAGTATAAATCAGAATAGTATGGCTTATAATATAATTTTGAGTGCCTTCAATGCACTTAAATTGCATAAAAAGAATATATAAATATATTATATATAAAACTGATATTGGGAAGATTTCGTTAAAGATTCATGCACTACACATAAATGATCTTAAATCCCACTAAAATGATCCACTCCAAAACGAACCAGCATCATAATACAATAATAATGAAAATTCAAAAGAAACGAAAAATATGTATTAAATTAAATAAAGGCATTGTTAGGAGCTACTAAAACTAAATATATTAGATAAGGTTGAAAAATGGAGATAAAGATTTTAAAATTTTAATAAGGTATTTCTAAAGTAATTATTGCCTAAGGACGCTTTCACTATTTTCCTGTTAATCATTAGTTGAATAATTAAAATGCATTTGAATCACTTCAATCCTATGTGACAGAAAAATATACTAATTTCGTTTAAAAATTTAACATAATTATGTTCTATATATATATATATAATGGAATATCATTTATTGATATTTATAATTTTCCTTACAATTTTTATCATATATATGTTTGTACTGGAATCAACAATCAATAAGTTCGCATAATTGTTCGTTCTTAATTGAGTTTCTTAAATAAATGGAAATTAAAAATAAAAAAAAAATTTAATAGTAAAATAGCGAAAACTTTTCTTGTATATATTCAGCTCGTATTACAGTGTTGTCTTTAATGTTACTTCAAGTTCTTAATTGATGTTAACATTTTATTAATTTGGGATTATAAAAGTGCCTAAACTGTAACCTTTTTGTCAGTGTTTTTTGCAAACATAACTGCTTACTAATAAATTTCTTGCATATTCTAACCGAAATAGGAAATTTAAAATTTTTTTTAAGTAAAGAATTATAGAACGTACTAACTACATGTGTTTACTTTGCGTCTGAATGTTTGTATAAATGAATATTTTCCTGTTTGTTCGTTTGTCAGTAGTTGATCTATCATTTTTCGGCCCTGAAACTTAATATTTTTGATAGCGCCTAAAAGTAAGACTCCGTGGGTTTCTGGCTTCCGCTTGCGAATATTTTCTTATACACTCTGAACGAATTTCTTAAAAGTTTCCTTATACCTGTTTTACACATTCTTTTTCACTCCTTTTTTAACACAAACGTGACAAACCAAAAAAAAAGTTGTTGTTTAATTTTTAAAATGTCAAATATGTCAAACTTCTTATATGAATAAAAAAGAGGTGAATATCTTGCGAAGGTTCTAAATTATTTGCATACAAAATTTTTATATTTATGAAATACATGAAAATTCCAAAGGATTTCGATGTAAAGAAGTGAAAGTCCGTTTTAAGCTTGACAGGTAAAAAAAAAACGATAAGTAGTTCAATTATTTCTTGAACTCATTTAATTCCTAGAAAAAGTGGCATTATTTTATTAATTGATGATATTGACAAATAATTGGTCGTCTAAGTCTAAAATTATTGCATAAAGAGGATACTTAGAGGTTTTCGACAATATTGTTTCATAAATAATATAGTGATTAGATTGTCGTATTTAATTTTTATTCATTCAAGGGTAAAATGTTTTAAATAAATTTAAAAGAAAACCTCAAACGCCAGTCATTTTTAATGTTTTTTTTTTTTTAGCAAATGTAACTTTTTTAATTAAAACTTTTCAGCAGAAATGCAAATTTTAGGAAATATTTAAAAGCGCATTAAACAAAAAAACTTTGCAACAAAAACAAAAGCTCCTCCCATATGTTAGCATCATTATGCAATATCCATAATATATTTTTCAAACCAATTTCAATTAAAACTAGAAATCTTCTTTTTTTTCTATAGGTATAATATGAATGCATAAATTAATCATTAAAAATTTAATTCTTTTAATATATGATTAGTTATTAATATTTTTGAAAAAAAAAATTAAGTCTAACACTATAATTCGGCTTGAACTTGAAACTTATTAAATACTTAATGTTAAGAGCCCTCAATGTGAAAAATTGCAAAAAATTGGTCTTAGTTTGGCTTTGATTGTAGGGTACTACAATCTAGACTGAAGTGATTTTTTGATATGTTAGAGAGTATATAACTGGCTCCAGAGTAGGTGAGGCGGATTTTTTATATTTTGAGTTTTTGGCCCAAATGAGCCTTTAAAAAACTTGAACATATTTGCTTGGATTCTGAAGTAAAGGAAAAAGATAATAAAAAATCTCAAACGCAGTAATAAAGCTAAAATACCACTTTCCAGGGCTGGTGACGTGAAATTTTGAATTTCTTTAATTTCCTAAACAATTTTTAATTAATTTCATTTATTTCTAAGAATTTTTTAATTTTTTTGATAAATTACAGTTTCTGCACAGAAATAAAATTCAAATATAGTTTTGTGATTTTCTGGTAGAGGTGTTTTTCGTACAATTTTTGTCGCATTTTTCACGGCCGTTTTTTTTCTGTAAAATAAAACAAAAAAAACTGCAAAAATAGAAAACAGAATTTCACATGGAGGGCTCTTAAGAGACTCTAATTTCCTATTATTATTAGGTATTGTAAATTAATTCTTTTTTGCAATAATAATATTTAAATAAATACACAAACACTTAGATCAACTGAAAAATTGAGGCAAATGTTAGACATATTCCAGCCCAAGGAATGAATTCGATTCACGGCTGTAATACAATAGAGACCAATAAGTGTAGTCGTGGTTCCTAACCCGTGGTGGCTTTTCTTAACTTATTAATTTCCGGAATTACAGTTATGTAATTGTCGAAAATTCCTTATATAGTGTTTTAGACAGAAATAAGACTGAATTATTGAATTATACATATACCCATATATTTACATTTGTTTTAAAGTATCTATCCTCACTTAAATCAAAACCGTGTATCTTGTGTGCGACTTTAATCTAGCTACTCTAAAAAATTTATAATATTAACCATGAAGTAAGCTCTCAACAAAAAGATTAATCGTAAGCCAGTTAGTTAATTAGTTAGTTAGTCAGTTTATTAGTTAGTTCTCAGAGCATTTCATATTTCAACGATTTGTGATATGGGCAATAAAATTCCAGATTTTGGTTCATCTATTAAATTGAAATTTATTCGGCATAAAACTAAATAAAGTTAAAATGATATTTTCAATAAAAATCTTTATTTAAACCTTATTTTATAGTTTATCGTTCTTTGCGTTAGCGAATGTCAAAAATAAAATTATTAGAATTTTCAGTTCGAATTTTTTGTAAATATCATCGCCAGTGGCAATGTTAAAAGCTTTTAAAACTTAAAATATTGAGAGCATAATAATATTATTTAATGATTCAATTCAATATTTTAAATGTTTTATAATAGTATTATAATATAATAGGTTGAAATTCAAAACTATATAATTAGCTAAAAATAATTTATTAAATTTCTCTGTTCAAACTTAATAAAATGTAATATAGTATGTAATAGTAGTGAATCAAATAAAATATTTCTTTTTGCCGCAAAAAAAAAATTAAATTCTAGAATTCTAAATGAATTTTTCTTATAATACAAAAAAATTAAAAGGATATTATTATAATATTTAAAGAAATTATTTTGCAACTTTCCAGCTATTCCTCAAAATAAAAATTCTGACCATGTGTGCATATTTTTTATTTATTTTTTTATATATATATACAATATATATAATATATATTATTTTACACTATTATGGTTCTGACCGAAATGATGGGTTTTACTTTACGTGGTGTACTATGTAGCGCATAAAGTGCTGCGTAAAGTTTTTTCTTTTTTATTTATTTTTACTAGGTTTTTTTTTTTGAAGCATAAAAATTTAAACTTTTTAAAATAGATTTTTTTTTTGTGTAATTAAAAAAAAGAACGAAGAAAAATTGGAATAATGATGTCCTGCGCGACTCAATTGTACTACCACCCAACACCATAAAGTTCTTTTTTTTTATTTTATTTTTTTTTAATATATAATAAAAAATACATTTTTTTAAATGTATAAAATAATTAAAAAAAAGAAAGAGTTGAATAGATTTTTTTTTAAATTTTTTTTCGGTGAACAAAGTTAGACGAAGGTGGTGGAATTTTGGGTGATCAGTTAGTTGGAAGCATTAAAATTGCCCAAGGCTTAATTATATTTCCTTTTTTTGTTTTTTTTTTTTGTTTTTTTTTTGTGAAAGAAGAACTTTTTTTTTTTTTTGTTAATAAAAAAGAATTTTTTTTAATTAATTTTAATTTAGAAAGATAAAAGGATATACTGTACAGATAGACTAACATAATATATATATGTATATACTAATACTTCTTATATAAGTTTAAATAAAATGTTATTTTAATTTGGCCAATATTTTTTATAATGATCTTGTGGAAGCTCTAAAAATTTAAAGAATTATTTATATTTATAAAGAAAAATATATTAATTTATGATGTCAATTTTGCTCTAATGTTCAGATTAGTGCCATTTGAGTGGAAATATATTTTATTCTATGATGTATGTTTGTATATATAATAATTAAGTCACAAAAATTGGCTGTTGGTTCTTATTCTACTCGGGGCAAAAAATGTTAATTGGTGGATAAACAGTTAACATTAACACAGATGAATAGGCGAATTTCATGAAAATTTGAGATTTAACACCTTCAAAATAAATTTTTAATTTCTGATAAGCCAGAAGAAGTCATAAAGTTAAGTCACAACATTTTCTAAACATTCACATCTTTCTTAACTAACTAACTTTTATTGAAACCATTATTACTATATAAAATAATACACTATATAAAATAATTTCGCAAACTTTGTCTTCAATGTTGGTCTTAAAATTTGATATTCGTGTGTATAAAGGTATTGTTCTGAATATAAAAAAAAAGTTCTCCTTTATTAAAACGAACACCTGTTTGATTGACCACCAATTTGAAAAATTTAATAATATCGCATCCAAAATTATTACGTTTTTTTTTTTTGTTTTTTGGAACACACAAGATTTTATTAATTGATACTAAAAGTGCAAAGATAAGCGTGTGATTTTGTTGAAAAAAATGAAATTGATATTTTGCAAAATAAAAACACGTTAAATGATAATGATGACAAAAGTTAAAAAAAAAAAACAAAAACATTTTTCTGATATAATTAATGTTAAGTTATTATTATTACTATAATTAGAATTGGGTAGTCATAATACCCATGAGATGTTAAATAAAAAAGTTAGATCTAAGATATATTTTCTAATCTACACTGATATTTTAGATAAAATCATAGAGGCTTTAGTGAGTCTTTAAATCACAAGCCCATGAGCTTATACTTATTTTTTTTGAGAATATCGCTCTCACAAAAGCGTTTCTACCATTGACAGGACTATTCGAGAAATTCGATTTAATTTTAAAATTTTAAAAAAATTATCATATTATGTATTTCAAAAATGAAATAGTTAAGTTTGATTTATCTAAAAACTTATTTGGTTTTTACAATAAATTTTTTTACTACTATTTTTTACCTTTTTAAAGCATAAAAAAAAACTACAACATATGTAAACATATATTGTTTATTCATATTTTGTAACATAAATAAAAGTTATGTATTTTTTTTCTTCTAAATTTTTAAAAATTATTTTGAGCATCACCTGTTTGTTTATGAAATGATATTGATTTTCGTACACATTAAAGACAATCCACAACCATGTATCTTTTCATTTATGATACAAAACAAAAAAAAACAAAATTTTTTGGTAATTTAATATTATTGCTATACATTCTTAATTTTCTTTTTTTTCCGTTAGTTCAACCGTAATAACATTTTTATACCGCAATTAACGGTATGCTATGCATATCAGCCCTGTATATATGATAATTATATAAATATAAAATTAGACAGGATTGAGGATTGGGTGACAAAATTGTCCAAGAAGGATTAACAATATTCATAATTGAAATAAGTTGAAAATATTTTTATAAATTTTTTCAAAGGGCGCCTATATAATAAAAAATTATTAATAATGCGTGGGAAAAACTTTTTGCTGTGTTAATATCAGATGATGGACATATATTTTATATGCACTTTTAAATATGTTTTACAATAATTTAAGAATCTTCCAATAATAAAACTTTTTTTTTATGTTAATATTTTTGCTTTCAAAATGTTTGTATTCAAAACAGGCAGTAGGATTGTGAATCTAGAGATTTTAAATGATATTATACCTTTATAGCCAACATTGAAACTTCGGCGTGCATGGACACTACCGTGCAGTTGACATAACTTCACTGGTATACACAATCAATTCAAACACACAAAAAGATGGGTACAAATATTCTTCAGATTTCTCCTTCCATGTTTGGTTTTTAATAAAAAAAAAACAATTTTAAAAACGCCTTAAAACATAGAAGAAATAAACTACCGTAGCAGTAGAATATTTGATTTATCTTTCATTAATTTAAAAGTTTTATGAAATTTCAATAATGGAACTTACTACTAAAGAAATCATAAAAAAATGTTGATTAATATTGTGTAAAAAGTATCAGAGACATTATTTTGGTAAAAGCCCGCACAAGTTAAAATTTTTTTTATATCTGAAATCGATATCATCAAATTATGTTATTTCAATGAAAATATTAATTTGAAAAAGAAGTTTATGATTTTATGCAAACACTTTCTGAAATCAATATTTAACCTAATTATAATTCAGAACACTAATTTGGTTAAATTCGGAGTTGCAGATGCAAATAAAAATTGTTTTTTGCTGCTCTATTTCCGCATTGTGGGACATTTTGAGAATTTTTTTTTTAGTTAATTTTTATAAAGTTATGTTGCTAGTCATAAATGAATTTAAAAATCTTCTGGTTATATTTAAAGATTGGCAGTTTCAAGAATGTGGATTAGAAAAATACTTAAAGATACATTATAGTTTATATTTATAGCTTGTAATTCTGGAATTATAAATTATATTTAAGGCTTAAATTTGAAAAATATTCATACAATTTTCAGACACATCAAAAATATACAAAAAATTATCAGGCCAACTGATTTTTGTATGTAGAGAAACAGAAAAACAAAAAAGCATAAAATTATAGCTACAAACATAGATGGATTAGTAGAAAAATTTCGACATACTTTTCTTACCTGTGGGCACATCTTACATTGGTATTTTCGACCAGTACCCCCATTTGTTAATCCTGAGCCCATTTTAGTTGCATTGATTGGCTGAGGAACTACTAAGAGAGCAGCAGCTGCAGCAGCTGCATTTGCATGATGATTTCCTGGTGAATTACTGCTAGATGAAGTTGGTCGTAGACCAGTTGTAGCACCATATATCGCCATTTGAGTTGTGGCTTGTGGATGGTGATCCAATCGGCCATCATCAAGAATGTGACCTATATAAAAAAAAAAAAGTTGTTAGAAGAATAATAATCCATTTGTATAACTTAAATTAAATAACGACTTCAGATTCTTCAGACATTTACTGAATTAGGGAAGAATATGCAAGATTTTCATATTATACAAATGAAATAAATAAAATTTGAGTAATATGTATTCATTTAGAAAATAATGTTTTATTAATTTTTTTTTATAATAATTAAATTTCTATAAATGTTGAGCAATTGCATCAATTATGATATGAAATAAATTGTCTGGTGCATAATAAATTAATTAAAGAAGATATATAGAATAATCTTAATGTTAATGCTTATCCTTAGTCCCATAAGCATTCCGTTCGTTGTCATAAAAATAATTAATGTAATATATATATACATATATAATACGGTCTACATAGATTTCATCCTTAAAGTGTGCAATGTTCAATTAAAAGATATTTATAATTTTTTATAAAAATAATATACATATAGCTACAAAATACAGAAGAAAAAAAAAAGTTTATCAATTTAATCTGATCAAAAAATCAAATTGAATTAAAATTGCAAATAAAAAATCTATTGGAGACAAATCCAACCGGCCAGACTTAAGGAACATATGTTTTCTGGTTTCTTTGAGAAAACATTATTTTCTTGTTTATCATTAAAATTACATATAACATACATATTGACGTTCGTATGTATGTATACCATGTAATTTTTTATTCTTTTAGATTTTATTTTTTTTTTTTTTAAAAGTGTATGGTGTATGTACACAACTTTTAAAATTCCCCAAAGAATATTGTTTTTATTTGGTTTTTTTTTTCGAAAAGAAAATCAAAAATGTTTTGTTAAGACAATACAAGGTTTTTGTTTTTTTTTATTTTGTAAGTTTAACAAGCGATTGAAATATAATCATTTGATGTTTAACACAATCACCGACAAATCTTTAAATTAATTTTTCTTTCTTGAAAACTGTTAAATAGTAACAAAAATATCTAGAAGATTTTCGCTACCATATTTAGATAATGAAAATCATTTTAAAATTAGGTATAAATACATATTATACGTATTATATATATGATGTATAATGTATATATATGAATTGAAAATAAAGAGCATTTTAAGTATAGTTTACAGAGCTTTGGAATGAGTTTCCTGTCTACGGTCTTTTATATTAATGTTTTTTCTTGACACTGGGGTCCGGCAAAAAAAGAAAAGTGGTTTATTTTATTTATCTGAAATACAGATGGTAGATTGTTTTTTTTTGGATGTGAGTAAGAGTGACAATAACATCGAGATGTCATCATTCGCATTTAGAGTTTACATATATGTAAATTTTATTTCTATTTGTGTATTAAAATGATTTATGTCCAAAATTTTTTAATAGTTTACTTTAGAAATTTGCTGTGAAGTAATTAAAACTTTATTCGTATAAGTACTATTTAACTTTTATAACTATTTAACTATTTAAATAATTAAACATAATATTGTTAATAAAATATGAAATGATCAGTGAAAAATTTGTTATTGAGATAAAGTTTAAATGTTTTATTAAAGAACTTTGTTTTTCATGAAATAATGTTCAAAGTTTTTTTTTTTACAATTATTGTGCTAATTTTAATTTTTTTTTTTCTGTATCGTAATCCGATTAAAAGGTTTCTCATCAATTTTTTTTTATTTTTTAAACCGTCCATCCTAGTTTAGTTACCCATTTTATTAGGTTTTTAAAGTCATTTTGGTGTAGACATATACAGATTTTTTTATTGTTCAACAATTTGATGTACTTTTGTTTATAAATTTCTTATTTATATAGTAAGAATTATTAAAAAAAAAAAACACTATATGTCACGGTTAACATTTGAAATAGTTGTATTACCATGTTTTCATGTATTGTGTGTACATATATATATATTTTGTTTCGTCTAAACCATTAATCAAACTTTAACATTCTTTAAATTTAAGTTCGCAATGTTCATGTATAATTTTTGAATGGAACTATAAATTGTTAAAATAATCATCATTTTATATTTTGAAACCACATATCCACTTAATAGTTTGTTTAAAATTATAATGGGGTTGCGAATAGTAATCAAAAAGTGATAGTAAGAAATTGAAATAAATTCGTCTTATACGAATTCAACTTTTTTAATTCTTCTATAATGTCTGTGTATTGTATATCTGGCTCTCGAATGTTATTTGATTAACTATAAACAAAAAGCATGTATATAAAGAGGAATCAGTCCCATACAAAAAAAAAGAATAAAAATAGTGAAACAAAAAATCCATATCACAACCCCATGTGCTTTTTTTTTTTTTTTGAGAATTCCACTCTCACAAAAACTTTTAAAACTTTTAAAATTGTATAGAACTGTTGTTATTTTTGAAGTTTTAAAAGCTTTTGTGAGAGTGGAATTCTCAAAAAAAAAAAAAAAAGCTCATGGGGTTGTGATATGGATTTTTTCTTTCACTATTTTTATTCTTTTTTTTATATGGGACTGATTCCTCTTTATATACATGCTTTTTGCTATAAAGCTGATATTTTCCATGAATCAGTTCTAAACTTTTTTTTTTAAATACGAGCTTTTACATTAGTGAGATGCAATTTAGAGCTAAGATGTGTAATGTATAATGAGTTATACTTTATGGTTATAGTGAACATATTTATTTTTCCATCGAAATGATCAATTGATTCCCGAGATAAAATATAGTGATTCACAATCAATTCTGTGGAATTAATATTGTTAAATTTTCGTTAATAGGAATTATCTGACCCCATTATACTATTTTATTGTAATAATCATCAGATATGGGACACAACATAATTTAAACTTCAGCCATTAAATTTATATGATCTTAATCAGTTAAATCTTGTTTATATAGATTTTTCAGTAAATTCAAGTGATTAAATAAAAATACTTATATCTTAAAACTAGGTAAAAATATATATGTATATGCATAGATAAAATTAAATTCCAGTAGCATTGTTTTAATTTTTATATTGTGTTAAACAACATAAAATCATGTAGGTGTAGTATTATTTTAATTTATAGCAAATTGTTATATTTTTACCCACCAAGAAGTATTTATTCGTGAATGAAATTTTTTTTTTTGTAAAATAATAATTGTTTGTAACGAAAATCAAATTCCAACTAAACGATTATTATTTTTATTTTTTTAATTTAATGAAATATTTCTAGAACTAATTTTTTCGAAATTATTTAAGAGTTTATTGGAAAAATCAGTGTTATATTCGGTGTAGAAGGGCTTTCAGAAGTATATTAGAATTCCATACCATGAAAATGGATTGCCATAGTAAATTTATAGAAATCCAAAAAATATTGCTGAAAATTAAATTAAAAATTAAGCTAAAAATTAATCATTATAAAAATAAAACATAATCATTTTTTTCTTTTTCAAAATTTTTTATTTAACACCTGTTAAACATGCTTATTAAAAAGAAAAAAAGAAACAAAAAACTTGAGTGTAGCATACATAAATTGAGAAATATAATACATATATACATAGGTATTATGTTTTTAAGTTATTTTATTTTATATTCCGGAATAATTAAAAAAAAAATAAAAAAAAAATTTAATGAGTTCCCATAAATAGTTAAAATTTTCTAGTCACGATTGGTTTAAAATTAAAAAAATATTTTCCAATATGTATAAAATAAATATAATGTAGTTTAATTTTATTGACATATAAATATGTTTAAGTAGATGAAATAAATTAAACTCATAAACTTTCTTTAGATTCCGCGACATATCTGTTTTTAACAAAAAATTAATATTAACATTATATGCTTTTTTTTTTTTTAATTAAAGTTACAGATACACATTGCATTCAATTGCATTTTATTACAATGATAAACTCTTAATTTACACTAAGCGCCATTCCTATATAATATGTATTAGACATTTATAATGAAATATTTGTTCTTCATTTTATCCCGCAATATAATAAAATAAATATCTTCAATATTTCAATGTTATTTCGCTATAAAGAAAATTTTCATAACGCTGGCAAAATGCTTACAATATGTACAATATGATTTTGTATTATAACACAATAATATTGGACCTTGTGTATAATTGTATAGCTACGCTTAATTGTAGAGACAAAAAATATGTGAATATGCTAAGGCTCGACAATGTATGTCTTCAAGCCTAACTAAAATTTATAATAATCTAAAAAAATTTTCTTTATTTTCAATAAAAAAAACTAAGTTTGGCATTTAGCAATGATTGGAATTTTAAAATTAATTTATAGATGTAATGTAAATTTTTATGCTTGTAATAAAAATAAAAAAAAATAAAAAGATTTAGATAACTCAGATATAAAACATTACTTTTTTTTTTCTTTCAAACCTTAATATAAAATTAATATAAAAATAACCATAAATAGAGTTTTTTGTCATTATCTTTAGGTAGTACACACATATATATTTTTAATATTTTGCTTTTAGAATTAATAATTTTTGCTTTACAATATATATAGCAATGTTCATTTATTTATGCTGTGTGGTTAATATTGGAACAAATAAAAAAAAAAAATTAGACGCCGCCACCACCAACTTTAAAACTTTGTCGCATGCCTATATGTCTGAAAAACTTTAACGGTTGAGCGGAAAAAAATAATGTACCGTGAACATTTTTATCCGCATAGTTTTTCTCTTTTTTTTTTTTTGTTTTAATTCATTTTCTAAGTTTCGTCAAGTGAATATTAAGTTAACATGATATAGTCATAAATGCTTTAGAGGTGGATAAAGAAAAAAAAAGTTTGGTTAGAAAAAAAAAAAAAATGCTTCAATTAAAATGTGATCTACTGACTCTTAAGTATTTTATTGATTTCATATGAAATTATTTTTTTCTAACAAATCAAATTGTGCTAAAAGCTGTTTGACAACACAGATCGAACATTTTTGAAATAAAATAAATTTTAATATTAAAATAATAATAATAATAATTATTTGAAAATTTTCTTTTGGAGTAAACTTCTAAATGTAATTTTTAAATATGCTTAATGTTTTTGACAGAAATTAATTTTTGTGTTATATTAACTAAAATTTTGAGATTTAAGTCATATAAGAAAAGCGGTTCAGTCATATATAAAAACTGGATTATGATTATGTATTTATTTTCTGCCTGTCCGCCTCTCCACCTGTCTATCTGTCTGTCAGTGGCACATTAAAATGTTTATAACTATTGTACTACTCGGCTGATTTAAGTGATAGAAATTCCGAAACGACCAGGCTTGAATTATTTTCATATAAAATTTCTATAATTGTTTTTAAAATTTTAATGGATTCTGATGAAACTAGTAGGTAAGTAGATAGTATGTCCATTAAAGGTAGGTACCTAAAAAATGGTAATCTCCAAGAATTCGAACTGGTGGCTGAAGGTGGATTTCGATGAAAATTGTATATGTGCAGATGTCCGGCTGAAAACGGCTCCGTTCTACATTTATATGGTACTATGCTCTATATTTTCTTTTTACATAAATAATTTTTGAAATTCTTATTTAAGCTCCTTAAAAAGATTTTTTTTTGAGTTCATAAATAAAGAAATATTTCTTGAGATGGCGCGAAAATTTCTTAACTGCTATAAATGAAAATATCCGTAAGAATCTTAGATATTTAAGAATAAATTATGTTTCTTAATAGACACGCGCTTACCTCATTAACAATTCAATTTTTAAATACTTTTAAAGAAAAATGTTTTTATATTTTTATCTATTTTTTTTTTCTAATATAAATACCCACTTTAATTATAAATTTAATTAAATAATATTATATTGATTATTTGTAAAAATATTGTATAACAAAAATATTATTTATGTGGTTCTTTAAATTGCATTAACAACGTTAATTGAAATTTTTAAAGTGAAATCAATATGATAAATATTTTAATATTATTTATGTATGTTATAAAGTATTTTATTATTTGTACATAAATTTAATAAAAATCATGTTTAAACGATACAATTATTTGAGTTAAAAAATTATTATAAATAAGTATAGGAATTTCGGAAAAAGGGTGTTTTTATTCAAAAATAAGCTTTTTTGTAGCTCTTCCCGATCTGTTACTTTTTCAGAAACATTACGTTAATTTAGTATAGTTATGGATTTATGACGAAGTATTGCAATTACAGAAATATTTTAAGCAGTCATAAATCTTAAACGCAGTGTTTTCCGATAGTGATTTAACAATATTCGAAGGTTTGAAACTATAATAGAATACAAATCAACAACAAATATATTTTTATCATATTATGACAATTTTTTAGGAACCTATACTATTATTTTATACAAAGATTTTATTATTTAAACCTCGTCTACAGTTCTTTGATTACATGCAAACCCTTTTTATTCTTAATATAAAATGAAATGTCCTTGAATATATACGTGTCCTTCGAAAATATAAAAAACTTTTCAACATTTAATTGTTTTATAATGATAAAGTTTTATAAATGTATATCAATGTATATAATATTTTTGGTAACCCATAATATTTAATTAAAATTTATATGTGATATTATTATTTAACGCATCATATGCATATATAATTTAATTCAACACCCTCAATGTACACCTAAGTGCCTTTTGTTTATTTATTTTATATATTTTTATTAATTTTAATGTGAATTTTACGTAAATATAAATATCATTGTTTATACATATTTATATATGTAAATAATATATTAATATCTATAATATTATGCGTTCATATGTTATTTAAAGTATGTACATATATAAAAAAAAAATTCGAGATAAAATTTAATAATTTTTTTCCGCTTTTAAAAGTAATTCTGGTTAAATTACCCATTTATTGATGATTATGTGCTATTAACCGCACATATATTCAATTGCTCTTATTTGTACGATCGATACGCATAAAATTGTACTTCTTTCTTTATTATTATTATTATTATTATTATAATTACACAGCCAGAAAACAATATTGGTTGTGGCTGAAAATTATTTTCTATCCACATTTACATACAATATGTGTACCTATCAGATGTAAATTTATATTTTTATAAAATAAGGTGTCCGTTTTAATTTAATTCAACGATATAGTATATTAATGAAAACGCATTTAAAGAATGAAAATTTGTCCTTTTATTTTCATTATAATTTTTTATTCAACTATTTATATTTTTGATAAAATTTTATATTATAAATTATATATTTATATTTTTGATAAAATTAAAATTGTGCAAGATAAGCAAAAATAATAATCGAAATTATTATTATTTAATTAAGTATTTATTCTGAATTATAAATTAATATAATTTTTGATTTGATTTCAGATAGTCTCAATACCTTGGAAATTTTATATAATACTGTTTTGTATACTATATTATATTATATGGTATTATAATAATGTATATAGTGTATGTTAAAACGTATTTAAAATACTTCATAGAAAGTCGTTATAAGGAGATTCACTTCTTAGTAATATTATTATTAATTTTTTTTTATAAAATATTCCTTTTTGACGAAAAAAAAAAATATTTCGTTTTAGAAAATAAAAATAGCTAAATAGCTTTGAGTTATTTTTATCTTATTAACATTTATATCTTTTTAATCACGAAAATTCTTTGAAAAGTTTTGTTTTAAAAAAGTGCATTAATATTTTTTTTTTTTTTACTTTTATTTATATTTATAACTTAACCATTACGTTATAATTTTAAGTTTAAAATTTATTTTTATAGTACATTATTAATGAGTACATAGTACACTATATCAAATGCTTTAATTTCAGTTAATTTGAAACATTTTGATCCAAATAACTTATGAAACATTGTTATGGATATCGAAAATTAATAAGTCTATAAAAATGTTTTAACAAAAAATACAAAAAGAGACGTAATTTTATTTATTTAATGAAATTAAATTTTCAAATCTATCAACACTATAATCGTCTTCATTAGAGGTTTTGAGATATTTCATTCACAATAGATTAATGTACGAATATGAATGTGTGAGCTCATTAGTCTTTAATAATAAATTATATTTTTGTACATTTTTACTCACCTTTTTGCAAATTATTATGATGATCATTCATTTTAGCCTAAAAAAAAAAAAAAGAAGAAGTTGTTTTTTACTTTCAAGAATTTTAATGTAAGCACAAAACTATTTGTACATAAAAGTCCTTGTGTATAATGTACACAAAACAGACATCAAAAATAGTGCAAATAAATTTAATTTTCATGCAACATGAAATATTTTTAAGAAAATTAATTTTTAAAAAAATAAGTAAATATTATTAAGATAACGAAAATTAAAAATAAAGATACGTTCTAAAAAATTTTAAGCATTCAAAGAAAATAATAAGTTAAAAAGGAATATACATATATATGTAGAATTATATAAGTTTGCAAGGAAGAAGATAATATCAAAATCATTTATAAATTATTCCAGAAAAGAAAATTAAGCATGAAAGAAAAAAATAGGCGAAAATTCAAGATAGGCTTTTCTGATCCGTATTTTGCAATCTGTCTTGAATCTTATCATAAAATGTTTCAATTAAATTAATCGATTCCGAATATCGAGGGAACTAATTTAAGACTCAGTCAATCATTGTTATCAATGAAGCAGTTGAAAGAAAAAAAAAAAGAAATAAATAAGAAAAAGTCTAAAACTATCAACAAAAAATATAAATTACTTATCTAATAGAAAATAGAGCATAACGTACATAAGTAGTATAATACATATAAATAATTAAATTTTCGACAAAAAGACAAAAAACAAAAGAAAATATGAAATATTTTTGTTTGTTCTATATTTTAATACCTCATATCCTTGTTTCATAGACATGTGATTTCTTGGAGCTGGTGGCCAACCACTGTAGTCGATATCTTTCGAATGCTGACCGCATTGCTAATTAAAATAAAATATAATTTTTTTATGTAATGATTTCATTATTATAGTTAAGTATGTACAGAACACATAGGTATATATATAATATAAAACAATCTTATTATTGGAATTTAATGTTAAATAACTATATAAATATAATTAATATTATTTTTTTCTAACATTAATACCTAAGATTTATCTAAAATGCGGAATAACTATGTATATAATTGCGCTAACTTCTTTAAGTTTAGATTTAATTCTATATCGGGAATAAATAAATGGAGACAATAAATTCTTATTTTTTATCAGTATTATATAATAGTTTATGCGTGTGAATTTATTTTGATGTGGATATACCAAATATTTTGTAAACGTAAAAAAAAATAATTTTATGATTTTAAGATGAAAAAATGAAACCTTATTTTTTCAGTTATTCAAAATATTGCATTTTATTTACGTCTTTCGTTTGAATCAGACTTTCCTTTCATTCAAAGTTTAGAAAATTATTGCTTTGGTTAGTGATTGAAAAATAAATTTATTAATTATTATATAAATATTTATTTAAAAACCATTGAACAAGAAAGATTCATATATTTGAAAGAAATAATATATTGTAAATATTTGTTACATCATATAATATAAATATTTGTTACATAATTTTAGAAAATATTTTAAAACCCTCGTTTTCAGAGTGAAGTATTTTTTAACCACCCACGACATTAAATTTATTATAAATTAGTAATACCATTATGTCGTGACTCCCTCAAGGGTGAAATTCACTTCTGAAACCCAAATTAAAGTTCCCTCGTCACTTGCGTTGCGTTAAAAAAATAAAAGTTAAAAAAAAAATAAATAAAAAATAAAAATCCAAGGTATGAAAAAATCCGGGAAAATTTTTTATATTTTGCACATTTTTTTTACTCTGTGGTGCATCATCATAAAGTTGCAAAAAATAAAAACTATAATTTTTTTTTTGGAAAAAATTGTACACAAACACAAAGATGTGAAAAAAAATATGTATTAAAAAAAATAATAAAAGAATTTTATCATCTTTTTTAATTTTTATTTTAAACAAATTTTAAGGTAATCAAATGTTTTGTAAAATTTTTAAATAATAAAGTGTAGTGGTTATAATATTGCTTTTAATCTGTAATTGATATTTACTTTTTGAATCTTTAGTGATTGAATCGTAAAGGGTATTGATATGTCATGAAAAAGTTTAATGAAAAAATAAAAAATAACTGTTCTATTAATTTTTTATTAAGTTTCTTAATTTGAATGTAATCGTAATGTTTTGAATAATCTAAATGTATGTAATACAATTCAGTAATTCGATTACCAGATATTTGAGAGGCTTCCGAATATCACAGTCATAGATATATAGATTTTGTCAAAAACATAATAAATAAACTTACAGAGAGTTTTGTATATAATTTTATTATATTAAAATATAAATAAATATATGTTGATAATATACATACAACCAAAATTTAAAAATTATATTTCTTTTCTTTGAAATAACTTTAAAACATAAAAACTCAATAAAAAGTTATATTGACAGGAGTTTTTACTACTTCTACCTTACCAAGTAAGTGCCAAGTAAAAATCAACTAGTGTTTTTTTTTACTTGGCAATAAAATATAAAATATAAATTGGTGAATGTGAAAAAAAAAATTTAACTAAATTTTTATGTTGAACAAAAGCATAAAATGAGCAAAATATAAAATAGAACAGAAAAAAAAAACCATCTAGAATAAAACGAAATTTTGTTATATGTTATATCCTATATATTTTCACTATAATGTTAATATTATATAATATAATAGATAATATAATAAAATGCATAATAGTTCTATGTATGCAAATTCATATGCGTTTAAAGAATTGATCCTTTCAATTATTATTATTTCTTTTTTTTTTTGTGTTTTTGTTTTTTGCTAACCATTAAAGCCCACCCTGCAAAAAAAATATGCATCAACAAAAAAATTAAAAAAAAAAAAAAACATAAAAAGTAAAGTGAATAAAATATTTTCATATATTAAGTATTATACGATATGTAGAAAAATGATAATAAAATAGATTTGGATTTAGGGTAACCACGATATAGTTAACGAACGTATAAAATATGTGGAACCTAAAAAATATTCTTAATCTTGTATTGCCTCAAAAGTTATGCTATTAAAGTCAATATTGAAAATGCAAAATGATTTGGTCATGGTGTTTCCATTTTAAGTAAATTAATTTGAAATTGCAAAGAAATCCTAGAAGTTCTATAAATAATATCAGAAGTTATCATTTCAATTATACATACTTCATTAATAAAAAAAATAATTTTATTACTCTTTTTCTTAATAATAAAACAAAAAATTAACAAAAATCAGATTATTCATATATGTAGGAATTTAAGTTCTGTTATAAAGCCAAATTATTAAAGTAATACTATCTGCAGTAAAATATAAGTTATATTACGAATTATTATTTCAATTAATCAAGTTTAATTTTAAGTTTAAGTATAGAAAACATAAAATAAACATTAAATTGCTCAAGCTTTGAAAACTCTTTGGATATTAGATTACAAAAATAAATCCAACTCAAGTATTATTGTTGTAAAAAATAAAATTAAAACAAATTACATTACAGCATGGGTGCACAAGTTTTTTAAGTGACGAGCCAAATTAAAATAAAACTATTTTACTGCGGGCCACAAGGAAAAAAATATTTTTTATTGTTTTTTATATATACATATTAAATTTTACTTTTTTTTAATAATTTTGGAAATATTTGGAACTTATTGTGTTGTAACCAGTCCGTTATACGAGATCGTAACTTGCTTTTATTTATATTCATAATTGTGAAGATTTGTTCACATATATACGTTGAACCAAACAAAGATGCGTAACGTCCAGCCGTATCATATAAATTTGGGTACTTGTCCTTATCCAAACATAGATAAAAATTTTCTTTGTCGCCGTCATTAAATTTGTGTTTTAATATTTCGCAGGATTGCAAGTATGTATATTAATTCCAATTGTAGATGAGGACTAGCTTCTTCGGATTTATTGAAAAAGGATTCGAAAATACTTTAAAATCGAATTTATATTTTTTAAAATCCTCGAATCATTTCTCAAAAATTTCTATTATTTTTCCAATCTTATTAGCATAAAGTCGACTATATATTTTATTTTTAATAAAACTTTGGCAATTTGGGAAATGAAAAGATTGATCTTTCTTCTTTTCAAAGTAATAAAAAATATGGTATGAGCTGCGGGCCGCAAAATGCATCATGGAGGGCCGCATGCGGCCCGCGGGCCGCACTTTGTGCACCCATGCATTACAGTAATAATATTTCTACCCTTAATTCTTTATTTAAATTTCAATTAAAGTAAAAGTAGATTGATTTTTTAATCAAACTTTAATTAATTATTGAATTTTTACAAAACTTGTATTATTTTACGCATTTAGATATTTTTTATTTGGTTGTCTATCATATATAGTAGTTATCTTAAGCGCTTTTGGTGTGGATTTGATTCCGACTTCGTATAAGAATTCTTGTAAGATTTGTTGAATTATATATCAATGATCGTAATATAGTGAGAATTGTTTAGATTAGAAAGTGTTACATGATAGCGATTTCAATTAAGAGAAGTTGGCACTATATTTATGAAACATAAAAGGCTTCTCGACTTAAGTGGCTTCAGTTAAAGTATCTTAAAATCTAGCGCAAAAGTAACCTTATATAGTTGAATATTGAAAAATACATACATGTCATACATAGTTAAAAATTTTAATGCGTTGGGGATCGTTATGTTGTATTTAGTGCTATAGAATTTAGATCACTAAATGGAGTATTATATGCGTCAATACACATGCAATCATTTAGATGCATCTGCGTAAATAATGAAAAAATTTAGATGCATCAGCGTAAATAATGAAAAAATTTAGATGCATCAGCGTAAATAATGAAATCATTTAGATGTTTCGTATTGAATATTACGTAATACCTAAACAAACATAATATCTCTCACAATATTTCAATACAGCCAAATACAAAAAAAAAAATGAGAAAAAATGAGAAGCAAAAATATTCTCTCTTTGCAACTACCTCTCCCCTACGCATTAAAACAGTATATTGGATATGTAAACAAAATTTGTTATACAACTAGTTCTGTATTTACACAAAAATACATTGACACTTGTCAATTTATATCACTCGACCTTCGGTCTCGTGATATAAGTATTGATTCGTGTCAATGTATTTTTGTGTATACAGAACTCTTAATTAATAACAAATTTAGTTTACATATACAATAATCTACTATAAGAATATGTAAATAATTTTTTTTTATTTTTGAATTTATTAAATTTTTGCAGAAATCACGAATCTGCTGTTCGTTTTATTGAATTTAAAAATGAAATTGGAAATAATTTCCATCAGAATGCATTTATTTATTTTTTTTAATCTTATTCTTTTTTCAATAAAATTTCTTTAAAGTTTTGTCACCAAAAAGGACGAGAAAAACAAGTGTGCTCTACAATAATGAAAATTATATTAAAAAAAAACAAAAAAAATAAAAATTTAATTCAATTTTACTATATTGCAGTTTTAAATTCTAAGAGAAAAAAAATAAAATTTGAATTTTCTTTAATGCATTTACATAAATTAAAGTTTAAGGTGACCACAAAACCCTCAAAATTATTTTTTTATGTTATTTTCTTTGAAGAAAAAAAAAATTCCAAATTATATGTACATTTTTATTTTTTATTTTTCATTTTATATATATGATGTTGTCCTGGAGAGCGCCGAGAAAAAGCAAAAAAAAAAATCGCGCACATAAGAAAAAAAAATTTATACTATGAATTCAAAATAAAAAAAAATTATAAAATATATATATAAGTTTTTTTTTTCAAAGTTTTTCTTCTTTTTTATTTCATTACAGCAAAAAAGTGTTGTGTTGTTGAGCATAATAGTCACAACAAGATGTACTTGATCAATGTACAATATTGTTAAAATTTTATTTCCTACCGAAATATCAGCAGGACATAGTATAGTGATAGGACATAGTATAGTTCGTGAAGTGATGTAAAATTTCATATAATTGCATTTGTCATTCGCGATACATTTAATTCAACGATACGTTTAGACTACACTTAACTATTGTGATCTGTCTATTTATTCTTGGAATTATATGGGTTTTCAATTATTTCGTTTAACATAATAATTTTAACTTCTTTTTTTGTAGTATAGGATTATAAGGATTCACTTAATGCCTAAGAAACCGATTTGTCAAAAGAAAAAAAGCATAAATAGATTTATTTTTTTTTTTTAAATTGTTTTATTTGTGTGTGTGGGGGGATTTGGTACATTTTTTATTTCAAAAACATTTTTTTTTCTCCTGCAGGAATATAGAAAAAAAAAAATGTTATTTTCCCGAAAAAAAAAATCCTTTTTTTCTGTCTGCTTCTATTGATTTTTCAATCAAGCTTTCTTTTTTCTTATTTTCAAAGTACATTTTTTGCAATTTTTTTATTAGATTTTTTTTTTTTTTCGATAGGTTTGGTAGGGGGTGGTCAAGTAGATATTTCTATGTTTAGCGGGTGAAAAAAAAAAAATTCTGGCTGTGCATACTCTTGTGTATCTTTTTATGTATATATAGTATAATAGTGATAAATATTTATGAAAGGATATGTGGTTGAACTGTGCGAGCTGAATACAAAAAATTATAAAAAAAAAATTAATAAAAAGTATAAAACATATATACAATACATATAGGTGGATATACTAAAGGAAGAAAAGCATCAAAAATGAAAATAAGAGCATAAAATATAGACTTTAAAATTGTAACCACAGAATGAATAAAAAAATAGATTTTTTTTTTTATTAACAAGAATATTGAAGGTGTTGGTGATTTTTCTGACCAAAAAAAAAAACAACATAAAACATAAAAAATAAAAAATATGTAGAACAAAATATAGCCAAGTTGAAGAAGGATTTGGTTTTTTTTTTTTTTGTTGGCTCACGGAAAAGAGGATAACAACGATTTTTTTTCTTGTTGACGTTTATTGAAATCAAATTCGTTATATTTTTGTAAAAATCATAATTTTTTTTTTCATTCAGTATTTTAACCTGTTGTCAGAGGTTTTTTTATTTTTTTCTACTCTTTTTGAACAATTATTAGAAAATTTCAGTTAAAGAATAAAAATGTCGCTGTTCTTAAGTCTTTAAATAAAATTGAAAATTATTTATATGTAGGTGTCACAAATATTAAAGTTAAATAACAATTTTTACTATATAAAATTTCTCATATAATACTAGTGTTATGAAAATGTGTAATTTTTTAAACTTAAAACATAGAAAATATTTTAAATTTTTTTTTAATTTTTTTCAACTTATTAATCATTATTTCATTCGAGATAATTTGCTGTGTTAAAAGAGCCATAAGATTCACACAATTATATATTTGATTTAAAATTATTAAAATAATGTAACAGACGGTTTGCAGACTTTAATAAAACTTCATTATGTTATTATATATACTAATCGGTTAGTCGATGATGAGAATTGAGTTTATATATGAAAACGTTAGACAATTTTTTGAATACTCGTATTGACATTTTAATTTATTTTTTTCTTTTGCGTTCACATTATAATACAATTAAATGAGAATTAGAATTAATATTTCATAATATTCACCAGAATTATTCAATCATTTGATATACACACAGTGAGGTGTAAAAGTATTTATCTATATTTTCATAATCTTTGGTCAAAATACGTACAGTTTTCTTTAGTCTTATTATTTTTCTCATTATTATATAGAATCGTATCGAACGTGGATTATTATGTTTAGAGTAAACGTACTATGCTTATAAAATTAATTAAAAATTTGTCTTAATTTAAGATAATAAATGTTTAATCAATAAAACGATATTAAAATTTAAATTAATTTTTTATAGCCATCATATCTACACTTAGTATTGTTCTTTTAATAATCCGCATTTTTATGATATATGTAATATCTATATTTTACGCACTCTTCTTTATTGCCATTTTGACCTTGTGAACTTTTTTATTTTCACAGAAATCTAAATCTCTTGTCGTTGAAATAAATAAATAAATTTATGGAACAATATTGTAGTAGTACCTATATTTAGAATATTATCCTTTATATTTTATAAAAAAAAAAACCAATATAAAAAAAGGAAATATAGTTCAAAGGAAAAACACTAATTTTTTTTTTTGCAAAACATAAAAAAAAATCTATGATTTTTGGGGGGCAAAAGAGCAAGAACAAAAAAAAAAGAAAAAAGAAATAATAAAGAAAGAAAATAGAAGTATGCACAGAATATATATGTAAACATAGCTACAGGAACAAAACATATATTTGGACTAGGTTAACAATGTATGTTGTGCAAAAAAAAAAAGAATTTTTCTTCTTCTATTTTATTTTTCAATTTGATAACAAAGAGGATACAATTTATACTAGAAAAAAAATTAGGTGGAAAAAAAGAAAATTGAGACTAATAATAACGAAAAAAAAAAAAAAAAAATAATATACGATGTTAAAAACCTGACCCACCACAACACAGTCAACAAATATTTGGGGGGGAAAAAATTTTTAATCTTAAATTTTATTTTTCTTTAACTTCAATCTGTGTAATTTCCTTTTCAATGGAAATATTTTCTTGTGTTTCGTTTCGTGGTTTTTCTTTTTTTTTGCTGTTTGTTTTGTAAATTTCAGTAGTGTCGTAATGTAGTTTACTTTTAGATCAGATTTCAGAAATTAAATATACCTTACAATTTTTTCTTTTAATATTGAAATATTTGATTGTTTTTAATACATTTACTTCAAAAATATAATAATATTTTTTCTGTTGCAAAATCAGTCATTTGAAATGCTAAAAATATGGATTTTTGATCGTGTTTTCGATAAACCCCTATACAAGCACAAAACAAGTTTTTGAACTTTAAACTTCACCAAATAAATCATTTTTACCTAAATATACGATTGAGAAATTAGAAATTCAAAAACTTACATCAACGCCACCATTCCACATATAATGCATCCCAACTGTCGGATCATGATGTGTATTGCCTTGTATATGTTCGGCCATAACTGCACTCATCCAGTGAACTAAACCTTGAGTAGGATTTTGGCCTTGATGTACTGGCATTGCACTCTGATTCGGATTCGAACCACAGATTAAATTTGTTGATGTTGGCGAATGAATTGTTGTTGATGTTGCTGCAACTATTGGCGAATTACTTGTTGGTTTATCCGAATTGGATTGATCTGTAGTCGAACTTGTTGCTTGTTGATTTGTTTCTGAAGGGCTTGTTCCAGAATTATTGTTCACAATGCAAGCAGAATTTGATAAATTTGAAGAAGTTACCGCACTATCGTTTGCCCATAAGTAAGATTTCTGAAAATTTATAGAAATGGAATTATACTACATAGTTTTTCAAAATATTAATATTCTTTGAATAATCAAAATGTTTTTTATTGATAATTTTATTAATAAATTCAAATTATTATTTTTCTTCAGAACAATGCGACGGTGAATTTGGATTTGGAGTTATGAGATGCATAATTTATTGAAATTTCAATTCTCTGGATGGCAAATTTTCTAAAATGACAATTGAAAAGTTCTTACGCCGCTACAAACTTAAATTAGTTTGTGGTGCCGAGCTCTATATTATTAATTTTGTAAACAGAAATGATACCTCAAGCGAAACGTTTTATATATAATTAAACTTCAATAATTAGATACATATTTAACCTTAATTGTAATCATATTCATGTTTCTCTTATATGTTCCTTTTAAATGATGTAAATTGTGAATAATCAACACAATAATTATAATATATTAATTTTTAGATTTCATACAAGTTTAAAATTATAATTTATGTAGTGAAATATATAATATTATATATATATAAGTAATACGACTAATTTATATCTTATAATGTACCATCAATTAAATACCACTAAATATACAAACACTAACACTATTTCGTTGGTCATTTATTTCTGGTGTTACATTATTATTTTGATGACTAAGCTTATCACTTGGACATGAAAATAATAAATTTCTTGGAAATGAGGCAGGTGGAGATGGACTAGCAATTTTTTCCATAAATCCATTAGACAGATGACCTGGACTTGATTGTCGCTTTTGTAAAACAGCGTTTGCAAATAGACTTTTATAAATTTCAGCGGGCAGTAAAAAAGGTGGTGACCTACTGCCATTATGAATGGAGTTAGAATGATGATGAGCCGCAGCTGCTGCAGCTGCTGCATGATAGTCATGAAAAGCAGCCGAAATACCATGTTGATGGTTCACTGCATTAGTTGAAGAGACAACTGATAGTTCAGTCATTGAGCTGCGTGGTGAACCTATTCGTTGCTTAAACACTGGCTTAACATCGTCCTGTGTTAGGGTTTCATTTAAATCTTGTGTCATATTTAATTAAACAATTTTTTTTAACTTTTTATGTTATAATGTTTTCTTCTTATTGCCTATAGAAAATTTTGTGTATCAGTGACACAGTAATTTGCAATATACTTTAAAATTATTTCAAATTTATTTTAGTCATATAGAAAGTTATCCTTGAATTTTTTTTTAAATATAAAATAAAAAAAAAAATTGTATCTTTTTCTTAACTAATAAAAAGTTATTCTACTTAATTTTTCTTTGATTTTTGTTTTGTTTTTAGTTTTGTAGTTTTGTAAGAGGAAAAAGTTTTTTTAGTTGATTTAAAAAAGAAGAAATTGTGAATTTTATTTGTCTTTTCATTAAAATAACTATATTGTACTTCTTGTGAGTAAAACATATAGATCTATATGTGTATTTTGTTAAAACTTTTCACGCTTTTACTTTTGCACTATTATTTTTTTAATTTATCTTATTTTAATTGATTTAATTGTTTTTCTTAGTTTGTAAGTTTATTTTTAGTTTGCGGTTAATTCATTTATTTTTGGAGTAATGTCAATTTTATTTGGTGGACTATTTTGGTTTTTATATCTTGATTTCTAGACATTTTGCGATTTATCTTAATTTTTGTTTTTAGTTCAATTTAAAATTTAATTATTTATTTTATTTAATATCAGTTTCAATTTCGTTCGTTTAATTCACAATATAATTTGTTTATCAGCTGATTTTTTTTGTTTATGTTTTTTTTTACAAAAGTTGACTAAGAAAGTTTTATTATTAAATTTTTTTTTTTTGTTTTTTATTTTCCTTAATATTTATATTTTATTTTAATAAATAGGTTGCATTGTAGAAATATGAATTAATTGTAAATATTTTTAATTTTTTTTATATATAATTGCACAATTATAGGAACTTTCGTTAGAGTATATAATTTAAAGTTTATATGACTTTATTTACATTTTATTTACATATTTATTTATTATTAATTTTTGTAAGGATTTTTTATTTTGCATAGAAGCTTATTTTTGTTAAATTACATTTTAATTTAATTTTGTTTTTTTTTTAAATAATTCACGTAATTGAGTTGCTTGCTTCCATTATTTCATATCCATAAGTCGAAGATAAATGAAGCGGTAGCACGGAGTTTCGAAGAACATATTTAAAAAAAATAGTGGAAATTACTTATTTCTTTCTTATATATTTTTAGGTATTTTAAAGATGTTTAATCAAAAACTAATTATTAAAAAATTTCATGAAAATATAATATTTATGAAATTTTTTTAAAGATTTCCTGTTTTTATTGAAACTATTTGACCTTAAAGATGGTCTTGTATAAGTATTTTTTTTTAACTACATATTTTTGTCTCAAAAATGTTTATTTATATTTTAATATGTTTAAAATGGTAAGTAAATGAAACTTGTAAATATTTTTTAAAGATTTTTTTCTTCTATTAATTTAAATCTTTTTACTTTTTTGTTTTTTTTTTATATTTTTAATGACTTTTTTTTTTGTCTACTATATATAAGTATCCTCTATCATTTTCTAATTAATTTTGACTTCACAAAAAAAAAAAAAAATGATTTAAAAATATTTTTAACTTTCTTGGAAAAAAAAATAAAAAACATAAAGTTTTTTGTTGAACTTTAAAAAAAAAAAAAAATGAAGAAATTTCGTAATGAAAACGATAACGATATTATTATCGCGCGCGTTTTAAATATAACGATACTTTTCCGTAGAATGAAAAAAAAAAAAAAAAACCAAAACTTTAAAAAACAGAGAAAAACTTTTTTTTCGTCCTGTTTTTCTTTAATTTTTTTTTATTATTTTTTTATTTCTATTTTTTTGCAAATTGTTAATGCAAAGATTTTTTTTTTTCCCAAACAAAATTTAGTAAAGTAATATTTTTTTTTTGTTTTTGTTTCTATCCTTTTGCAACGACTATGATGAATGTAACGATGACGAATAGGAAAAAAAAAAATAACATCAACGGTATGGTGATTTCTACAAAAATTTTCTATATAGGTTTATTCCTAGAAAAAGAACTTTATATACTATGGGAAAAAAAAAAAATTGAAAAAAAAATATATATTGGAAAAGAAAACACGTTTAGTTCGCGAAAAACTTTTTCAAAAACTACAATAACATTATTTTTCTATTTTTTTTTTCAATATTCTGGATGCGGGAAAAAATATTTTTGCAATAAGTATAGTTTTTATTATTATTATTATTTTTTTTATTTTTTTTTCGTATACCTACATATATTTTTTTATTATTGTTTCTTTGGGGAATAATTTTATGCAAGCAATTTTTTTTTTTTTTAACAATTTTTGATTTCATACTTAAGCTAGTGCTGAATTTTTCTTTAATCCAAGCCATAATTTTTAAATTTACAAAAAATAGTATTCGATTCTTAAACCAATAGATTTAAGGACATTCGTATTATTTTAAGTACACAGTAAATAATAAACACAATTAGATTAGTAATTTCTTTATTGTGTATAAATGTGTGTAATAGTTAATTAAGAAAAAATTTTAAAGAATATTATCATATTTGTTTCAAAACAAATGAAATTAGGCTTATAGGACCAATTCTTGAACTATTTTGTACTATTTAATTTAATGACTTCCTATGCCTGTTAGGATTGAGAACACTGATTGAACTTAATATACAATTATTTTCGTATTTGAACCAAACTGAGTACTATACACTGTTCTTTTTACGAAAATGAATCCTGAAAGTTGTAAAGTTTAAGATCTTAAGATCTTAAGATGAACGTTGTGAATCAACAATCAAAGATTTCGTTGCAATTCTAGTCACCCTGGTTTTATAGTAAAATAAATCCAAAAAATACAATCTCTATCAAAACGATGGCGCGAGTAGGTATATCGTTTGTTAACCAATTTATATAGTAGTTAACAATACTATTTTATAATTTGATTTGGCTGTCATAGCAGCAGAAACTCAATCCTGTGTCTGGATAAAGACGAGTTTTTAATTTAACGAATCTATACTTATATATATAAAATAAATTGCAAATCGAGTATTTTGAAAAAAAAAACAAAAAATTTCAATTCAACGTTTTATCAATTTTTTGTTGTTATTTTTGTTTTCTTCTTATATGTGCATTTTTTTTTTTTTTTTTTTTTTTTAATATATATATATTTTTCCAATTTTCCTTGAAGTTAAAAGAAAAAAAACGAAAAAAAAAATAAAATAAAATAAGAAAAATTTATCAAGAAATTTTCCTGTGAGAATTTCACTCTTCTTATACATTTGTGGTGACTAACTTTAGGTTGGTGTGCACGAAAAAAAAATATCCTCCAAAGCATGTATGTAGAAAAAAAAAATTATATTATTTTTTATTATTTGAAAAAAAAAAAAAAGGATATGAGGTTCTACCGTTATAAATAAAGGACCTAGGATATACGTGCAAAGGGGTAAAGAAAAGCCCGTTTAATAAGAAAAAAAAATAAAAATGTACGAAACGCAATATGAAAAAAAAAAAAACTAACGAAATTATTAGAAAAGACTTTTGATTCCACGACGAACGACATCCTTTTCTTCAAGGATTCTTAGTTGTACTACTATCAATTTTCATTCTTGATATTTTTTATAGAATCTTTTTCTTCATTTTTTTTTTTTTTATTTTTTATTTTTGCTTGGAAAATGCATTGCAATATTTACAAAAATGTATTTTTATTTTGAATTTTTTTTTTTTATTTTATTTTATTTTCTATACATATGTGTGCCTTTTATTTTAGCATGTTTTTTTTTCACAAAGGATGAAATAGCTTTTTTTTTTATTTGACTCGATTGGATGATAAAAAAAAAAACTAAACCATTGATCGAAGGATTTATGGCAAAAATATAGGGTTATTTTTGTTTGTGTAAAAACATTGAACTAAGCATTGAATGTATTCAATGACTTCTTTTATAAGTGTCACGGTTCCCGATCTATTTTTCTATAACTGAAAAGTTTAATCCTTTTTCGATTTTATAGCATTTAAATTTATTTAGTGATATTGTAGTGGCTAAAATGAAGGCCTAAAACTTAAATAGTCCTTTACTTGAAATTCTGTATCAATATACGATTTTAAATACATAAGTTCTGAGGAAACTAATAAATCTATAAAATTTTGTTATAATAGTTTGTTTATCTATTATACTATTACTCTATTTTAAGATTTTCCAAAAAATGTTAAACAAAAATGTTGAAAATATTATATTCAACCCCCTGTTGTATATTGATAGTTTTTTGTTTTTTTTTTATATAAATGAAAACAGAAAAGTGAAAAATAAAAATGGAAATAAAAAATCAAACTGAAAGAAATTATACAAACATATCCTTTTTATATTTGTTATTTCTATTTTTTTTTATTTATTTTTTTATTATATTAAGAGTCAAGTGATGTGTACTAATACTTTAGTTATCCAAGAAATTTGTGCAAAATAAAATGTTTGTTTAATTAATTTGGTTTTACTATAATCTATCTTCTTGATAATGACAACTATATAGCAATAGGCCTGACATTAAAGCGATGCCTTAAATTAATTAATAGTGAAATTGAATCAAATTTTTTTATTTTTTATTTTGAATTCTGCTTTATTTATTTCACAATTTTATTTTTTTATTGTTAATGCTAGATATTATATGTTTTTTTTCTAATAACTAATGTCCCTATTTCGAAATCTCTAGTTCATCTATTTTCTTATTCTATTTTCTTTTTTATGTCTATTTATAAAATACATAATTTTAACACAAACATTTTATAACAGAACTTATTTGCACGCTTTTAGATATAAACACTAAGCTCTAAGCATAATGATAAAAGCCTTCAATTTAATATTAATTCTGTAAGATACAGGTTGCGTCAACTTAAATGTACGATAGTGAACTATTCAATGGTTGGTTTACCATTTTTCTAATTGAATTCCCCGTGTGCAGTTTTCTTTTTTTTTTTTTTCCAAAGAACTTGATAGTTTTATTTTATTTATTTCACATTTCAAACTCAGCATTTTTTTTTCGTTGAGACTATTTGGATTTTTTTTTTTTTATATATTTTTTCAGAGGAGAGATATATACTTTTGAAATGTCTTTTTTTATCAATCATTATGGGAACAAAAAAAAAAAAAAATTGAGAATGTTTTTATTTTCTTGATAAGATCCTTAATAAAAAAAAACAAAAAATATTGAAAATTTGAAAAATGTTAAAATTATATTTTATAAGCCTTAATTCTTTGCAGACATAATGTCGCCACAATTTGGAAACTTTAAATGTCAAATTTTAAATAAACAATATTAAATATCAAAAATTTCAGAAAAGACTACAAAAGCAAGCCATTTAAACAAATCCAACCGCTCATATTTTCTTTTGATATAATTAATAAATTTTTATTGCATTTGAAGTTGTCATATAAATTTCACAGAAAATAAATTCATTAAAACATAGCGTTATAATCTAGGTAAAATAAGGTTTACTTTACAAAATTGAATATAATATAACTTCGATTACATTAAAATTAATTTACAATACAAGACATACCTAAAAGATAATATTTCTATGTAAAACACTTATTTGGAAATTAAGTTATTGAATTGAAGTAGAATTTTTGAGTGCTTCGATAGTCAAATTAAGCTGAAATTACTTATGTTGACTATCGACATTTTTGTTTTTAAAGATTGCTCAAGATAAAGAATTTCTCTTCAATTCATTTATTTATTTATTCAAGAATTTTCAAAGTATAGGATCAATAATAATATTTTGCTTCAAGGGTATATAGAATTTTCTTTATAAACAATAGTATTAAAGAAGAGGATTCGTTTCATATATAAAAATATTGCATATATAAGTTTTTCTTCTTCTTATTTTTATTACGAAAATATGCATTTTTATTATTTTCTATATTTTATTTTTTTCGAAAGTGGTTCCACTATGTCTTTTTGTGCAGTGCAAAAAAAATGAATTTTAGAAAAAAATTATTTTTTCTATTTATTTTTATTTTTTTCTACGAATTCATAGATAATAAAATATGTAATATGTTTTTATTACGATGAAGAAACTAAGAGGACAACTGTGACAGCCCTTCTTGGAAATTTTTGGTATACTCTAATTTTAGATAAAAATATAAAGTTTGTTAAGCTTTAATTTTTATTTAAAAAAAAAATTTGATTGAAATCGAATTTTATTAATTTGAGTAAAATGGAATTTACATAAAAGCCTTGTGTTTTAATTTTAAGAACCTAAAAAAATGTTTCGCGTATGAAATAAGATTAATTTAATTTTTTATAAAGCAATGCATGAAAGTGGGAAATTCTTATGCAATGTTGGCTTAAATCGTAAGGGTTAAATATATTGTCAATTTGAAAGTGTGATTTTAATTGGAAAAGCTGCAAACTAAAATGTTTTTTAAGATGCTTTATTTCTTTTCATTCCTTAAATTTTGTCAAAAAATTAATTTTGATACAGAATTCGCAAATTTCATTTATCAGCATATACATTTATATAGTTAATATTTTTGAATATTGATAGTTAATATTTTTGTTATCTGACTTCGTATGTTGTTGAAGTATTAAGTTGGTAGTAAAAAAAATTACAAAATGAATAGGAATGTGCAGAATATTTTATTTTAAAGTCAAACTTATTTGACTGTTTTATAAAGTATATATAACAAAAAATTATAATGATGAACTGGATGATAATGTTAAAGCCAATGTCGATAAGACTTAGAATATCCGAAATAATATGATCTCTATAAATTATGATATTATGAAATTGTGTACCTTTAAATTAGAAATAAAATTTTATTGAAAAATACAAGTAATTAAAGACATAAATTATATTCACTTCATCCATATAAACATAAAATTGTATATTATCAAAAAGTTAAACAAAAACACTTTGTACTTATAACTAAATAATAAGAAAATCCAATATTTAGAAAAAAAAAAAGATTTAGAAACTTCCGTGAATCAAAATTTATAAAATCAGCAAAAAAAAAAAAAAGGATTTCCACAACTTCATCAAGGATAACATAAATTTTGTCTATTATAAAACTTTCGTATATAGAAAAAAAACTACTATTGAGAAAAAAAAAACCTACATTATTATTGAGTCCAAAAAAAAATTAATAAAAAATTTACAAACTTTTGTCAAAAGAGTAAGTACTTTTTTTCTTAATTTAAGGAGAAAATATATTTTTTTAACTTTTCCATAGAAAGGATATTTTTTATTTTCATATGGTTTTTTGAAAAATTCGTAATATTTTCAATCAACTTTAACTAATTTTTTTTTTTTTTTGTTTTTAATAAGTTAATATGTTTATATTATTATATTTGTTTTAAATTTTTATAATTAATATTAATATAGAAACATCTCTGTATCTTTAAGTCATTAGAATTTTATTATTAAGATTTCAGGATCTGTATAAATAGGAAATGTAAACGAATCGAGATTTCATATATGCCAATTACAATGTATATTTAAGACTATTAATTTTGTAAATAAGTTTCAATACGAAATGAATAATTAAAAAAAATTAAATTCTTAATTATTATGTACATTTTCGTTTAATTTATTTATCATTTAAGTTCTTTGCATACATAGTTTAGATTTTTGTATCTACATTATTTAAGTTTATAATCTAAAAAATTCATCCATAAAATATATAATTCGCCATTAGAATAATATAATTATACCTTATGTACATAAAAATAAAATGTTATGAATTTGTTTCAAATATATTCGAATTATTTTTATATTACAGAAAAAAGTATATATGAATACATTTTTATTTTTTAAATTTGTTTTTCATATTCAAGAAAAGATGCTTGCTTTAAAAGAGCCTAGTTTTTTATATATTTTAATTATATGTAAAAAAAAACAAATATCAAGAAAATAATTTTATAAACTTTTTAACCAGGTTGGAATAAAATAGAATTATTTGGCTTTTTAAAGAAAAATATATAAATTATATTATGTATTGAATTTAGGTAGACCTTGAAAATAGAGAAATATAAGCATAATTTAATCTTTAATGTAACCGCATAAAATAAAACAAATAATAAAAAAAATCTTAAATGGTCAGAACTTGAATATAAAAGTTTTATCACACAATATTTTTTGACAATGAAATTTGTTTTCTTTATATAAATTAATTATTACAAAAAACATGTAATAAATGACAGAATTCCGTCGAAGTTGTCGTGGTCGTAGATGCATTTGAATTCCGTAGTTATTTTTTTTCGCTGGATTACGATTTAACGATTCAATTAAGTTTAGAATTAATTTAGAGAAACCATCTAAAAAATCTGGTTGACATAAGTAAGTTTAGAATTAAGTTAGAGAAATAGTCTAAAATTAAAAGTGGTAATAACTTTATTTTCCAAACATTTGTATTTTTACTGTATTTCCATAAGAAATTAATAGTAATTATGATATATGTATAGAAAAATGTGTTTAAACCTAAGTTCAAGAAAGCAATTAATCAGTTTTGTTAAAAATGTTAAAGAACGTTACAAAAAGCATAAGTTTCTTTAAAAAAAAAAAACTGACCATTCGCCAGATATTATTTCTTCGATGGCTTAAAAGTTGATATGTGTGAGTGAATTCATTAAAATCTCTCTGTTTTATTAAAATTTCTATTATGAACATAATTTTATTTATATGTTGTATGTAGGTAAACTTGTCTTGCAGTTTATCACGGATCTAAAAAAAAAACCGGGGAAAAGCCCACAAATGATAAAAAAAATAAAGAATAAATAAATAGAACTTAAGTTTTCTTACGGATCTAATATAGTTTTTAGAAGTACCAAATCAAATAAAAATTAATTAAAAATATAATAAATTTCAAATACAATAAGGCCTGGTTATTTGTAATAAAAATATTTGTTTATGGTTTAGTTAGAAGATAATATAATTTTTTATGTTATAATGCAAAGTATAATACTTTTAATATTATTTGTAAATTTTAAATGAATGAACTTATGAAATTTTTTAATTCCAATTTTTTTTTTTAATTAATAGTGCATGAAGTTCATTCAGGATCTCTTGATTATTTCTGAAAAATATTTTTATAAATTAATTTATTATAGACATGCACGAAGTTTTAATAATACTTTTTTTTTTTGTTGACAACGATTTGAGTGATAAAACTTGACTCAATAAAAAAAACAGCCGAAATTTTTAGTCAGTTGAACAACACTTCAAAAATGCATTAAAAAGTGACTTCATAACTTTTGTATAATAATATAAGATTCAGAAGTTCCTGACTCTGTCTTTTGGAGTTGAATACAAAATCTAAAAAATAAAAAGAATGACTGATGTTTTGAATTGTGAAGTTAAATCCTGAAGATGAAGTCAAATCAAACATCTACGAATAATTTCTTGAAGAAAAACTCAATTCATTTTCAAATAATTTCTTGAAGTAAACTCAGTGACAAAATAATATTTTTTTCACTTGTGCAAAATTATCTTAACCACAATATTTTTATTTTTTCTCTATAAAACTATAAATTAACCAAAAGGATGCTTAGGGCAAAAAAATTTTAGCAAATATCTTCTTTCTAAATTAGTTTATTGCGATTTCAAAAAAAATTGTATAGCAGTTTAGACAACGACTTTATGTGTCTTGGATAAGTTCCACATTGAAGGATAATTTTTTATTTTATCCTTTTTCGAATTTTTATAGAGAGTATATAATTTGAAAGCTTTCGAAAATTATCAATTCATACAGATTTTCTTTTGATGTGTGTGTGAATATATGAAATATCCAAGGAAAATTGAAATGTTGTGTTGCGCAATCAACCCTTTTTAAGGATATTTTTCTTATTCTTTTTGCTACGCCCATTTTTATTATTGTTCAGTTTTAATAATTATTAATATAAGGTGATTCCAGTTACAGGTAGTATCATTCAAATATCATTGAACTCAATTATTGATTTTAGATGAGATCGTAATTCAATATTGTTATTTTTATGTTTGAGCTGTTTTTGTATTAATCACGAAAGAAAAAGGATTACTTCGATCTTATATATAGATAGTTCCGTGAATAGGCAAAAAAAAAAATTATGTTTTTATTGAATTTCATGAACATGAAAAAAATAAGATAATTCAAGCATTTTCTTTTTTTATTTTATAGTAAAAATTCATTAATATAATGTCTTGTTAATCTTGTTAATTATGTTTTGCAATAAAATCTTGTTAATTATGTTTTGTAATAAAATGAATAGTGTGTTTGCTTTTTAAATACAATTTTTTGTTTTTTATTACGGCTAAACATATTTTTATCATTTTATGTTATGAACATATAGTGCTTAATATTAAACCAATCTTTTTTATTCTAAAAATAACTTAACAATTAACTTGTATTTAAATGCAATTTAAGTTCTTGTAATTAATACCATATTGTGAACCGTCTGAATATTGGTTCGAAAACAACTAAAACAAATATTAATTAAAATTTCAAATAATTTCCTAAACAGCTAGTTTTGTTTTAAACGCAGCAAATTATTTGAAATATTGCCATTAAAGTTCAAAACGAACCAATAAATTCAGTATTAAGATATTATTATTTGAATGGTATGTTTTTAACAAAAATAAATACAGATTATGAGATTATCATTGGAAGCAGAATATTTTAATTTAAATAACTGCAAATATTACAAAATAGTCATTTCGAATCTCACATCAGCTAAATCTTTAATAAAGCTACAGCCGACTTTTGAGCTTTATGTTTAGAATAAGTTGTATTTGAATAATTATTCGCACAGTCATCGAACTGATTTAGAATCCCCATTATATATTAATAAAATATAATAATTAAATAATTGTACCCTCACTTCAACAAACTTCAACATTGTTTATATCTGTTTCTTCAAATGCGGTATTAAATCAATCACACCATATTAATATAATATCATTTTACTTAAAATAAATAATAAAAAATGTATATGCGAAGAGTGTATATTTTTATTTTTTGCATTTTCATATACGAATAAAAACTAATCGATTACTTAATAGGTCAGACGGTTTATATCTGATAATTTTAATTATCTGGTGTGCATCTAATAAAAATAGAAAATATTATAATTAATATTTTATTTACACTGCTGCTGTTTTTTTTTATTTAAAACTTGTTTTTAATTGAAACGCGACGATATGTGAATGTAAAAATTTATTTTGTTAATGATAAATATAAAGTTAATAATTTAAAAAAAATTTATGAGTTTTATGAGTTAATGACATTGTTAAAGTTTTCATAAATGCAGATTATACATTTGGTTCAGATACTTTCTATATTGAAAACAATAATATTTTATGCCACGCAACATTAAGAATTAAATATCATGAAAATAAAAGTAGCCATATACTGTAGATCAGAGATTCCCAACCTGGGGTCCATGGACCCCGTGGGGGTACGTTAACCAATTCTGAGAGGTACGTGGAACTGTTCGTATTGAAAAAAATATATGTACATAATATTCTTTTTACAGCTTACACATAATTTGAAAATCTAATTTTCTTTCCAAAATTTTGTGAATTGTGTATATTTTAAATAAGTATATTAAAACTCATAACGAAATCTTCAAAAAAAATGTTGATGGTATCATTCCACCAACTTTTAATGTCGATAATTGGATTAGAAACGCCTTCACAATTTCATTAGACAAGATTGTTGACACTGATAATGATAACGCAAAAGATGAGCCCATTGACTTGAGAAATAACATGAAAACTCGCAGTGATTTTGAAACAATGATGCTGGATCAATTTTGGTGCTAACAAAGCTAGGCGTATCTAATCACAACGTGCGTTAAAATTTCTTATTCCGTTTGTTATAAACTGTATGCACTCTTTTTTAGGGGTACGTAAAGATTCAAATCATTATCGAGGGGTACAAATATTTCAAAAGGTTGGGAACCATTGCTGTAGATTATAATTAACATGTAAAATTAACTATGTAGGAACTCGGAACATTTATAAATAAATAATATTTTTGTTTATTTATATCTACCAGTATTTCACAGTTCATTCATAGTAAAGTTATAATATAATTAAGTGATATTTTAAAGAACAGTTCTAATCTATATTTAAGAATTAAAATTATTATTTATATAGTTGTTATTATTTTTAGGTAATTAAAAGATATTATTATTCACAAACTTTTTTCAGCAAGATTCAGAGCTTTGTTTTTATCAGATTTTCCACTGTAACTTAAAAAAATTTTCTTTCTGATGTAAATTTGTTTAAAAAGTAAACCCTCATGAACTTATTATTTATTCATTCTTGTTAAATAAATTCAAATTATTGATTAACATACAAATGTAATGTAAGTAAATTCTTTTTAATATATACATAGAAATCTAAATTTAGCAAAATACATTTCAATAAAACTTTGTATATACACATATATATATACATCATACATATATTATAAACTTTTTTTTTATTAACTATCTATAATTATTGCGTTTCCACATGTTTTAAGTTTCATTAATGTTAGGTTTTGAAATAAATTTAATTAATTAATGTATTATATATGTGCATAGTACAACATACATATATAATAATATAAATAAATATCATACATTCAATTTTGTGAATGCAAAATAATGTTTTATTAAAAATAAACTATATATACAGAAAAATTTATTTTGCCACCATAAAATCATTTATGTTTTTATGTCATGTTTATGAAACATTATGATAAAATTTTATTTATCTAAAAAAAAAAATCAACTGCTGGCTACTTTAGATTCCACGCTGTTGTAGCCGAAAGAGAAATTATTTCAATAATTGAATATTTAACGAATTCTGCAAAATTTGAAATTGTAATTAAAAGCAATTGAACAAATATAAATTTCTCTATGCGGTTTTTGAAGAATAATATATTGATAGATAATTGTTTTATGGAATTAATCAGTTTTTGAAGTCGCTTAAAAAATAACGAAAGACTTAATAGTTAGCTTTAGTCCATTTATAATCATGATATAAACATAACTTATTGCGCACATAATTATAGTATTCTCAATTTGAAGTAGTTTAATATAGAGCCAGACTAAGTCTATGTGTAGCTGACAAACTACAAGGAAGACAAACCAATTTCAAAAGCTCAAATATTGACAATTTACTCAAATTTAACTTAAAAAACTTTCTTAAAAACAATTTCATACTAACAAATATGCGATGAAACAAAATATCTTATCTACAAATCTTAATCTAAAGATCATCAAAAATGAGATAAAAAAAATTAAGGCAGAAGAGTATTTTTATATTGCAGTTCAAGATTCATCAACAAAAGAAACAAACAATTATAATCACTTTCGATAATAACTAGCTACGGGATCGTTTAAAATAATTATTTCGGATATAATGGTTGTAAACGCAATTTTCATGGTGCAAGTAATGGCTTATGATTGTGTATTTTAAAATAAAAAACTGAATGCGTTCACAAAAATTACTAAACAATATATAATAAAGGAATTTTAAAAATTCTGGTTTTTGTGTGTAGGTACGGACGCTGTGTCATAAAAAATAAGAGTTTTTAGTGCATATTTTTTATGTCGCATTTTATGCACGACTACCGAAAGCCATTAAAATGAGAGAGAAAAATTAATTTTTATGATATTTACTAAAATTCTAAAATTGATGTTTTAAATTTATTTTTTTTTATTTTTTAACTTTCAATATTATTTTGAACTTAACTTAAGTTTAAAAAGAACAGGACAAATATAGTTAAGACAAAATAGTTAAGTAAAACACTGAAATGAATAAAATTCAATTTAAATTTTAAATTTTTGATCTGCGGAATATAGTTTTTGCTTTTTGTTTCGACTAGTTTTAGTAAGTTTGCAGTGAACTTACATCAAGAAGTAATTAAATCAAAAACAGGAGAAATAAAATTTGAATCCTGTGAGAAATAGTGCTATAGGGATAAAAAATATTAATTTATTATATACTTGGGCCACTTTCCTATTGAAAACTGTTTTTGTTAAGGTTAATAATTATTGTATTATAATTATTATAAAGATTATTTCAAGTTCTGTTAGGCTTTCTGATATTATGGAATAAAACACTGAAATTTTTTTTTTAACTATATAAGTAACCATTTAATATACACAAGAGTAAAAAGACTTAGCCTTTTCAAGTTTCTAAATAATATGTAAAAAACAATTATTGTGGTTATGAGTATATTTAAGTAATTATTATATTAACAAGTTAGTATCAATCAAAAGAAAACATATACAAACATAATTTCTTAACGCTTTAAAATTATACACAAAAATTAACAAACCAATAAATAATAAATTGTTATCTTCAAGATAATTAATCATTCTTTCAATTATAACTTTATTCGAAATATTGTTTTTTACAGAAATATTGTATTTCAAGTCAATATAAAGTTCATTACATTAAAAAAAAACATTAAACTGCGGCAGTTGTAATGTGTACTAGTAGATGACTTCAGCAGGATAAGCTTATTTGCCACAGCAAGGAAAAAGAGCTGTAATTTTTAATTAATTTGTTTTTAGTTCTAAATTTACACAATAGTAAATTCACTTCGATTCGATGCACAAATGTATCAGTCTTTATATATTTTGATGCTTTGATTAAAGAAATTACATTTTATATAAAGGATAACCGTAGCTATAACCTAGTATTGGAAATTGTAAGAGTATGATGCTAGGTTCCATTTTCAGCACTTATTTAAATTGTATTTAATTTGTGTTGAATTATAATTTCAACTTACCTTATTATGGCTAGTCGGACAATCAAGTGTTAATAGACAATTATTATTATTTCTATTTATCGTTGTTATGTATCCGGATTCAATTTTAATTGATGAATTATCGTCTTCAATTGTTGATGTGTCAGCTGGAGCTGTTGTTGTTGCTGCTGCAGAGCTTATTGCAGTTGTTGAATTACAAAATTGTCCAATACCGATTTGTCCGTCTCTATACCAAGGATACATAATTTTTTTAATAAAACCAAACCTCTTAACTTCATTCACTTAAATTTATTCATTTAAACTATTTATTTTTACTACATTTTTATTTACTTTTTTATTATATGCGCTTAATTTTATTTTGAAAAAAAAAAAAAAAAAATTAATTGTAAAAAAAATTCAATTATAATAAAAGTGAAAAATTTGAAAGCATAAATGTGAAATGCAAATTAAATCTATTAAGTTATTGTAAAACTTCAAAAAAACAAAAAAAATAAAACAAAATAAAAAATGAACTGGGCTTTAATTTTTTTGTAATAATTATAATAACTTTTTACACAATAATATTATATTGGTGTAATAAGTATATGAACTTTTCTTGTTTGCTTGTTAACACAGTGTTTATTAAATTTGGAAATGAATTTGAATATATAAACTCTGTTTTATTTGACATTTTAAATAAAAATTGAAGTTTTCTTCGAAAAAAATTTTCAGGAATAATTTTTATGTAATTAATATGTTTCGAGATTCAAAGTGAAGAATTAGAGAAATAAGATTGATGTTATATTTTGGTTAAATTATGAGGAGCCTTTAACTAAACGAAATGATACCAACAAAAATTCAAAGCTTCACATTTACTTCAGCCGAATGGAACTACAGCGGGAATGGAATAGTTTAGATAATTTAAAAAAAAAGGAATTATTTTGTTGCAAAGTTTCTTCCTGTCATTGTGTTAATGCGGGATTTCTTTTATTGGAGTAGTTAAAGCGGTTGTATTCAAACTTTTGAAAAGTCTTTTGAAGATAAGAAATGATTCAAATATGCATTTTATAATTAAAAAATTAATTTTTGATTCTTATTTGTTAAATGAGAGATTCTTTTTAATACTATCGACTGAATTCATGCTTAACATTAAGGTTTTTAGTATGTATTTAATGTACTTGTATGCTTTATGTATTCCAAACTTGTTATTTTCTTTGAAAACATTTTTTTTAATACCTACATCAGGGGGTGAAGATCATCAGGCTAATCAATTTTAGAGAATGTCCTTTTTGTCGCAAGTATTCAGAAATTTAAAGCCTCATTAAAAATAACATTTAATATTAAAAATAAATAGTTTTATAACAAAAAGTAAATAAAAATAGAAAAATAAAACTTACATTTTTTTTTTATTTTATAAATAAGAAATTTTATATTTTTTTGAAGGTTAATTTTAGCTTTTTGTTTATTTATTTATTTTCTTTTGCTTTTTTTTTTAACTTGTTTCTAACTTGTTAAAACAGAAAATATTAATTTTATTTCTATTTTAATTTTAATTTTTTCACAATTTTTATGTTTCTTTAAAACTTTAGTTAATAATTAAATATGTAATTTAATATTTTTTAATATACATTTTTTGTTTTTTTTTTTGTTCAGAAAATCCTCAAAATAAATGTCAAAAAATTAAAATTAATTACGCTTATTTGAAATTATTGTATAAATTATATATTATTGAATAATTTTAAACTTGTCAATATTAGAGATGCATTTACACATAGTTTCAGGAGTAATTAAATCATTTTTTAAATGAATTAATTAGTATTTAATTTTAAAAAAAATTTAATTTATAAAAAAATTTATTTTGTGTAAACATAATTATGTTGTCCTTCAACTTATTTAAGAACTAACTACTGTTGTAATTTAAAGATTTTTAATTTGCTACGCTGCGATGTTAAAAATTAAATTTGAATTAAACTAGCTGAAATTTACCTTGAGTCTATTTGAAAAAGATAATTTGTTTTAATTATAATCGAAAAGAAATCCAGAATTAGAAAAATCTGAAAACCTTTTATTAAATACTTGTGTTTCTTTTAAAAAATGTGAATAAATTATTTGCAAACTCAAATAATAGGTAATATTAATCGAAATCTAGACCCCAATTCGAATCCTTGGGCTCTAATAGTTTTTAGTTCCTCAAATCGATATCTATCTAAAATCTAACCATTTATTAATTTTCATTAGACTCTATTTAAACTTTTATAAAATTTAAAATTAATAAACTTTTTATATGAAAATTGTTTTGACCCATGGCTGGTTGATAGCGCAAATTCTATTAATCAATAGAAAATTTAGTAAAAATTGTGTTCAGAACTGCCGCCAAGAATTCGGACTTGGTGATGACAATGTTTTCCCGGCAGTATTTTAATAAGTTTTGTTAGGTTTAATAATTTTTTTCCTTTTAGAGACATTTTCTAATGTTACAAAATTTTTTCTAAATGAAATAAAATCGTCGGTAAAAATCATATGTGTTAAATGTCCCAAAAAACACATTTTACAAAAGAGCATATCTTTATTACAAAATTGACTCTTTGAATTTATATTAAATGTTGTTAATTTCTTTTGAAAAAATTTTTTAATTTATATTTTATATATGTGAAAATTTTGGAGAATAATATCTCTGAAACGGGGGTTGGTCGATTCAAACCCTTTTGGACGTTTGGCGCGCCTCACCAAGTCTTAACCAAATCACACTTTTACACGTAAATTGCATTTTTGCCAAATTATTTAAAATTATATTTTTGATTAATATTAAACAAAATATTAAAAAATTATAATTACATTCGTAAAATTACAAAAAAGGGAGAATAGAGGAAATAATTTCTACTTTTCAAGTTTAGTTTTAAGGATTTTATGTAAAAATAATGTTTGAAAGTTTAATTTAGTTTTCTTGTAAAAAAAAAAAAATTGATTCCTTTCGATTGAGCTTTTTTTAAGCTTCTGAATATTTTTAATATTAGTTATATCCATTTGTTCTTTAATTTATAAAGAGTACTACAGGCAAGATATAATTATTTTATATTGTCGAACATTCTAGATTAGCATTAGATTAACAAGTTTTAGTGCCTGCTATATTTGGTATTGAAAAAATCATTTGGCGGCATAATGGAATCTATTTTTTGATGAAATTTTAAGTACTTAATAAACTTAATTCCTTTATTTCTAGATTTATTAGCAAGGTTGCAATTTTTTAATTGATTAAAAAATATAAATTCAAATATATACAAAATTTTAAGATAATTAATAAAATATTTTCTTCAGCTATGTATATCCAATAATAAACAGTCTTTATTAATTACAACTAAAGAAAAATGTCAGAAATTTTTATTTATAGTTTTTATTTATAGTTTAAATGGCTCGCATTTTTATACACAGAATTAAAAAATTTAAGTTGATAATTTTCTAAATTAAGTTTGATTTACATTTTTCTTTTAAATGTTTAATTATTTTTTCGGGGCGATTAGCCTTGACAATCGCAATTTTATATATGAAATTTAATGTTGATAGATTTTCTGGACAATTTTTATTTAAAATATTTTTAGTTTTTATGCTTTTTTTTTTAACTTTAATTTAATTCCATCAAGGAAAAAAAAAATTAATTAAAAAAATGTTTTGGCGCCTTTAATGCATCAAAAGAAATATATGATTCTTTCAATCACAAAAAAATTTTTGGCGCTTAATGAAATTAGATTTCATTTGATTTTAATTTTAATTTTTTTTTTAATTTTATTAAAAATTTTATGATTATATTTTTTTTCATATAAATCCAATTTAATTTTTTACGTTAAATAATAAAAACTGAATAGTGAGTGCTTGGTTGTTAAATTAAATAAAAAAACATAACAAAACATTTTAAAATTTTTTCATTCAAGTTTTTTTTTACAACAAACAAAAAAAGCGGTCTATTCAAGTTAAAGTCGCGAAAGAATCTAAAATTACGAAAATATTTTTTATGATCTTTTTTTTTTTTTTTTTAATTCTTCAAAAAGAAATTTTTAAAACCTTGGAAAAATCTTTTCCTTCACTTTTCAGTTGTAATTTTTTTTTCCTTAAAATTTTTTATTTTTTTTTTTACACAAACGGCAAACAAATTTTTTAATCCGACGAATTCAAAAGTACAAAAGATATTAAGAAAATTCACAAAAAACAAAAAAGAGTTAAAAAACAGTAGCTATGATTTTTTTTTTTAATATTTTTTTTACAACTCTTTTTTTTTTTTTTTAGGTTTATGTTTTTCTAAAAAGACAAATAGTCTCGGTATCCAACCAGAGAATACTAAAACTACGAATATAAAAACAGAAAAAAATTTATATAAAACTTCTTGATTTTCAAAAAAAAAAAAAAAAAACAGAAAAAAAAGAAGCATAAAAAACATAAAAACGAAATACAGAAGCATTTTAGGAAAAAAAAAATAAAATGTAAAAATTACACAAAAACAAAAAACCTTTTTTTTTGGGTCTTTTTGCCTGTTTTTTTTTTTTTTTTTTTGTAGAATCTCACAGATACAAAAGAAATTTTCCCACATTCAGCAAAAAAATCGAAATAGCATAACAAAAATATCTGAGAGCATAAAAAATATAAACAAAACACAAAAATTTTTGTATAAGAATTGTATGGAAAAATCTGTAATTGCGCAAAAAAAAAAAGGGGAGAAACATGATAAACAGGTAGTTTAGATATGAATTTATTATTATGATTATGTTTTTTTTTATTTTATTATTATTTTGTTTTTTTTCAAAAACATAAAAGTTCGTTGCACGTGTATAATGATTTGAGAGCATGAAAATTTTTTTTTAAAAGATTTTATGCATTTGAGAGATAGAGAAATTTTATATACATAAAAAAAGCTAGAGTTAAATGTAGAAAAATTTTAATTCAGGAGCTCAACGTAAAATTTCTAGCCATGTTAGATAAAGGATCGAATAGCGAAAGATTAAGTTTACCCTCAATATTTTCAATGATTATTAAGTTTTATTACTTTGGTATACTATTTAAAGTTGGATAGTATAGTATAGTAGAGTACATTTTAACTTTAATAGTAGAAGGATTATAAAAATTCATTGTGAGGAATATTTATTCTTCTTTTTTACCTATACCTCTTCAAATTATATATAATTATTTAGTTTAAGATTTGCAACGACTTTCACACTATCGCAATAGGAAATACAAATATAGTCTTCGGTAAAATATTTTTTAAGAACGATTAATAAATATTGAATAAAAATTTGAGCAATATTATAGTTTTCGAATTAAAATATTCTTCTTTTAGTATGACAGCAAAAAGTTTGGCACGGTCATATGAAAATGTAAGACATACAATATCTTGAGCACTTCCTTTGCGAACAGAATTCGTTCCAATTGTTTGTGATAAGATCCTGCTTGTCTTCAGTCTCAATTTTTAATTAGATGAGAAGTATGGAAAAAGAATAAATTCTATATCTATATTTCAATAAAAATATTCTTCATTGAAGTTCGATTCTAATACAGGACTCTATTTTTACATATACTATATTTGCAGTGAAAAATTAAAATATTTGTTTTAATTAATAATAATTTAAATTAAAAAAAAAAAATAAATAGAATAACAAAAGAATTTCAATTATTAATTTTTTTTTTTTTTTTTTTTTTAGGAAAAACCAAAGTTATGTTTATGTTGAAAAAAAAAAAAATTTAATAACTTTATTATTATTTTTGTTTGCATCGGAAAAAAAGAAGCTTTTCCAGAGAGTATCTAAATAAAATTTTTATTTTTCTTTCAATATAATTATATGTATTTATTATGAAAATTAGATTCGCATCTCAAGCTCTCATAACATAATTTTTTTTTTATTTTATGTTAGTATTTTTTTTTTTGTGTGCTGCTCTTTATTTTTATTTAAATTTATTCTAATAAAAATATATATAGGTTTTTTCTAGGCGGGTGGAATTCAGATTGCTCTCATATGAAGCTTAATGTTGTATATAAAAAAAAAGTGGGGATTTTTTCTAGCATTTTATAAGAGACTTTTAATTAATATATGTAATATATGTATATAAATACATTAAAAAAAAATAGAGGGGATTTTTTTTTAAAAAATAATTTTTGTTGTTTTTTGTTTATAATAATTAAATTTTTTTTTTCAACTTTTTTTTTATACTACAAGAACCAATCCAATTTAATGTCGCTCCTATTTTTTTTTTTTTTTTGGTTAATAAAATTTTTTTATTTATTTTTTTTTGCATTTCTAATAATTTGGTATTTTTTACAATGAATAATATTATCAGAAAAATCAAAAAGAAAATTAAACACGTGAAATATATCACTTTTTTTTAATATGTACTTTATTTTATTTTTAATTTTTTCTGACAGTATAATTAAATTGCTTCTGTACCGCTTTTACAAGCTGAATAGTTGAAGAAAATTGCTTTGAACTTTCAAATTTCTAATTTGGTTTGATTGATTCTATTATTCCTTTCTAATATCAAATAAGGTTTAAGAATTCAATTTAAAAGACAATACCCAGATATTTTGTCAATAATTGGATTAGTCTTTTACTTGAATGTATAGTTGTGTTATTCGATATAAAATTGTACCTGTACTCCATTCTTCTACAAGTTAATAAATATTTAATTTGTTTTCTATGCAAATTGGTTAAATTTAATTTTTGTTAGAAGGAAATAATATGTATGTAAATCTTTTTCAATTTTAAATATCAAAATAATTTAAAACTGTAAAATTGTAATGTTTTGACATAACAACTATTTTTAGTAAATAAAAATTGAATATTTGTTAAATGAATATTTGGTTAGAAATGTTTTTTGACATGTTACTTAAATAACTGATATATAACTATATTTCATATAATCCTATTATATATGCCCCACAGTATTCAATTCAATTTCTATTTTTTCATTTTTACGTAGTTATTTTAATAATCTTCGAATTTTATTTTATGTGACATTCTTTTCATAATATCAGATGTCACTGTTTATTCTCTTGAAGAAAATCTAAAAAATCTGGTCTAAACTTCAAAAATACTCAAATAATAAATCGTTTCCATCAAGCACTTTTTAATTTTAGATGCATATTTATTTTCGCGACGGTATTACATAACATCCTGCTAGGATCAATATTTTCTTTCTTACTGTGTCATCGCACTTATATCGTCGGCGTTATTTCAAAATTTTCGTTTTTCTTCAGATTCAAAATTCAAAACAGTGAAAATTTGAAATTAAAAAAAAAATTAAAATAACCACATGTCACACAGATATGAGTATTAGAGAGCTACAAATTTTATGCAGAATATTATTCAAAGAAAAAAAAAACACCGACGACATCCATTTAATTTGAATATTTCATGTAAGATTCAAATTAAAATTTAAATTTTAATATTTGTTATTTCCTATTTTTTGTTTTTATGTTTTAATGTTTTCCAATCATAAATATTAATATATAATATTATGTATATTTTAAATTTTTAGTTCTTTTTTTTGCCATTAACATTTTTTCAAAGTGCTGTAGTCCTATCGCTATTAATTCAAGAATTAATTAGATGTACAAGTAAATAAATGAAACTAAGTAATACGAAAAGTTTTAACTAAATTTTTTTTAACATGTATAACTTTAAGTGAACTTTCTTTTTTTTTTGTGGATTTCTTTAGAATTTCAATACGATCTACATTAAGTTTTAGCTTGATGCTTGAATGTGCCTTACTTGAAGACTAAAATGATCTCTTACAGATTTACATGTCCGATCTTGGTTTGAATTTAAAACTTCCGAGAGAAGTTCTCACTTTATTTATTTTAATTGCACATATTGATTTAAGAAATCAGTTTCGAGTTTTTAGTATTAAAAATTATTTCGATTTTTATTTTTTTTATACTAAGAACCTTATCAGTTAAAGCACGCCTTAGAAGTCCGTCGAAAACGAAAAAAAAAAAAACCTTTTTTGCCAATAACTTTTTAAATATAAAAAGTTTTGTCCGGAAATTTTGTGAATCGTTCGTCATTGAATTAAGCCCATCGCCACCACATATGGTAAAAAAAAACACCAATCAAGAATTTCAATAAAAGATGTTCCCCTAAAAGTGCTAGACATTGGAATGTTGTTTCCTTTTTTTTTCTGTAATGAAACATATATATTTTACAAATTTTTTAATATACATTGTGTCCTTATTTTTATTATTCATTCATTACCATTACTCATTATACTATTAAAAAAAAAAATGAAAAGAATTAATTTAAAAAGAACTTAAGAACGAAAAAATAATTGTTTGTTTTGGTCAGTTTTTTAATTGCTAGTAGAAGAACATAAATTTCTGCTCAAACAAGATACAATTATTATTGCAACAAAGTGTATTTTGAGGAAGCGATATATCAACAAATAAAAAACTTTAACAGAAAACAATCTTAGATGTATTTAATTCCTAAAAAATTATTAAAAATTTTTTTTTTGTAATATTGTATTTAAAACAACCGCAAATAACAAGTTTTTCATTAAAAAAACATAAATATTATTCTTTAAAAATTTAAATTTTCTCTTAGATATAATCGCAGATAACAATATGATTGGAAACATTACAATAAGATTGAATTTTGAATTTCATAAAAATTGTACAATGGACAAGAACATGCATAAATATATATATTCAAAAACATAATAATAAATGTTGTTAAAACTGTAAACAATAGAAATTAGAAAATATCTTAGAAAAATGTTAATATCATTTAAATTCGTACATCTTTATGTAAGTCAAGGGTATTGAAATCTATGTAAACTTCACTCAAAATGAATATTATTAATATTCCTATAAGAGCCTATAAGATTTTCAAAACTTCAATCTTCATTGAAATATTTCTTAATTGCTTTTTTATGTCGTATCAGACGCAAAATGCTGAAAATGAACTTATACATTGAATAAAAAACCTCTTCAAAAATCGTAAATGTAAACAAAACGTTTTTATGTGAATTTCATTATTATTATAATTAAATACTAAATTTTTAGTTTTTAAAAAATTTTTTTTTTGTTGTAATAAAATGAATATCATGCATGCAATTTTATTTTTAATTGAATGTATATTTTTTGTACGTACCTCTATACCTACATTATTTATGCTTTTATGTTGTAAAAAATTAACCCTCCACTTTGGAGGTTATAAAACTATACATATAAAATATAATTAATTAAAAAAATGGTTTTTTGCAAGAAAAAAAAAAAACCAATACGAAAGTAGAGTAAAACAAATAAAATAAAATATTATGTAAGATAAATTTGATTCCTGAACATCCATTTTTTGAATGAATTTAAAAATGTTTTTTTTTTTCTTTCACTTTCATTCTAATCTTTAAAGTTTTAAAGATACACTTTTTTTGAGATTTTAGTTATAAGTGAATTCGATTTAGTATAATGATTAGAAGATATAAGGGCTTTTTTTTTATAAATAAAGAAATTCATATTGAATTATTTTTTTTTAGTATCTAATTCGTTTTTCTCCTTTCTTTTCTTTTTGAACTATAAAACGCAAAATTTTAAATAGTGCGCTTGGATATTTGTCGCCAAGTGAACGTCTGCGGTCCTTTAGACAAAATAAGCTTATAATAAAGTTCAAAGAATAAAAAGCTAATAGAAATTATTACCAATTTTGAATTAAAGTAACTGAGAGCAATTTATGTGCCTAACAACATTAGAACATAATTCTGAAACATTAAAACTCTAAAACAAAGGTAAAAGTAAATGAAGTTAAATTTTTTTAATCTCCTACAATTCAGCGACACACTATATAAATTTGAAAAATAAAGACAATGGAATTATATCAAATTATATTAAGTACTGAGGTCAATATTTTTTATGCAAAGTTTTTCAAATATGATAACAATTTTTTATTTGTGGTTCAAGAAAAGCCGTACTTGGATTTTACAGATGAATGAGTTTTCAATGCGAAAAAAAAAATTAGGGAATAATAATTGAAAAGAATTTTTGTGGGAAAATATAATTATAATTATAATATTAGTAATACAAATATAAAAGATTTAAATTCCATTCTTAGATTGCTTTAAAAGTCGGAGAAGAAAAAATTGTAATTTTCTTCCGTTGGAAATCATATTTTTAGTTTTTGTTATACTTTTCAATTTATGATTTTATGTTAATTGTTGCTTTTTAATTGTAAAAAAATTTTTTTTTTTATAAACTCATTAAAATATTCAGTTTTCTTATATTTAATTTCTTAATTAGCGAAAGATTAAAAAAAAAACAATAAATTTATTTATACACATAAAATTTGATATTATCTTTATTCTTTATTTTTATTCTCATTAAGATATCATTGATTTAAAACTGGCAGAAGGATCAAAATAATGTTAAAGTTATTTTTACTCATATAGGGGTGAAATTAACTTCTGCATTTTGTGAGTTTTTTTTTGCTTACCATTCTCGTAGAGCTCTGCAATATAAAAAGTTAAATTTTTTTTTTGACATTTACCTTTCAAAGTAGCTTTATTAAATATAGTACAATCATTTTATGCGGGCTTGAAAGAATAATTTGAGAATTGTATTTTAATATTATAGGTGCTGGTAATTACGGAAAATATGTAAAAGGAAAAAAAAACATATATGTTGTATATAGTTGTATTATAAACCACAAAAAATATACACCAATTGGTTTCATGGAATGCGCAAACTCTTTTTTATTTTTTTTTTAATATAACGAACCAAAAAATATTTGTGTTTATTTTTTTTTTTGTTTTATAGCAGAAAGGTACCTACCATTTGTAAGTAATAATTGGGTATCCCGCCTCTTGTTTGGCCAAAATTTTTAGGAGAAGTAAATATTGAAAAGGTTTTTAAATATTTTATTATGCTTAGATTATGTTATAAAAACCATTTTTATATTATTATTTATTTTTATGATAAATAATTATTAAAAACCTATTAAAAATAAATTTAATTCTTTGTATATTTGTTGTTTGTCAGGTATATCAAGTACTGAATTAAATTTAAATTTATGCCAAAAAGCAAATAAAAAAGGTATTTGTTATTAAGTTCATCAGGTTATATAAATTAAGCATTGTAAATGGCGAATTAAACAAGGTTTTCAGTGTTAGTTGCTTGATATGTTCATGGGACTGTTATGCATTACAATCGAACGTTATATTATGAAAACAGAATAGAATATTCGTAAGGTTTTTCGATCGTAATGCATAATAACCCTCAAATCGGAGCAGCGTCGGTCTAGTTTATTTTTATGCTTATTTAGCTTATATCTTATGTCTCTAGAGTTGATATTGTTATAATGTGGTTAAAAGTTGAAAAACTCAAAAATTTACATTTCAAACGTTTAAATTTTTGGAAAAAAAATTATTTTTTAGATATAATATTTTAATATCTAATTAACTATTGAACAAAGTATATACCTATAATTTTTATAATAATGAAATGTTTGGTTTTTAACCCATTTTTATTCTGTAGAAAAATTTGAGCATACAATTTTTTTGCTTTTCATTGGTTATTTTAAAGTAAAAAAATATATATATTTTTATTAAATTTATGAAAAAAACTTGAATTTTTCGTTTTATTTTGTGTTTATTTTTTTTTGTACTACAGATACATAAAATTAAGGTAAAATGTAGATAAAAGAGAGTTAGTAAGAAAAAAAAGAAGCTTTTGGTTTTTAAGCAGTGAAGCGTTGCAAAAATTTTACCTTTTGTGCATATATACAATACATACATTCAGATAGTGATTTTCTTGAAAATAAAAGAAGCGATACATATTCACATGGGAAGCTATCTTTTCTTGTATATGAATGTATATATTTTTATTTGAAATTCAAAAGATGCACTCTAATTTTATGTATTTTCTTTTTTTTTTTATGTTAAAAATATTTTTTTTCTTCTTGCATTATAAATAATATTATTTTTTATACAATAATAAAAAAGAAATAGAAAAACAAGTTTTATAGCACGCGAGTAACTTTTTTTATGTTGAGAGGATTTTTTTTGTTCACAAATCTAAACTATATATAAGGATTGTTTTCTTTTTGGTCTTTTTACTGTCAAGTGGTCTTGAAAGATGATTATAATCTTATTTTCAATAATAAAATATATAATTTTATTTTTAATGTACAACTATAATAGTAATTTTATGTTATTGAGTCGGTTTTGGATTTGAAATTTTTCTTCACATGATTACAAAGATATAAAAGGATCAATATGCTAATAGGAGAGTAACAAACTATAGCCCCCTAAACAGACCATAAATAATTTATTCTTGTTGTACTGATTCGTTAACTATTTAGAATCTTCTTCATTTTCAAGTTTGTGGGAATTCTTAGATTCGATAGTGTAACTTAATTGATTTTCTTTTAAGTATACATATAGGCTGCCACTTGCATTTCTTTAAATTAATTATTCTGTCAGTCGGTCTTTATTTAGTTAATTAAGGCTCGTTATTAAAATTAAAATTTTATCAATATTATCAAATTGGATCTTTTGTTAAAAAAACAGACAGTACGAGTATATAAAACTGTCAAAAACGCATAAATTTTATTTGCAAACCCTTTTATATATAATTTAAATTTTTCTCAATGATAATAATGTACATTGTGTTGGTAAGTGTAGTGAGAATCTGGGGAACATAGTATCTATGTTTATGTGTAAAAGTGGATGTAACACAAATACAATTACTCTACAACTTTATATATATATAATATTTTATGCTTTGCTGATAGTAGTAAGCATTTTGTAAAATTTAATTATTTTAATGGGTTAGCCCAAAAAAAAAAAAGAAACAAAAAATTCTGTTTTTAATCTTGTCATATTTTCTATTTTGCCCTCGAAACATTATATATTATATTATAGTGCCGTAAATTGTATATAGTTTTATCGATATTATTATATGAAATAATTTTAGTTTTTATCAATTTTAATTTAATTACATTTTCGATATTACAAAAAAATTGTTTACATTTTTTGCTGTACATTTATATGATTTTTTTGTTAGTGCCAAAACTACCTTGCATATATAAGTACATACATAATAATATGTATGCATATTATGTACTATATCATGTTATTGGAAAATTAATTTTATTTAGTAATTGTGTTTTAATTAAATTAGGTAAATTAATTTAAAAAATATTTTTTTTTAAATAAATCTATGTTTGTGTTAAAAAAAAATCGGTATGTTCTGCATGCATAAGATATAAGTAAACAGTTGGATCATTTAGGCTTCATTCATTTTATTCAAAGTTTATTGTGGTTTTATAAACCACTCTATAAGCTTCAGTATTCATAGTTTTAGTTATTCGGAATCATTTGTATCGTTCTCAAGTGAAAAATGAATTAAAATCTCTTTTTTCTAATCTTAACTTACGGAAAGATGCATTTAATTTAGTAATTAATATTAGTACATAGTCCAAGTAATTCGATGTAAATGCAGAAATGTTTATGACACGAGATATGTCTGTATTTGATTTTCGAAATAATTCAGCTTCCTTTCGTGTCTATAGTTCTCAGATTCTTGATGAACGCGGGTCTATGACCATGACCATCATATGATCATCGAATTGCAGCAAAACTCATTTATATAATAAAATAATTTAATGACAGTGGAAAAATCCATATAATAATTTCTTTTTATTATTTCAGACGATAATATTAATAATTAAATTGAAATTCATTTTCGTCATAATGACATTCAGAAAACAAATAATAATTATTATTTTGTTTTCTAAACATTTTTCAATTCATCTTAATCTTCTTGTATAGTCCTAAATGATAAAGGAAATTAAAAGGATATTCAAAATGAAAAATAATTTTATTGGGTGCTAATTTTCTTAGTTTCTTTTTCTTCTCATCATAATCTTATCTTTTTGAAAATGATAAAGGATTTCAAAGTAAAATAAAGAAATGATTAAACTATATCGTCAAATTATTCATCAATCAATCTTTTCCTTAGATATAGAAGAAAAAAAATAATGTTTTCCCTGTCCACCCTAACTTCTGTTAAGCTTAAAGCAATGGCATAGAAATAGCTATAGTAAAATGTTTTTATTGCTTCGTAGATAATACAAATTACGTTTTGAATATTTCTCAAACATTTCATTAATTATGGTGTAGCGTTATATGTCGTCGCACAAAGATAGGAGATTATTGAAAAAAGGACTAGAAATATGTATAAAAATATGGTTAATTATTATTGGATGGCAAAAAAAAAGTTAAATTTTGGGCAAACAATATTCCATAGGATCTGCATTTTTAATAATAAAAAAAAATCATCATTTCAAATTTTATTCCATCTCATTTCGACATCGACTTTTCCAATGAGAGAATAAGAACTGAACTTTGCTGCTAATATCACTCAGCTTTAAAGTAAAAGCTTTTATGTAAAAGTCATAATATTGAACCATCTCGGAAAATATGTTCGACATTTAAATTACAAACATAAATCATGATACAAGCAAAAACAATATTAAACTTACAGTACAAGCTGGTAATCAAACGATTGAAGAACTAACAAGATAATTCATTAGTTGAAATATTAAAAGAGAGTAGCTTATTATTACTTAGCATTATCTTTAAGTAGAAAATTTTCTTAAAGAAAAAGGAAAAATAAATTTTGTCTGCAATGTTATTTTCAAAAAATGAAACTCAATGTGATTCAATGCCCTTAAAATCATTTGTCTTATTTATATTTTTTTTGTTTGATTTTTTTTAAGATGAATTAAGTTTTCATGAAATCGATAGAAATCATTTACTCACCACTTTGTCTATCACAAGAAGCAATTGATAAGAATTTTTCAAAAATTTATTAATGAATTTCTGTGATGGCATATTATATGGAATAAAATGAAATTATATAAGATATTTGTTACAATCAATATGTCAATGATATTTTTGTTTCATATAATGGTTCTTATTTAAAAGGTCACATTCAAGATTTGTTTTCCTGTAGGAAAAGAAAAACTTATTCGCACTAAAGAAAATAAAAAAATAAGGAAAACTGAGTTTTAAACATAAATTTTCTGATATGAATTTTCTTGTCTTAAAACTCAAATCTCCGTTTCTGATTAATTTCTAGCATAATCGTAATTGATTTCAATGTTGATTTAAAAAAAAAAATTAAGAATTCTTGAACTAAGTGTTTCCAAAATTGTTTAAAAATAAATAATGTCTCTAATCCATGTTGTATTTTAGTTTACAAAAAGGTTTATATCGATTTAAGCTTTAAAACAAATCAAAAATAAATTATATAATTATTTATTTTTTGAAGAGGAAATGCAATTGATGCAGCGGTAACTAAAGAGGCATATCATTTGATGAAGCCTGAAATGAAGTATCTGGCGCTCAAATTGTAAAGAAAAGTCACTGTATAAAAATGAAACGTACAAAATTGAATTCTAATTTCTAGTTCACGATTAGAAGCCAAATTTTATTTCTAATTAAGAAATAAAATAATTAAAATTAACAAGTCTAACAAAATGACAGAATGTTAGTTAACTAAAACAAACATCAATATTTTGTCTTGAGATGTGATTCTAAGTGATCACAGGAAAAACAGTAGAATCTTTAATTTTTATCACATCATCATCAAATAGCTTCTAGGTTTTTATTCCACAATAAAAACGAACTGACGATTAAAGAATAAGAGGGTATTTTTAACTTATAATAAGATGATGGAAAATTAGATCTGTAATAATTATAATAATTATTATTATAGTTAAATAGGAATATATTCGAAGCATGTTTTTTTTTTTTTTACTTAAAATTATTGTCCGTTTCGGTTTGAAATCATCATTAATAGAAAAATACCAATAGTAAGTATGTATATACGGAAAAATAGTGTCAGATGGAAGTGCGATTAAAAATCGATTAATCGCGTATGCCAAGATATTTCATTGTATATATATATCTAATGTATAAAGATAATTTCCTATATTGTATATACGTTTAGAGATATTGAAGTAATTTTCGAATTACATTAACTTTTAAAAATGATTCCGTTTCTATAATGGTTATTTATTTCGCTTCATAGAAAAAAAGGAAGTTGTTTGTTATGAAAAAAAAAATTTGAATTATTATTATTGCCTGTTTTTTTTTTTTAATGATTATTGGCTACCTATGAAATTAGTTGTAATTTTTTTTTTTTTAAATATAGATTTAAGGTTCAATAAAGAGTTAATGATAAGGTAGAAGTGAAAAGGTGAGATGTAGGTAGGTACTTTAAAAATGTCTTTTGATTTTAATTTCAGAAATTAATGTTGTGTTTGGAACTACGCGATGGTTAATTAACTTTTTCAAATCAATAAATAAATTAAAGTGTTATTGGTAATTTTGAAATAAACCTTTTTCGAAAAGAATATTAATTCGTGTTCTTATTCATATACCGAGATGTACATATGAACAACATATTTTATGAAAGTTTAAACCAAAATGTTTAGAACAAAAAAGGAATAAATCATTTGAGAAAGTTTTTAACTATATAAGCTACAAGAAGCTAACGTTTCAAAATTTGATTTTACCGTACAAGCTATCGAATATATAACTATTATAAACCAATATGAGTTTAATTATTTTTGTTATCTAAAAGATATTAAAATTACAATTTATTACATAAAAAATTTATGATATTTTTTTTTTTAAATTTCACTGTTTGTGAAGTGTATGTATAATGTAGATACAACATGGTGTAGTATTCATTAAATTATAATAAGATAGAAAAATAAATATGTGGCGCCAATATTTTGTTAATGAAAATTCTATAAATTGTACTCTCTATTATTAGGTATTATTATATATATATATTTTTTTTCAATATGTCATTAAGTCATTTAATCTTACATGCCACAAAATTATCACCATAATATGACAGATTGCAGACATTATGCAAATTATGCACCCAGAAAAAAAATGCTAGTTAAATTAACAATTTTTAACTGTTAAACAAAAATTGTTGATGTTAAAGACAAATTTTTTAAATTAAACTAATAAGTATTTGATCTAAGTAAAGATGCTTCTTATTTTAACATTTGATTTTGTTATTTTAAAATGTTTCAAACAGTTATTTAGTAAAAGCTGAAAATTGTGATTTTAACAACATTAATTGTTATTTTAAATATGTTTCTTTCGAAAGAAATAAAATTTTACTATTCTCTCTTTTAAATTAAAAACTCTTCTGTTATTATAACAATTACACATTCAATTGTTGATATGACAATAAAAGCTTTTGAAATAATGTTTTTGTTGTTATTTAAAAATGGTACATATAACAATAAAAATTGTCAAAGTAAATACGGCATTGTTAAAAAAAAGTTTTGGTTGATTTAAAAAGCTACACTTTTAAAATAAATATTTATCTTGTTAAATTAAAGAACTCCGCTCTTAACGAGACAAGTTAAGAGCGGAGTTCTTTAATTTAACAAGATAAATATTTATTATGTTTATATTACCGATTTATATTTTCTATTTAATACATTGTTGTATATTACTGACATAGCTCAGTGGAAGACTCTACATCACATTGAACACAGCGGTTAAGCAACGTCTCGTAGTGATAGTACTTAGATGGGTGACCAATAAAAAAAAAAATAAAAAAACAAAAGAAGACGAAAAAAGCGAAAAAAAAAACAAAAAAAAAAAACAAAAACAAACCAAGAAATTTAAAAAAAAAACAAAAAAAAAATTTAAAAAAACAAAAAAAAAAACAAAAAAAAAGAACCAAAAAAAACCAAAAAAAAAAACCAAAAAAAAAACCAAAAAAAAAACCTAAAAAAAAAACAAAAAAAAGGCGAAAAAAAAACAAAAAAAGGCGAAAAAAAAACAAAAACAAACCAAAAAAATAAAAAAACAAAAAACTATTTTAAAATAATTATTTCGAATAGTTAATTTAACAGTTTGGCACCGTAACAATATATTTTTTTCTCAACTGCTAAAATTGTTATAATAACAACTTAACATTTTAAATATAACAATTTTGTGTTAATTTTAACAATGTAATATGTCTTTTGAATTAACAATTTTTGCAATTTTAATTTAACTATAAACCCTTTTGCGCAAAATCTATAAAGATTTTTTGTTAATTTTACCTATAAAATCTTTTAATTTAACAATTTTTTTTTCTGGGTGTGTATATACATTTTTTTTTTATTATAACACATTTACCGATTCGTTACGCAAAATAAAAGTTTGGGTGGTAATACTACAATTACAGTTAGAAGTCTGATGATGTTTGCCTTTTTATAATATATCTTTGCTAATTTATAAAATTTCTCTTCTGTTATTGCGGTAGGCATCATAATATCATTTGAAAGTACATATTGAATTTGACGGAAAGCAAAAAATATAATTTTTTTTGTACAAAATAAATAAAACGTTGAATAGTTTTATTTTTCAATTTCATATGATTTCGGTTTGGGATTTTATTTCTAGAGATTTCTATAGTATACAGTGTAGACTAGACGTTTCAAAACTTTTCTTGAGAGCAACTAAAACTGGAACTATCTGAAGTTGATGACCGAGTAATTAAACTCTTGTTTTTTAATTCAATTTAAATACTATATCTTGTATCTTGTGCCTTAGTGTGATATAGTCTTAATCAACTGAAATTTAATGAAGCCGCGGAATTGAAGACCATTCGTTTTATACACCTTAGTAATTTATTTATACATTATGTTAATAAACATTTTAATTTCAAAAATCTTGTATGATTATAAGAAGACAGAATAATTCTATAAGTAAAATTTTACAGAATCATATTATCAACTAGATAAATATTATTTTAAAAAACCAAATTCAAAAGTTTAATTTATTGTTTTTAGAGAATTATTTTTTTTTAATAGTGAATTGTGTAAATTACTCAAGAAGTTAAAAATTATATATATGTATAATATTTTTAAAACGAAATTTAATGAATTGTGTTTTTTATTTTATTTAAAAACTTGTTGTCATATTTTCGTCCTCTTGCGTGATTCTCCTTTTTTTTTCTGATGATTGTAAAAAAATAAAAATATTAAGTTTTTTTTTTTATTATATTTTTGTCATTTTTGCTTCTGATGATACTTTATTAGTAGCTGTGATGAATTTAATGATGGAGATCAATTAAATTGTCATCAAGACTGTCAGTTGGTTTTATTATATTCGCTTGTCGGTTAAAGTAATGGATAATAATTTTTATCAAGAATGAGTTTCTTATATTTAATTTAATATTATAACTATAGACAGAAATTATTATTTTATTATAATAAATATTTTTGTCATATTAAATATACAGATATATGTAATGTACTATATACAATGTACTATATGTATATAAATTTATGCAATGTATATATTTATGTAAAAGAAAATTTCAATTTAATTAGACGGCACACACAACAACATTATGTTAGACAGTTTTCTGTTATAATATAAAAAAAAAAAAATTCATATTAAATTGATTGAAATAATTTGATAATTTATTTTATTGCAAATAATTTTTATTAATTTTAATGCCCTCAATTTATAATATTTTTGTTATTAATAATTTTCATTTATAACAGGGTTAGAATTTTTTTGTTTTTTAATATAAATTTATGTGCAAATAATGCTTAAATAAAGAAATTTTCTAAAATTTGAAAATAACAGGTGACGGGCATTTAATTTTTGTTTAAACATATTATATTGAAAATTATATAATTAATACTATATAGTAATTGTTAAATATAAGCACATATAATAATGATAATAAAATTTTTATAATGATATCAAAAACATTAATAATGGAAATATATTTATATATATTTTTTATATAACATTGCGTTAATTGAGAAATTTTTAATTACTGGAAAAAAAAATGATGTTAATAATGATTTTGAAATAATCGTATTTTTTATTTCAAATAAGCAAAAATTACTTCTTACAGTTTAACGAACTGTGAATTGCTTTTATAGATATTCTCGGCCGGCGGGAATGGAATCTTATGGTAGCTGACCTCTTACTTTTGCGTAATAAAAAACTATGAGACCTTAAGATGTATAAAATTTTTTACTTCGACAAAATATAATTTAAAGCTTTGTCATCTGCATTTGATACAGCTATTCCCTTATTCACCATATAAAAGTTTTCGAAAACACAATAATTTTTTAAGTTCAATAAAATATATAATTTTTTTTTTCATTTTCAAAATTTGATAATCATATTGTATACGTTTTTTTTAACTTAATTTTTTTCTTGCTTCCACTAACAAAAAAAAAAAAGAATTCCAATTAAGAAAAATTTTAAGCAATATCATCCATTCTGAAGAAACCCATCGGCCAAAAAAGGTTTCCATTCAGATATTTTCAGACAGATATAATAAAAATTAAATAAAACAAATCTAAAAAAAAAAAAGATATATTTATATATGTGCATAAAAAGTGATTTGAATCCATAAATACAATTTTTAATATTATATGGAAAATAATTTAAAATTCAGGAAACGTTTCAAGAAATATCAGATGAAATTTTACATGTTGTGTATGGAAGAAGTACATAAAAATAAAACAAAAATGGTAAATAAAGGATCCACCAAATTTAGAGAAAAATATATAATATATATAAATGTACAACAATGTGTATATTTTTAATTTTAATTTTACAAAATAAATTTTTCAATTAAAATGTGATACGTTATTTTTGTCCTTTAATTTTTAATACATATTATATTCATATATAATATATAGTACAAAAATAATTAAAATTGTTTGGAATTATTTTCTACATACACCGACCGATTGGGTGTTATAGTGAAATTATATTTCAGCTCTAAATACATTGTAGAATACTAATTTTATGTTAAGTTAAGAATTTATGTTTAAGTTTTTATTTCAACTAGTAAGGCATATCGATTTCTTAATAATTGTATGAACTGATAGTCTGTTTATATGCTGAATTTTTCATCTTTTGATTAGGAAACTGCCGATTTAATTCTTTTTAAAAATTTAAATAGTTACACAAAACTTTTCCTCAAAACATATTCTTCAATTTTCTTTATTTTACCTAGTTTTATTGAGGAGTTGTAAAATAGTTGAATTAGTTTGACAGAAAATATAAGTTTAGATTAGAATAAAATCCTCATTTCATACTTTTTGAATTCAGCAATGCAATGACTTTGTACTCTACAAAACAAACCAGTTCAATTGTACTTAACGAAATATATTTCTTCACAATCTTTTGTTGCAATAATTTTTTCCAAAATTGTCGACTTGAATTTTTTTTAGTTCTTATTTAACTTAACAAAATATCAATAAATAAATAATAAGACGGTCAATTTTTTAACAATAAATCAAAGCTAGAAAAAAAAAATATTCAAATAAAATCTAATAAAAACGTTTATCAAACGTGACCAACAGTATTTAATAATGTAAAAGAAAATATAAGAAAAAGGATGTAAAGTTAGTCCTTAGTGAGAATAAAAAAAAAACCTCTGCACAACATTCGTTCTGTGGTTTCTGTTTTTCATATTTTTTTTTTGATAACTTTTTTTTTCTTTCTTTTGATAGAATTAGGATTTTGCCAACTTGTTAAACTTTTTTCTTCTTGGTTTATTATTTTTCCAACATTCTGACCATTTTTGTTCAATAAATAAAAAATTTATGTTAACAAAAAAACAAACCCAGGGCAGAAAATATGTTGCTAAGGACATGTTATAAATCATAAAGAGATACATTTAGTTTGTTTTTTTTTTATCATAAGGATACTATTTGATTTTAATAAAACATTGAGTGTGATATATTCAAGGCATATTGTTATTCCTATATTTGAAATTAAAGGTATATTACAGCCGATCATTGAATTTTAATTTAATGACAAGAGTTTGATTGCAAACTATAGAAACTAATATTGAGGAGGAATCTATTGGGGACGAGCTTCCTGTGATGTTTTTAAGGATATTATAACTTTTTCTTTGTTTTGCTTTTGAACAACTTTTTAATGACTTAATTATTATATTATATTCAATTTCTGAAACACATTTATACATATATCTTTGCTTCCTCTTAACAACATTTGGGAGTTAGATAATCATTTAAAATGTCTTCAATATCACGCAATAAATAAAAAAATATTTTATAATATCCAACTTCTTTTTATTGTAAAAAATATAAAAGAAAAGTAAAATTTTAAAAATAAAAAGAAATTGTTTTATTTCTTTCACAGACCCAAAATGAATCGGGTGGACATAATTTTAATAAATTAAAATAGGTCTGAAAAAAATTATTCAAATTGACTAAAAATGTATTCATTTTATTTATCATTTCATTCTGTAACGCTATACGTAATAAACATGTCAATAGACTTAAAATTTATTCCAATTTAGTTGATTGAATGTCAAGGAAAAGGAAAATTTTAAAATTCTTGAAAAAGCTGCTGAGAAAAATGCAAACATCTGCTTAAAAAAGCGAATAATATTTTCAAGAATTTATAGTATGAATGTATCTACATTTTATTTATATGTAGATATACTATATTTAATGTTTGCATATAATGTATAGTATCATATGAAACTGAAAGCATAGTAGTGAAAGCAGATATATGAAGTACAGATAAGATTTAATTTGGATATAAATTTGTAGCTAGTTTGGTTTAACAAATTAATTCCTATGAAAATTGATATTCCATAATCAAATAGATTTTAAAAATTAAAAAAGAAATAAAAATTCTAAAAGTTTTCAAATTTGTTTAACACTTCTTAATATTAATATCAACATTATTATTGGCACAATAACTTCGTTGTGAATGGTTTAGTTTAATTTTTAATATATATGTGTATAATGTACCTTCGTATTATGTAAATATTTCGGTTCGAGAATTTCGAGTTTGATCTACGAATTAAATTAAAAAGTTTGTCTAAAATGTTAAAGTTTAAATTTCGCGTCGAATATTTCATAATTTTGTAAATGAATCTTTCATTATAAATATACTAATATCTAATATTTGAAAAAACTAAAAATCAGTGTTCAAATTCTTTATTTTGTTTCACCTTCACATACTACATACTCAGTATATAACATATCAAAATCAATTTAGTTTATTAATAGGTTGAATATTTTATATAAAAAAAAAAGAAATTTCGTCAAATTTTTGAAAATATATCTCATTTTTTCAAGGTGAATGACTTTTTTCTTACACTTTTTGAAAAAAACATTTTTTTTTTGCTAAAAGACTCTAATTCCCTCATAAATCCAAAATAATTTCGGCAAAAGATCAAAACAAAAAAGTCAAAACAAAAATTCCCAAAAAAATAAAAATTTATATTTTATAATATTTGTTGAAAAAGTTAAAAAAAAAAACAAAAAAAAAAATTAAATCCGTCGGTTGTCTTTTGACATTTCGTCACTCGTTTGACAAAATTGATGAATGATTTAATAGCAAAAATGGTACCATAAAAATGATGCACCATTTAGAAAATAAATATTTTATTATATGTTGTGTTTAATATTATTACGATAAAAATAAAAAAAAGGTGCACTGAAAAAAATTTCAAGTTTATATGAAGATTATTTGAATTATAATTGGTTTATGTTTAGTTTGAAGAATCTCTTAAATAAATGTATATTTTTTACTACAAATATTACTTCATGTTAATCTAAAGCCGGCTTTTAGAGTTGATTGCTTTATTTATAATTTTATGATATATAACGTAAAATGCAAGGTTTTTAAAACATAGTTATAATTCGGAAGCGTATTTTCGTGTTGAAATAATTATTCGAATTTTCGAAATGAGAGAAAAAATTTTTAATTAATATAAACTTTATGGAATATAATTTTTAGTTTATTTATCTTAACATTTTTTTCAGTGCTTTTTTGCAAATTGTTTTCTTCTAAAAGAAAGAATTTTTAAACAAGTTTTTATTAATTCAATTTTAACTTTTTGAGAATTTTACAAAAACAAAAACTTTTTAAAAAAAAAATTGTAATGATGTGTCTTAGATTTTTTTTTTATCCATTTAAAACGACAAAAATACCATAATATTCGTTATTTATCCCTCAAAAATGGATTGCATTAATTTCATTTTTCTGAAGCATACAAATTTTGATACAAAAAAATATAACAAAATAAGCAAGGTGTAAGAGATTTTTTTTTAAAGTAATATTCTAAGCCCACGAAATAAAAATAAGAAGCAATGTAAATTCCTTAAAACGAGTAAATATCTGTAAAACGAAAACTAATGAATTTGGTTTAATTAAAAATTCTGGGGAAACAAAATTAATTGAAACGGAAACACATAAAATTAAACTTTAATAAAATATTTTTTGATAATTTTTTTTTAAATATGTTTTCATGTATTATTATGGTTTCTGATAATGTGTATTTTATGTAATATACCGAAACTATAATAGTTTACAGAGTTAATGTATAAAATTTTTGGAAGATTAAAATCATATAAAAGATAAGTACATTGAACTATATATGAAGCTATCTAGTGTGTTCGTTATTAAATTTTCGGAGTGATAAAATAATTAAAAAATGTCTACCACGATTTGGATGTTAAATTAACCAATAGATATAAATATTCTTGAAAATATTTATAGATAAATAGTAATAATTTATTAATTAACCAGTAATGAAAATTAGTCGAACTATTCTTTGTTCTTCGTATTGATTTAACAAACTTAAACGAACATTAATTTAATATACATACATATACAATTATACATATATATTATTTATTCGTATATTAGATAAATAACGCTTATAGAATTTTTAATTTTTATTTAATTCACGAATTGATTTTGGCTTAATTTCAGAATAACATTAATATATTAAATTGTAAATTTTTTTAATTTCAACTGAGAATTTTTATTTAATTTAATTCTGTTTTCTTTGATTGGACTAAAATAATATATGTATTTATGAATTTTTGTAAATTCCATTGGATGAACCGCACTGAGAATCCAGAAAATAAAATGATAATTCATTATCTGTTTTAATATCATTTTAACCCACTGATCAAACTTCAAAGTTAAAATTAAAAAAAAGCCGACTTTGTGACAAAAAGAATAAATAAATAATAACTAAAACTTTACTGAAAATTATTAAATTTGATATAAAAGGATATAATGTCATTTGCTCTGTATGATATATTGATATAAGTATACAGATTTATTGTATGATATTAAAAGCTTATTTTTGTTTTTATAAAATTGCATAAATAAATTTGGAACTTGCGCTTAAGAAATGTAATATCATAAGAAGAAATATTTTTAAAATCTCTTCTAAAATAGCCAGCACGGCGGGGTCAATCGTAGTTCTATATGATAAAACTTTTTGTGACATACTCAAGTACTTATACGGAATACTTCTTGGACAACCTTATTTCGATATTCTAATATTTCACTATGTCAGAACATGCAATCTACATATTATTTGAAAGGAGAAAGTCATTGAGGAGTCATTATTATAATTTTATTTTTTTCATAAAGACAAACTAATATTCACAGACATGAATTAGCATCATTTTAAAAAAAATCTAAATTAGTCTTTTTATTTATAATAGAGATAAAATGTTGCGCTTATGAAAAATTACATCACTTCCTTCACGGGCAGTTAGATAAATTAATATGTTATACTTCGCTATTTAATTTAATAATAAATATTTAATAATAATTACTCTAATGCTTTGATTCACTTTAACTATAATTTTATAACTATTTGACTTCCGCTATTTTATAATGTGTTAGAATAATGTTTTTAAAAATATTAATGTTAAAAGAATTAGAAGTTTATTTCAAAAGCCTTTCCAATTTTTTAAAGTTCTATTCAAAAAAAAAAAGTTCTATTCAAAATTATATAAACAGGTCGAACGGGAAATAAAACAATTAGTTGCTGTATGAGTTATTTTCAAACTTTAATTAACATTAATATCAATATCAAACTGAATTATAATTATTATATTCATGTTATGAAATAATACATGTATATCATTCAAATTTCTGCACATTTCCTATATTAAAACTACAGTTCAAGAATATTTCACTAATATCAAACTTATAATATTGGCGACATTGAGTGATTAAAAAAAATCATCAAACTTGGCTAAAGAAGTATAAACTTCAAAAATTGGACATCATATAGTAGTAGGTACTGATAAATATTAAATATTAAATATTAAAAAGGAGAAAAGAAAGATTAAAAAATAAATGAGGTATCTACTATATATATTTATTTGAAATCTCATATTTTACTTATTAATTAATATTATTATATGTCCATTAGTTACTTATTTACATTGTATTTGTTTTCATTATTAATTTGTTGTTTTTCCTTCTTAACATTGACATTGGTGAATGTACATAATTTGTTTTTAATTTTTTATTTTTAAAAATTCTTGTAACATTCTACAAAATTTTGAAATTACGTTTGTTACATTCATTATTTGTAAAATTTATTATTTAATATTCGATAATTATCGCACAGCACATTATATACAGATTTACGATGATGGTGAACGTTCTTTAATTAAAAAAGATTTTTATTCTCCAAACTATCAAACTAATCGAAATTTTTAAGTACAGTTTAATACGAATGTGGAAAGATTGTTCAGATAAATTTTAAAAATGTGTCAGTATGACAATATAATTTTATGTTCTAGAAATTAAATTCAATTTTATGATAACATTATGAAGCTAATGCAATGCAATGTACGGCTAATTAAAAATATAATAAAAAATGTTAAAATGGTTCACAAATGTAATAAAAAAATTCAGTTCTGATCTTTCATAAACATTAAGTTAAATATAAAAATAAGTTTTAATAATTCTCACGCTGCAAAAATTAAGTTTAAGATGCTTACTCTTTTTCCAGCACTTGCAAACAAAAATTTAATCTAATGGAATAAAAATTGAGATGGTTAAAAAAGGTGAAACTTTTTAGGTGGTTGAAAAAATTTTAATACTATTTTTTTTTTTAAATATATTCAAATGAATAAACAATTTTATAAATTAATTTATTGTATAATAAATATTACACTAGAACTAGATATTATATTTATTGAATTTGGTCAAGAAACATTATTTCAAACGTAAATTGTCGACTATATATAACCACGAGAAATCAATTTTCCAGATTAACGTATCCCAAAAAATCAATGATTGTAAATAAAACTAAAAAAAAAAAAAAAATAAGAAAGATTTTCATGTACCTACATAATATCAAATAAAATATAGTAAACTCTATTGTATTTTGCATTTGAAGAAAAATATTATAATGTTGTTATGATATTATGAAGGAAACAAATTAATTCAAGTTCCTATATCGGCCCTAAGAGATAGAATAAAGTTTCATGAAATTTCAATTAAATTCCAGTGCTAAAGGATCTTTTTAATAGATTTAGACACGAACTTTTCCATATTAATAAAATAATAAAATGTTAAAATATATTATATTTATGATTAAAATGCTTAATATTATATAATTAATACATATATTTACATGAATGTTTGAACAGGATTGGATAGTTGTACATGCAATTAAAGTTTTTAATAGTAGATTATTGTATATGTAAACTAAATTTGTTATTAATTAAGAGTTCTGTATACACAAAAATACATTGACACGAGTCAATACTTATATCACGAGACCGAAGGTCGAGTGATATAAATTGACAAGTGTCAATGTATTTTTGTGTAAATACAGAACGAGTTGTATAACAAATTTTGTTTACATATCTAATATACTGTTTTAATGCGTAGGGGAGAGGTAGTTGCAAAGAGAGAATATTTTTTCTTCTCATTTTTTCTCATTTTTTTTTGTATTTGGCAGTATTGAAATATTGTGAGAGATATTATGTTTGTTTAGGTATTACGTAATATTCAATACGAAACATCTAAATGATTTCATTATTTACGCTGATGCATCTAAATTTTTTCATTATATACGCTGATGCATCTAAATTTTTTCATTATTTACGCGGATGCATCTAAATGATTGCATGTGTATTGACGCATATAATACTCCATTTAGTGATCTAAATTCTACAGCACTAAATACAACATAACGATCCCCAACGCATTAAAATATATTAATTAATTTTGTAATCGTAATTATCAAAATCTAGGACCAATATATTGTATTCAACTACAATTTTCTATATTAGTACTCTATGATTTATTCTTATGTAGTTCTGATAAATCTATAATCGACGAAAAACTGGATTAAGTTTCACGATAATACTTATAAATTTGTAGCTTGCCTTAGTTCAATTAGTAATAATTTTTCTTTTTTTGTTAATAATATTATTTTACCAACATTATATATCATTATGTTAAAAACTCTTATAATAAAGCCGTTGGTGTATAATGTTGTATATATGTTTTACTTTATGCGTTTCATTAATGATTTTCAATTGATATAAAGATGACTATTTTCAATTTTATTTTTTTTTTGCCTTATTGTAAATATAAAATTTTATTCGAAATGATTGCACGCTCTTGGCACGCCATCATTTTAATGCTTTTGAGTTTTGATTCATCAGTTTTGGTTTTGTTTTTGATTCGCTTGAATTGTTTGTTTGTTTATTTATTCTTTAAGATTTATATTAAATTTTTTCACTTTGTTTGAAAAAAAAAAAGTGTTGAACAAGTATTTGAACTATAAAAGAGATCGGATGTAAATTTAAAATACTTTTTTTTTTTGTAGATTTATGCGTGAAATAACAACACTTATTCAATTGAGAAAATTTTCTGATATTGTTGGTTTATTTGATTAGATGAGGTTTCTGATTTTTTTTTTTGCTTTGGTTAATATTAGCACATCCAAGCTAAACATGAGTATATGAGATTTTTAAACAATGTTATTTTAAATATTTTTATACAATTTATTTCATAAAATTTAATTGTTTTTTTTGCAACGAAAAATATCTAGTTTATTTATGCGGTGTTAAAGATTTCTGAATTACTATAATTATTATAAACATAATGTTAATATTTTCCTATTTAATAAAAAATATTTATTGCTTGTGTGTTTTTTACCTATATTCCACCAACATTATTTAACTTATTAAATTAATCGTTTTTTTTTTGTTTTAGATGATTATATTTCGATTTATGTTCCTTTCACGTCATCATCATTGGTTTATGTTAATTACATTTCTTAACTGCATATATATGAATTAAATTTTCTTTCTAAAATAGGTGTACAGTGGATTTACTTAAAAATATATACATATATAAAAATTATCTTTTTATATGATTAAGTAAATTTATTTAGTTTTCCGTACTAAAATGGTTTGTAGGTGTACATAAATTCTGAAGAATTAATGTTAATGTTTATACATATATAGGTGTAAATATTATTTAAGTTAAAATAGTCGATAATTTTATTAAAAAATCTTGAAACAAAGAGTGATGCTTTTTTTTCTTAATGAACTTATATGAATTTTTGGTGCATCGTATGGTAAAATTATTTTGTAATTTCCTTTATCGCGGTTACTGTTGGGTCAAAACAATAATAATAATGATATTTCATTCAGCAATCAATCAACTGAGACAAAAACTTATGAATCAAAAACTATATACCCAAATTGTAATATAATTTTATTGAGGTTAAACTAAAAATCTATTCCCCGTTTTCAATTAATTTTTTTTTTCTCTTGTTATTGAGGTAAGATTTTTTTTGTCCTAAAATTTTTTAATGAATTTATTATATAATTATAAATTTAAGATATAAAATCAGTCATATTTGAATGAAATTTATAGTAGAATTTTTCCTAACTTTTCGGAATTATCATCGAAAATTTCGTATAGTACGAGAGGAACTCATGTTTTCTTTTCATTTGCATTATAATATTAAAATTTTGTGTATATTACGACAGTAGAGTGTAGTTTTGGAGCAATTCAATCTGATTTATAGGTACATAATATATGTATTAGATTAAAATCCAATAAATATCGTATATTATATTGACAATATTGCTACAATATTTTGCCCAGTTTACAATTACATACTAGATTTATAAAATATTACACAATTTTCTGTATTTGCATAAATCCAACAAGTTTCACATTATATTGTTTTATAACATTTTATGAGAACATTAAATTTAATAAAAATTTCTTCAATTTCTTTTACTCTTTGCTGTTATTGTAATATTCCAATTTTAATATTATAGTTATCAGGTAATTCAAAATTGAATTATAGTTATTATCGTTTTTTTTTTTTGTGGCAAATGTAATTTTCAAAAATTGCACAGAATTATGTGATTAGAAGATATTATGTACGCAGAGATTGAATTTGAATTTTGTGGTAAAAATTATTACAAATTAGTGTCAGATCATCAAAATATAAAAACGAAATTGAGACTAAAATTATTTAAAAATTATTTGCATTTATAGCGCTTAAATAATCTTCACATAAATTCAATTCATTTAATGAGATTCACCTTAAAGTTTAAATGATTTTATATTGTTTTGAGGTTAATACTGAGATAACATAATAAACTTAAAATATGAAAGTCAGATGTATATTTTATATATATTACATTCGATCTGTGGGTCTACTTTTAAAGTTTATGGTTACAAAATATTTGAAAAAAAAAAAAAAAATACTTCTGATGTTAAAATGTAATTATAGTAAAGAAGAAAACAGGTAGTTAAGTTTGTTCCAAAAAATAAATGACTTGCATTATTCAGAGTACATACTTCTTTTCCATAATGACACCGAAAATCTTTTAGTTTTCAGTATCATCTGTTAAATATTTTCTTATTGCTTTTGAACTCGAAGGCAAGAAGGATGATAATGTGAGGAATCATTAAAATTATCATTTGTATTTCGGGATACATTATTGCACCATTTTATTTAATTGTTAGATCAGTTTTCACAATACAATAAGTGCGATCACAAATTTTAGACTTTATTTTATTTTTCTGATTTAAAATTTTTGAACAAATTTGTAAACTTATGTAAATATGTTAGGCATATAACATAAACAAACATATAAAATAATAATTTAATGTAACATGACAACTTAATTATTGACAAAGGTTTGTTTTTTTTCTGATTATAACTTTTACACTATTAACTATGTCGGAGTATTATTTAACGATATATTTATTCATTTAAATTAAAATGCAAGTTCAAAATAGGGTTCTAATAATAATTTTTTGATTTGATGTAAACAAAATACAAAGAAAAAAAAAATAAAGAAATTTAAGAATGTCATTTTTCAATGGAAATCGTAAAAAAGAACAGACCACATTCTAAGCTTTAAATTACTATCAAAACACATTTCAGTTAACTAATTCGAATTTATTAAGGATTGAATTTATCAGCATTATTTTGTATTAATCATCAGATGTACTTATTTCGGATTGTGTAAATGTGGTTTTAAGAAAAAAAATTTTTTCACTAATTATATAAAATACAATTAACCTTGTTTCAGATTATACGAGTTCACTTGCCTGTAAAAGCGAACAAACAAAGGTAGCTACTATTCCTTTACAATTTTAAAACTAAAACTTTAGAATGTCACTGATATCTATGTTAAAAAATTAGTCAAACATTTTGATATACATTCTTCGATTTATTAGAACATGAAAACGTGTGCAGTTCAAATCTGGGTCTGACTTCTTTCGACAGAATGAAAACGTTATTTAAGAGGAAAAGTTACAGTCGCCAAGAGTTTGATTTGTTTTTGCTTTCTAAATGAATATGGAATGTTACAAAAAAAAATGTATATATATTTTCTCCCAATAAAAAGGTATAAAAACTATTTGATTTTATATAAAAACCGTTACTATCCAAGTTAGATATTAGCTACTGGAATTTTTTAAAAACATTTTTTTTTTTATGTTCCAAATGATACTAATTTTAATTTTTTATTATTATTTTTTTTATTTTTTTTTATTTTGGCCTTTGATAAATTATTGTTATTTCTCTTTATGCGCCTTTTTTGTCAATCATTTTATATACTCTTACATTTTGAAAAATTCATTTACATTAATAACCTTTTATGGATTTCATAGCATTTCGACGAAAATAAATTCATAGATCTTCTTTTTGTATAATTTGTATATTGACCTCGTTTTAGCATCACTTCTGAATGCTTTAATATCGAGTCCGTGGAGCGGTTTTTTGATTTTTTTAATATGATAAGTTTACTAAAATTACAAAAATATCTAAAATAAATATTCTTCGTCTTCAATTAGTTGCGAATATAAAACGTTCCGATATTTTAGTTATTATAATAAACAATTTTTTTTAATACATTATGTTCTATAAGACTTATATTTAATCTCAAAATTTTTTCACTTAAATTATTTCGCAGTTAATTTAAAATTCACCGCACTTTGATTTTGCAAAAATTACTGCTATTTGGCTTCTTCTTGCATTGATTAATTATAGAGTTTTAAGATTTACACGGTAAATTATGATAAATGTTTAAGAAGCCTTCTTGTAGCATTATTATGTTGTGGACAATAATGTTTCTGGGTAACAAACAATAAATTAACATTGTCGGTGAAATTATAAGATAAATAAAACTAATAATTTAAATAAAACTCTTAATGTTGGTTGAAGGATGAAGAAAGGTAAACATATAACTTTTTTTTTTGTTGTTGCTTAATTTGATTAAAGAAAAGGCTGCTAATAAAATTGCAACTTCGTTTAAGAAATTGTTGGTCATTAGTTTATTATTCTTGAAAAATGCAATTTCAGGTATTTCAGTTTATGGTAATTAAGATGTTCATGTTGCTTAATGTTTTATGTTCACAATTTTATTAATATTTTTTTTTTATTTGAATCATTATCTTGTTTCAATATTTTTGTTATGTCGAAACAGAAAATAATTTGAGATGAAATTGATAAAAAAGAAATGTGAAAGATTGAAAAATTCTTTAATTCAAATATCTATTTTATGTCTTAAAAATGGAAAGGTAATTGACACTGACAAACATATTTCACTCATAGAATTTATTTCTAAAATTATTTGTTTTTCTGTAGATTTTAGAATCTGTAATTGAAATGTTGCTCTTGGGCTTAAATAAAAGGATTCTAAAGCTATACACTGATTCAGCCTTATGATTATCAGAATCCTGTAAATATTATCCTTGAACCTTTTGAAATGCATTTGCACTTAGCGCAAAAAAAAAGAAAAACAATATAATTTATACATTTTTTTTTCTACCTAAAATTAAAGTTTGAAGTGTTATTAGGCATCAAATTTATGACAAGACATTAAATTTAAATAACGATTTTTTTTTTTTTTTTGATAAAATTGATGATCGAGCATTTGCATGTCTTAAATCAATTTGTGAATTTGCTGAAAATGAAAGGTTTTTTGAAAAGGAAACAGAAAAGAAGATTTTCAGTAGCAAACTTTTTCTTATTAAAACAACAAACTTTTTTTTTTAATTTTGTTGCGTGATGCTAACTAATTTTGAAAATAAAAGTATTTTTGATAAATTTCTAAATATATTTTCTAAAGTATATATTTTTATATGAATATAAAATGTAAATCATAATTTTGAAGTTAATTTTCATAAATTTGCGAATAGTTAAATATATAAATTAAGTATTTTTTTAATTTTGTTAAAATCTTGTTACGCATAAAATTCTGTCTGTCACTAACAAAAGTTTGATTAATAGCAATGTTCCTAAAATTTAATGAATTTGGCATTTTATTGTACAGTTTTGGTTGCCAAATGAGCATTAAGAGCAAACATTTCAGGTTTGTATTCTGAATGTAATTTGTAAAGCTGAGTATAAAAACTCTTAATCAAGAAACAAGATTTTTCAGTTTGCAGAACTGTAGTTGCTTAGAAAATTTTACCATGGGTAATCAGAATTAAAATGGAAAGCTTTTTGTAAATTTTGTAAAATCATGAATCCAATAAATATCTTTCTAAATTCTTTCCGTTCATTTCTTCGTAAATTTCGTCAAAAATCATCTTCAGAGTTCGGGTGAAATAAATGTTCGGAACTAAGTCTAATAACTACTGAACCTAATTTCCATCCTAGATGAGATATGTGGTACGAATGTTTGTAAACCAACAAACTCTTGTGATGTATATGCAGCACATAAAATTATTATTTTAAAGTGATTCTTGTAAAACCTGCTAATAAAATTAAAAAAAAAAAAAAATTAAATAATTATTATATGATTCTATGAAATCAGATTAAAAAGATTAATAATTTAATAAATAATATTAATTATATCGATTTAAGGAAATCGTGTTGGATCATCATTAATTTTATTTTTTTGGTTTTTTTTTCAACGTTGTTTTAAATTTTTTTTTTAAATACATATATATAAATATTCAAATTTTGGTAATTTAATTTTACCGTTTTGTTTGGTAAATGAATGGTTAAAGGCGCCCAGGGTATAAAAAATTAGAACTTTTGAAAAAATATTAAAAAAAAATATTGCATGTAAATTAATCTAAATTAAGTAAAATTTTATTAAACCATATGTTAATCAAAAATATTGACTTCTTGATTTTTTATACAATTTGGTTTTAAAATGAAAAAAAAAATATTTATTTTTTAGGATTTTAACAAAAGTGAATTTTTATTTATTTCCAAAAAAAGTAATATTAGTGGGCATTAGTGGGTCTACATTTTCCGGGGAAAATATTATATATAAATGTTATATTCTTAAAAATTATATTAATGTTAGTTGACCTTTCAAAACTAATGAACTAATGAATGAATTAAATCGTCTGCTGAGAAATGAAACAACGTATGACATTTATACGTCATTATTTGACAATAGCACCATTCGATTCCTCGTACTCGATTTTATAGGTACAAATACTTTGCAATATTCTTAATGTTGATTAAAATGTGTTTTTTAGATGAAAATTGTACGCTACTTGATATTTTTTCATACGTTTTTTTTAATTTTCAAATCTTTAAATTTAAATTACTCGAAACTATACTTTTCAATATACGTTGTTTCATTTCTGAGCAGGCGAAATAGTATTTTAATGAATGGCTTTAAAATTTAAAGAAGCTTTTGGTTGCCTATCATAATCGTATCTTAAACCATACATGCAAATTACGTACTCAATTTAATAAAACCAACTATAATGTTCCATTGAAAAAGTATAATAAATGATAAATTATTATATACAAGTATATTATGATTGTATAGATAATATATATGAACCTTCAGTGTAGATAATGTATGTACATATTATATCTATGTTGTATTGAAGTTTTATATTTTTGGAATATTTAAAGAAATTGATAGTTTTCCTGTCTCTACTGATAGTTTGTTAAGATTTAAATAAAAATAAAAAAAAAAATGTTTGTGAATATATTTTGCTTATGTCAATAATAAATCAATGCCAAGTACACTTCCGAACAATGTTTCTATGAAAAGAAATTTGTTTTCTTATTATTTCTTTGAATATTTACTTGTTTTTTTTATTTTTTTTTTTGAAAAATTATACCGCCACAATGAACTGGAATGTCAACACATCAAAATGAAAATAATTGAGCCCACCCTCAAAGCTATGCTTTTGTTACATGTATATGTAGAATGTTTATTTTATTTTTGATATGACGATTTTTTTTTTATAGAATTGTTAGGTTGTTTTTCAAGATATCTCGGTTAACATTTTAAATCTAAAAATAAATTATATCTCAATTTAAAAAAGTTGAGATTCAAATTTTCTAAATTTAAAATCAATACAATATACAAATTCAGAACCTAAATAAAGAATTGAAGCATGTATTTAAATAAACTTCGGATTTTATTCTACATGGCCACAGATGCACATGCAATATACATAATTTTTTCGTAAGCTTTTAAGGTTTGAAATTTATATCTGAAAATTTCAATGAAAGAATTTGAATTTTTCATTTTTCATATTATTTATATTTAATAATTTTCCGACGATAAAATACAGACATTATAATATTCAAATTATAAGAAAAAAAAAACTATTATTTAAAATTGATATCAAGTAATTTGATATTTTATCGCTCTGTATATAATCTACCTTTCAAGGCGTAACATCAACTTTTGCACACACATTTCGTACAGAAAAAAAATATTTTGATATATGGGGAAAACTTGATATTACGAATGTTATTATTTTGAAATTTAATATTTTTTTCAATTGTTCAATCAATGATACAGATTTTGGTACCAATAATTCAAATAAGACATGACATTTAAAAACCGAAAACCTATGCTAAAATTTCAATTTTATAATTTATTTTTCAACACAGTCGAATTAAATCTCTTGCATGTATTGAACTATTTGTAACATCAACCCTTATCAACTTAGTAAAATATATTATCCATAAGTTAATATTATATTAATTTTCTCACTCACCATTTTATCTTGATTCAACACTCAACTCTATTTCGATTCGGCATTAAAAACTTTAACATTGAGTTCTGTTCTGCTAATATAATATAACTACTATAAAACAAAAATTAAAAGTAATAAAATTTTAAATTTATAAACTTGTCAATAATGTATACTATATTGCCTCTTAACTAATATAATTTCATACATCAATTTACTAATTTTAATTAATTATTTGCAAAAAAAAACAAAAATAAAAAAAAAATAAAGGAAAGAAAAACAAATTCAACTCTATATATACCATACTATCACCTGCGACATTGAATTCATTCATATTATTAAATATATATTATTACTATTATTGTTATTATTATTATTGTTTTTATTATTATTTCATTTATTTATTTATTTGAATTTATATTACCATTCATACCATCTCATTATTTTTCTTTAAAAAGAAAAATGAAATTGAACAAATGGCATAAATTTAAATTTTAATTTACTACTTATTTTTCGTCAGTTTTTCTTCACCCATCAACTGAATGGATAGTATCTCTTTTGTAAGTTCAATCCTTTATCTTTTTTAATATATATATAAAAAGATATCGTTGCTGAAGAGTTTATTTATTTTTAATTTTCTTACCTTTTGCACAATAAATGTTTAAAATAAACATAAATACTAAAATTTATATAAATCGATGTTGAAAAATAATTGAATATATTGGAATAAATTTTAGGTAATTTATTTTTGTAGGGTGATTTGTTAAAGAAAAAAATATAAAAAATAAGAAATGAATGAAAGAATTTTTTTATTTTATTTTTTTTTTTAATTTAATTTTATATTTATTTTCAGGGTTTGTATAACTAGTACCAATTATATGTACAAGTCTTCAAGACTCTGAACTATTTTCTAAAGATAATTTTGGTATTTTGTTTGAACATGAAAATTAAAAAAGAGACGATGTCAGTAACATCTTCAAAAAAAAACTTCAGGTTAAATACATTTTACGATAAAATAGTGGAGGATAATACTTTGATACTCTCAGGAAATCAAAAAATTAATTCGAATAGAAAATTCGAAGATGAATTTAACATAAAATAATATAAAATAATAATGCTCCTCTCCTATGTAATAATTAAAACATTTGAAATTATGTAAATTATTTGTAAAAAATTCGTAATTCAATCAGAAGATTAAATTAGAAAATAATATAAGAAAATTTTTATTTTCTGTGACATTTTACAGTTTTATAAGAGTTCTGTACCATATTCATTCCAATGGGAATATTAACTCGCGATATGTTGAACTATATATTTTCCATTTACTTAAATGCAACAACTTCCTTAAAAATTAAAATTAAAAACCAAAAAAAAAGAACCCATAGTCAGTCATTCGAGTCATCTTATTCTATATCTGATCAATTGAATTTATTTTTAAATAAAAGATTATCATCATCATCATCATTTAACATTTCTCTTAACAAATATTGAATAAAAAAAAAAAACACAAAAACAAAAACAAAAAAAAAGGTGATGTCTGTGTTTCCTTAATTTGTTGAATTTTGATTACAATCTGTCTCATCGCCTGGGATCCTATCATTTAAATTTTCTGCAAAAGAGATTCCAAAAGAGAAATTTAAAAAAAAAAAAACAAAAAAATGCGCAAAAAAATAAGAAAATAATCAGAAAACATTGATATCATTCAATGATTTACATTTAAGTTTGATCACGAACTGTTCTAAATAATGCTAATATACCATAATCAAATTTAAATAACTATATGGGTAAAGATTTTAATGTATAGTTAATGTTTATAACACTGAGAGAATTTCGAAGATAATTTCATTCAATTTTAAAATTATTTAGTTTGGTTTTGAATTAAAAAAGAAAAATATAATGAAATTTTAAATCAAATTATACACTTATATAATATTATAATACTAAAAATTTTGAGAATATCATATGTGAGTTTCAATGTAAATGACTTGATTAATTTAAAATTCTTCTCATTTCTTCGTCGTGTTGCTGTCAGAAGTTATATTCATTATTTCAGCAATATTGAAATTAGAGGAACCAGCCAGATAAGGTAAGGCTAATAGTGTTAGCTTCGATAGTTAGTTTTTTGTTATTATTTAGAGTTAACTTTTAAAATGCAGATTACCTTACAGGTTAAACATTTTTTTATGTAGTTAAATACAGACAATTCTTAAATAAAAAAAAATTCTTTTCTCGTTGAAGAGATTTCAATTATCAATATGAAAATTTTAGCTCATCCAGTCAATATTATTTTTCATTATATTTTTTAAACAATAAATAAATTTATTTGAGGTCATAAAATTAGCATTATTGTTTTCAAACTGATGAGAAAAGAGGTATATACAACATTGTACATATACGCAGATATTTTTATTTCATAAGTTGAAAACAATTATTTTGATGAATTAAAATATCATAATGAATGAATTTTTCTATTAACAAACAGTGAACATAAAAAGAGTAGCTTATAAGTTAAAATTTTCATGTTCCTTTTATTAGGAAAAAAATTTAGTATGTTTTCGTGGAAATACGGAACATTTAATTACATACATATTATGTATGCTATCAATTTATTTTAAAATTTCCTAGTAATTTCTTCATTTTGGTTTGCCTCATTTTACTTAAAATTTCCTTAGGATTAAGCCGTTGATACTTAAGATAAATGGCCATACAATATAGGTTTTTTTAATGTAATTATTTATTATTGTGTAATTAACCATAAGACCTCAAAAATAAATCCTTAGAAATGTCTAAAGAAATAAAATTTGTTTTTAATTTTAATAAATTTCAAATGAAGAATCTAAATGGATAATAATTTATAAATTATAAAAACTAATCTAAACAAAATGTTATATTATAAATGCATAAATTTGTGGTCGATAAACAAAAAATCTGGACATTGTATACATAGTCAGCACAAATATATATTTTGATAAACATATAAAAATTGGTTTCGTGGTCAAAATTTTTATTTTATATTTTTCCACAATGACTTTTTAAACTTTTCAAAAGGAACGTTTATAAACTAAAGTTAGGCTCAAACTTGACTCCAAGAAAGAGCTAGAAAAACAACTATATTTTGATACGAAATTATATCGAAGAATTTTCTGATATTAACTTTGGGAGTTCTCAACATGGAGCTTGGGGTTCGATCATCCTAATTTAATTAGAATTTGAAAAATTGGAAAAATCGATATGTCGTAAATTATAATGAAAATAAAAGTTTTATGAGTAAAAGTTTATAAACCATTCTATTCTGGAGATTAAAATGATAAATGATTTAAAGCTAGCTGTATTGACGAAAATAATTTTCGGTCTTTCCTACGTTTGATAGAATGGCATTCGACATAAAAATCTTAGAAATAATCTAAAAAAAAAGCTTGTTTTAATCTTTAACTTTAATTTCTTTTATACAAAAATAAAATAGGTATTCTTTATTATTTTAGAGAAAATTGAAAAACCTCAAATGTAATAATTCATAAAATAATTTTACCATTATTAAATTTAAAATTATTTAGAAAATAATATTTATGTTCAAGAGTTTGAAGAAAAACCCAGAATACTAAATATTTGTTAGGAAAACGCTTGGAAAAATTATGTCCTTATTTGAAGGAGCGAATATAACAAATAAAACTAACTTTTAAAATAAAATATTTATACTGATGGCCATACATTAATTAGGTACCGCTGGTTTTAGTGTATATCTCAGCTACTTCAAGGTTTTAGCAATATTGGCTATTTTGTTGTTCATAAATTATAAAATTTTTAAACAAGGACAAATTTTCTTGATTTCATAAACGTTATAAATAATTATTTGAATAATGATGGATTCACTAATACATATTATATTCGAGTTTATTTTCCAAAATATGTACCGCTGACAGCCGAACTAATTGTCATTCAATGTAAATTTGAATTTGTTTCGAAACATCTTTTTTGCGATATCAAAACATTCAGAATTCCAGAATAAGAAAAAAAATTCTTCTCTGTTCCTAACAATTTCCTTAAATTGTAAAACTATATTGTAGATATATGGTGAAAAAACTAAAAGTTAAATGATTACATTATTATAGTAAATATAGTTTAGATATACAAATGACACCCATTCCCTCGTACTTTAATTTGTTTATAGTGAGTTCCAGACATTTTTTGCTTTTGACCCTTTCTATATGTTATTGAAGATTTTCAACAGAATAAGACTAAATAAAAAAAACATACGTCCTTTAAGAATATTTAAATAAAATTATAATCTTTTAATATTATTTATGTATGTATAAACTGAATCACATAATTTGAAACTTCTTGTTTTAATATTTTATTTATAATTTTGTGAATATATTTTTGTTCATTTAGCAAAATAATAAGTTTTGTATTATTCTAACAAAAAACGAGGGCTTATTTCAGAATCACAGACTAAAAGATTTAATTTTTACTTTAAATGTAATTTTAGATTTTCGATTTCGCAAATCTCATAAGTAAATATGTTGCAATTTAAAAAAATAAAACAATTCAATTCAAGTCCTTATCTAAAATAAACAGAATATTATTAAAACTATAACTAAACAGTTTCTAGATTCGGCTACTCATAATAACGCCAACATTATGTAGTAAGTATTTTGATATACATATAATAATTTGGGAAAATTGTTTTAAATATTAAAAAAAATTTTTTTTTGTTAAATATGACAAATTAAAAAAGGACGTTATGGTCAAAAATTTAATGAGTCCGATAAGAGAAGTTTTTTTTGTAAGATAAAAGTTCTTTGATTAACTAGAGACAATTTATATAAAAAATTAAAAATTGCCGACCAAAGTATGAATATTACGAGTACCTTTTATGCTGAAAAATCGTTTTTTTTTATATATATACATATTAATTTGTGAAGAATAGATGAATAAAATTAGGATAAGGTTAAAAGACTTAGAAAATATGATTAATTTTTAGAACGGATGTGTTATTACAATTTCTTAGCAATAATAATAATAATAATAATAATATTTTTTTATCATAAATTAAAAATGTTTTTATTTTTTTTGTTGTAAAAGAGAACAGAATATTTTTCATTCAATATTTTACTGTAATTTGGATTGGTTTATATTGGATGTACTTGTAAAATATTATTCTTTTTAAGTTGAAATAGACTTGGAGCTAAGAATTTGTATATTTTATGGCGAAATAAACTAATTATTATACTGAAGACAACTGAAGAACAAAATATAATCAATGGGTATCTGCCTAAAATTATACATATCAAGTTTAAGGATAGTTAGCTTTGCTAAGTTCAGGTCTTCTTTTCAGTTATTCTGTGCCTTCAATGAATTTAAAATCTACTGGGTATAAGAATTTAAAAAAATCTAACATAGTTAGGTGTAAAATTTGCTCACATCCTTATTTAATAAATACATTTTTACGCAAAGATAAAATAAAAATTTTAATAATTCTAACAGAATTTGATTTCTCATAATATGTTGTTTTAATTTTAAAATAATGGCTTTTTTACTACAATAGTGTTTCAGGTAGTTAACATTAATTAAGCTAATAACCAATTTTTATTATTTTTGTTAAAGGTTTACTACAAAAGCAAAACAAATGAAGAGTAAATAATTTACAACTCCTTTTTCCTGACTGTGAAATAACATTTGTATTTAAAATGTTTACATTATTGCTTACAATGCAACCTTATTTAAAAAAAGAAAAAGAATATAATAATAATTTTTATTACAAAATAAAAAAGAAAAAGATAACAAAAATCATTAAGAAAGGTTTAAAAACATTTTTTTTAAATATTTTTTTTTGCTTGATGAAAAAGTATTTAAAAAGATATTTAAAAGATTAATTGCTGTTTATACATAATTTTTTTTTTGTTTTTTTGTAATTATTGTTTGCTTCTGTTTTATAATTTCATATTATATATATATATAATGTAAATAATTTAAAATATTTACATTAAAATTGATTTCTGTGATAAAATATTAAAAAATTCAATTTTAAGCCGATTACATTAAGGTTCTCTCAATTGAATCCGTATTCCAAAAACATGTTATCCTCTAACTGTTGGATTTATAAACATTTTAAAAATCTGTGCTACACTGAAAAGATACTAACTACTGGTAGGTGGAAAACATATCATAATATTTATATTGCACTTATAGTTATAACTTTAAATCTGGTTCTTATAGCTATTTTTCCAACGAGTTTTTTTTCAGTATATATCATTAGCGTTTATTTATTTATTTTCTTTTTTAATTTTATATTGTAGTGAAAAAAATTCTAAATAGAAATTATCCTTAGATTAATTATTTTCCAGCCGAATACTATGAAGTTTTAAAACGCCATCGTATTAAGATCTGTTTTGATGCATATATAAACAATTTTTCACATAAAAGTTTGAGAATGATGCTAAAATAGTTCATAAGAAAGAGGTTTTTATTATACCCACAATGTTTAATACCTAAGCTAGTTATGAATTTTAATAAGTAATTGAGATTAAACCTTTCGAGCATCATAACACTAAAATTATGTTTGTAACATATAAATATTATTTTGTGAATATTGTTTTAATACTGTTTTCAATGAAATCAACTTTTAAATTGTGTTTATATAAAATCCGAACCATAAATTATTGATGAAATTTAGCACAAAGTATCTATAATAATAATATATATATATATACATGAAAAAAATAACACAAAAAAGAATATCCCTTCAGGACAGAAATTGTAGCACCTACAGCATTGAAAAATTGAAATCGAGACAGAAATAAGTACCCGTAAATCAATGCTAAATGATCATATTGATGAGATGTGGCTCCAAGAGATCATAACTATAAAATAGATTTTTTTTTCATTCCATTTTACCGTATATTACTTTTTAAAATTTTTACGAACATAATAATTATGGTTTTATGATTATTATTATTATTTTTTGCAATAACTGAATGTCGGTCATAATTTTAAAATTTTACTGCATACAATTTTTTAATTTTATTTTTTTTTTAATTTAAACTTATTAACATTTACGAGTGTAACTAACTAGTACATGGTACTTTGAGCAAATGTTTTCATTAAAATCTAGCTTCTTCATTTTAATCGAAATTAAGTTATAATAACACAATTTATATACTTAACATTTTATAGACTTGTGTTATATAAATGCTATTAATAGTACACTATAAAAGTTTAAGTTTTTTTAAGAAAAGATTAGAATTATGAAAACTAAAGAGTTTCTTCTAATTTTTGTGTAGAATAATAACGTACTGGGTAATACACAGTATATTTAGATTACACATAAAGCTTTATATAATTCAAAGTTGAATATTTAAATGCAATTAAGCCATGTAAAACAATATACCAATTTTCAAAACAATAATTATAAAGGAATAAGTTTATCTCTTTTGTAGCGTTATAAAAAGATTCAAATAAAGTAACCCAACATTTACTAGAAAGTTGATTTGGTTCATAATTGAGATTTTTTAACTTCGTAAGAAATTACCAAACCAGTAACAATACTAAAATCTAGTCCTACAGGATTATTGAATTTTTTTAAATTAAAATTTTTATGTTATGCACTTGCACCTTTTTTTAAGAAAATAACTTTTGTTTGGAGCTATAATTCGATCTGGTAATTTTATATATCAATTAATGATAATTTTTTTAATTTAAAACTCTAAGAGTTGATACGAAAAAGTTATGTTATGTATCCGTCATTATTCTGCTTTTTTTATTATTCTGGTGATTGAATTATTGTATAATTTAAAAACAGAAGTTATATGTTATGAGCTCATCAATGTATAAATATATCTCACAAAAGGTTTTTTGTATTTTTATCTCTTTTAAAAAATATTTTAACTGAAAGATGTTAATTAATACATAAATTGTGGATTTATGAAATTTACAGGATATTTTGTATACGAATGTACAAAATGTACAATTGTAGATGCTCCTCATTAAGATAACTATGTATATATATAGAGCGAAATGTGAAATAATATTTTCATTCAAAAAGTCTTAACATTACTTTTTCTTAAAGGAATAAAAAGTAATTGCTATAAATTTTTTTCTAATTACATACAAGGTTGGTGTGCATGTGTGTTGAATGATTTATTGAAAATTTATTTATATGTATATTTCATAGTTATAAGAGAATTATGAAGATTGTTTTTTAAACCATTGTAAAGGAAAGAAATTATTTTTCTTTCAGTCAATATTAAGCTCGGTAGCTTGGTATCATAAATTTCTTTTTTATATATTCAAGACTTTATTTTATTTAATAATTAGGTCATTTAAGTTCATAATTTTTACATTTAAAATTTAAAATTTTAGAATAATTACAATAAAGTATTTAAATTAATCTAATTCTATTTAAGATAAATTTGCTTTTTGGAATCGCTTTAGATTAAGAATAGGTTAGTGATTACAAAATACAGACGGAAAAGTACAGTGTACTATATACACAAAAAAAATATACAAATGCATATACAATTAGATATAGTTCGAATGTTCATCAATGGTCTAAAATTGATGTGTTAATTATTGAAAATCCTCAAAAGCGATCTGTGCGAGAACTAATATCTCACAATCTGAAATCTTCAGTGAATATTTGTATGTTCCGTTAATACCTTTATTTTTAAGTACAGACGATGATGCTGATTTTTTTTTTTTTTTAAATTTTCTTATTAAATTTTTATAATTTTTGCCAATATTGTTTAATTTATATTATTTGAACAATGAAGATATAATAATTTATACAATCGAGAAATCAATAAAATAAAATAAGAGGCAGCAGAATTGTTTCAAGGAAACGGAAACACAGTATGTGGTCTAGTGTCTAAACACAATATTCAAGTGAAAGTTTGCCAAAATAACTATTTTTTTTTGTCTTGCTAGAATTAATAAAAATAAATAAATGTTATTTCTTCATGATTATTATTATTATAGAGATTCTGTTTCAATAAAAAATAAAATGAATGAAATTTGCCTTTAAAATTAAAAAGTATTTGAAAGACTTAATTTTTTTTTTAAATTATCAACAAATATTGTTAATAATAATATTCACAAATTTGTCCAGGTTAACGTATTAAATTAAATTAATTTCCGATAATATACTAAAATAAGAAAATTTTTAGAAAACTTAAGAAAATAAATTGTTTAATTGAAAATTAAATAAAGTTTCTAAAATTAGATTATTATAGTTCTTTTAGAGACAGTTCTACATACATAATATTCTAGTTCATTTTTATGATTATGTTAAATTTTCCATTACTGAATAATTATGTAGAAAAGCTTTCTTATGCTAAGTATTAGCTTTTCAATACATAATATGTAAGACTTAATGCATTTTTATAAATTGCTATAATTTAGTAAAAGGATGAATGAACTTAATTTCTGATGATTAGTATATTATATAAACCTAAATAAAAACAAAATTTATTTTTAATTGGATGAAATCAAGTGAACCTGTAATGTTTTTTTTTTCATCATGTTTAAAAAAAAAAAATAATAACAAGAAGTGTTTTTGTAATGGACTGTTGGGACTGAAGTAATTGTTTTGTATTGATTTTGCGGTTTAAATTCGATTTGGTGTCAGTGATTTTTATGGTTATTTATTTGATTTTTTTATTTTTTGCTTGGCAATTGTAATATTGTACAAGTAGTTGGGGAAAAATAAAAACACAAAATTCATTATTAAAAAAATTTTTTTTTTCTTAAACATATAATATACAAGTAGATATACAAAAAAAAAATGACAACTCAACCATGAAAATATTGATATTTATTTTATATCTTTGATTGGCAGATGAAAATCATCAGATTTATGAATTATTTCTTTTGATAGAAAATCTAAAATTAATGTTTTATTAAATAACACGGTTTTATAATGAATTTTAAAAATTTAAATATTTTTGAAGTTATACTATGTATATTAAAAATATTTAAATAAATTTAAAAATATTTCTGGAAAAGAGTTTTTCGAAGGTTTGAGAAAACAAATTTGACACTAAATGCTTACACGTAAATGTACTGGGATTGAAATTTTATCATGTAATCAATCAGAATTATGAAAACAAGCTGATTTTAAATCATAATCTTCTCTAAGATAAATATTTTTTTTGTAGTTTTATAGTCGGTTCCAAAACAATTTTGGGTTGAGTGAAAAAAAAAAAAAACAAAAAAGAAATAAAATAAAAACAATAATAATTAAAATGATATTTTATTTCCACATATCTTTTGTCATTAATTTCATTAAAAGAAATAAATAAATAAAAAAGGAATCAACCCTTTATCGCATTAAAAATTTGGATTATTATTTTTTTTCTTTTACCGAGATTTTTTTTCTTTTTGTTTTGAAATAAAAATCAGTATTAAAGTAATAAGATTAACCCTTTTTTTCTTACATTGTTCTAATAAAATCATATATCATCCCCATCCCTTTTTTGGGAATTTTTTTTTTTTGTTAAAAGATACCACAAAATATTTTAGAAAAATAAAAATAATGAAAATGACTTGTTATTTTTTCCTTTTGATTTAACTTCCGACATAAATGCTGACTACTTGTTCGCATATAAATAAAATATATAATGTTATTATTATAATAAAATTTTTCTATAAACGGTATAACGGAATTTTTACATTATGTGACATATATTGTAAGACTTACATAAATTACCCACCCTCTAAAAATTATTTTTCGGAGGTATTGAATTATTGTGTAAAAATTGAAATTTTATTAGAAGTTGTGCTTAATTTATTAGAAATTTAATATGTCAAAATTTTTTCTATCGACTTTTTTTCATGAAGACATATTTTAATATTATGAATTCGAAATATCCATATCAGAAATTAATATTTGAACTTCGAACATGTAATCTGGAAAATACTTTTGCTTTAAATTTTGTTTTGATTACAATTCTTTGATGGGAGCTACTAATAAAAAACCCCACGCCATCAGACATTTACTATGAAACCAGCCTGTCATATGGCTTCCGATATGCTCCTAAGAATGTTAAAGTTCTACAAGCACTTTTCAAACTTCGCGTATTCATGTCATAGAAAAATTTTTGGGAAAAAGTAATAAATTTTCTTATATACAAAAAATTACTATATATACCTAAAGTTAAGTTTATAATAATTTTTAATATATGTAGCATAGTACAACGTAAAATTCATTATAGAAACAAAAAAAACCAAGTTTTAATCCAGCAGATTTATTTAGCCAAATTTCTTTTCAATATGTGATGGAACAAATCCTCTTTGTTTATGGGAAATTAATTCTTTTTCTTATATGTATGAATGAGAAATTAAAATAATATTTATTTAGAAAAAATATTGTCAAAATATTTTTCTTTTGCACGATGTTATTGCTACGGTTTACTAAAAAAATAATCTTAACAATAATTGCAAATATTTTTCATAATATAAAGTAACATGAATTATTTTGATATACAAAATTAAATTGGTTCCAGTTAAATTTAAAAATATCTATAATTTTCAATTTTACTTTACAAGATATATTCATTAATTTGTGAATTTAATTGACAGAATAGAGATTTTTCTATATAATCAACTTTTTCCGTGTAAATGTAATTTGAATAACAATTTTTGACATTGGAATACCGTATTGGTATGTTTGAAAAAAAATTGATGAGCCTTAACTGATGTTATATAAAAAAATCTTTGATTATTTTCAACCTAATAATAATTTTTCAGATAGTTTTCTACAGTTGATTCATCATCAATATCAAAACATACAAAATGCCAAAAGAAGAAAAAAAATAAAATTCATGATTTATTTGATTTTAATGTTTCCATTAAAGAATTTTGAATATCAAGTGGAAAGTTGTTTGCCATTTAAAATTTTATTGCAAAAAAAAACAAAAAAGTTAGTTGACACTTGATTCAAACAGTTTTAGAAGAAAGAATTCAGCTTATTTTGTTTTTTTTTGCTTTTCTCGAAAATAATATTAAAAATTAAAAAATCTTTATTCACATTTTTTTGTCTTTTTTGTAAATGAGTAAAAATGTGTCAAACTGCAAAACTGTGAATGTGTGCAGAAATAATTTATGGAGTCAGCTTGTTAATAATTTTTATTGAAATTTTTATTTAAGAAAATAAGAAATTTCTTCTTTCTTTTTTTTTTGCATACATTTGGTTAAAATTTTGGTTTTAAATTTTTTAATATTAATTTTTAAAAATATAAAAAAGGTTTACACATATCTTTTATTAGGTATAAGACACAGTCATGTCACGAAAAGTCAATCCGTAATAACAAGATAGTACGACTATAAGGCACTACGGTAAAAGTGCGAATATTGTTAAAATGCACCAATTTTATTTATTAATCTGTTTTTTATACAATAAATTAAATCTGCAACTCATAAGCTGCTACTGAATTATTTATCTGACATAAAGTTCTGCATACAAAGAAAGCCCGGCTTCATTCGAAATTACAATGTGGTAGATTCATAGTATAAAATTTGGAGCTAAAGTTTATATAATGAACATTTTGTTGAGAACATAAATAATTAACTTTAAGTTTAAAAATAACTAACCAGATTTTCAGTTGTGTGCTTTACCATTAGCTTATAAAAAAGGGATCAAGTACAAATTTTGTCATTCTTATTTTCCAACAATATGTGATGATGCCAAATTAAAATTATTTATATGAGAAATATTACTCTAATTTTTTTTTTTTGTTTTTAATATTTTATTAAATACTTTTTCTATAATTTATTGCCCACTCATCCTTAAAATAATGGAAAAAAAATTTTGTGATACGACATTTCTTTTGGGATTTTTATTTTGATTATATACAAGAAAGCAGATTGCTTAGCTACTTCTTTTTTTCAAGTTGTGTGTTAAGAAAGAATATGAATGAAATTAATCCAGATAAATATCATGTAGACAAGAAAAAAAAAAATATTTATTGTTTCTATGAAATTTTAGATTTATTAGATTAAGAAATAGAATGCGGGGATTATAATTTCGGTGATTATGAGAAATTTGTAGAAAAAAAACTTCAAATTTAATATGATTTAAATAAAACTTCAGTGTTGCAGGGTTAAATTTATATGAGGTCTTTGATTAAATTAAAGGTTAGCAAGATTAACAAAATTATGTTTGTAAACAAATTATTAACTAAGTTGTGCATTACAGATCTAAAGTTTCGTCAACAATTTTCACATTTTTATTTTGGTTGACGAAAAAATAATAGTACTAAATTTTTTTTCGAATACTTGACGAATTTTTCGTCAACATCTCCATTAAGAGCTTACTGTGAAAAATTTGTCTTTTTTGTTTTTTCTTCTTTGAGGATTAATACAATTTCAACGATGATTTTTTGATATGTAAGAGAGTACTTATAGAACTGACTCAAGGGTGAGTCTGCGAGTATTTTCGTATGTGCTGCAAATTTTTATCTGTGAATTCATTCCATAAAATCGGGCTTACGATTAAGGTTAATTCCAATCAAAATTTAATTATTTATTGAAAATTACTTGTCTTTTCTTGTCAGTGTTACATTACTAAAATTGAAGTGTGGTAGCTATGGCTAATTAAAAGATTTTAAGAAAGATTTGGTATAATTTTTCAATTTTCTAATTAGTTATTTTTAAATAATTCAAAAAGTTGGGATGGTTTAAGTTTTTTTTAACATTCAGAATAAATGAATGTTATCATTTAGTTTAGTTTTTTTGTCCGATTGTAAATAGAGTTTGGCTACATATAATAGTTTAAAAACAATTTAAAAATACGAATAAGTTTTTAAACAACATGTTTGGTTCCGAAATTTCTTTCCTAAATATCCAAAATAAATTCGTTATAAATTCAACTTATTATTGACTTAATGCAAAGTGGTAAATTTTTTAAAATAAATTTTGATGTATGTCATTACTTGATCGTTGTCCTTGGATTTCTTGTATCGATTGAAAAACGCAGTGAATTTTTTGCTATATCTAAAAAATATATCAGAATTTTCTAAAGTTGAATAGACATAATTCTTCTTTAATAGATAAAAATCTGCAAGATATTTTATTGCTCAAATATTAACTATAGCTATAAAAAATACAAAAAATATTTAGTTCAAACCACTCCACATGATATTAATAAATTTATGAACAGTAGCATAACTTTCAGCTATTTAATCATTTTTTTTAATCATAATTTAGAGATAATATCAATCAAAAATTGACTTTTAATCATTTTATAAAATTGGACCTTAAGGTAATTAATAATTTTTATTTATTTTTTTTTTCTAAAGTAAATTTTTCTAAAGTTAAAAAGTGTGGCTTTACCGGCGCCCAAAATTTTAATTGATTGCGTAAAGACATGTGGTGTTGGTTTCTATTAAAATTATATTTTATAAAAACAAAATGTATGTTATCGGATTAAGTATATATACATATAAAGATAAAATAGAAGATTATGATTTATTAGATTTAGGATTCATTTAGAGTGAACCGAAGTTAATAAAATTGTTAGGTTTACTTATGAATAAATTATGATTTAGGTGAATTTTTATTTATTTATATATAGTTCTATTAAAAAATTAACAAAATTAATTTTTTCCATCTTTAATATAATAAATATTGACTATTGGTTCAGTAACAAGTTTAGAATTCATATTCAATAAAGACTTATGTTTCTTTATTAGCAAAATATCTGATTAATAAAGAAAAGTAATTTGAGATAGAATCTGAATAAAAATACAATATAAAAGATAATGGTTATGGGTGAACTGACATAACCGCGAATGTCATAACCGCGAAAATTTTTTTGTCATAACCGCGAAATTAGAATTTGTATGAGTTTCGCGGTTATAACAAAAATTTTTGTTATAACCGCGAAACTAATTTTATTTTTGTCATAACCGCGAATTCGCGGTTATGACAAAAAAAATGTTAAGTTTTTCGCGGTTATAACAAAAATTTTTGTTATAACCGCGAAATGATAAAAATCGAATTTTTGTGTTTCGCGGTTATAACAAAAATTTTTGTTATAACCGCGAAACACAAAAATTCGATTTTTGTCATTTCGCGGTTATAACAAAAGTTTTTGTTATAACCGCGAAACACAAAAATTCGATTTTTTCATTTCGCGGTTATAACAAAAATTTTTGTTATAATCGCGAAACACAAAAATTCGATTTTTTTCATTTCGCAGTTATAACAAAAATTTTTGTTATAACCGCGAAACACAAAAACTCGATCATTTTGAAAAATGTAATAAGAATTCGATAAAAAAATGTTGTGAGGTAAGCACACGGAGGGGGGGCAGCAGGGCGGCAGGCGGGCGGTTGGTCAGTGGGATTTGCGGCGCGAAATAAAAAAAAACGAATTTTTGTGTTTCGCGGTTATAACAAAAATTTTTGTTATACCGCGAAATGAAAAAAAACGAATTTTTGTGTTTCGCGGTTATAACAAAATTTTTTGTTATAACCGCGAAACGAAATTTTTTCAAATTTTTGCCATATTTTTTCGCGGTTATTACAAAAAAAAAATAAGACATTTTTCGCGGTTATGACACTTTTATTTTTTATTTCGCGGTTATGACAAAAAAGTTTCGCGGTTATGTCATGTAGCCATGGTGCTTATGTCAATACTGATTATGTGTTTGAAATTAGAAAGTATTTTGACTCATCCTAACATAAAAGATGATTTTAGTTTTATATTTGAGTATATTCATTACGAGGTTTGAATGTACAATATTCATAAGTATTTATATGTGTTATTAGAAGATAAAATCTCCCAATTTGTATTAACAAGGCGAACATTTATTTTTAGAATAATCTAAACTTATAAATTCAAATACTTTATGTACAAACATTTTCCATACCATAAGTTTTGAAATTTAAGATTTCTTTAAAATAAAAAATATTGCCTAATCGATAATCAGAAACAATTCATCATTCTAATACCGAAATTAAATTAAGTGAAACTTTTGCCCAAAAAAGTAATAATAATGCCATATCATCAAATAATCATTGAAAAAGTTTGTTAAACTATATATTGTTCTGCACTTTCTTTTTCCAAAAATTAATGAAAACTAACATGCTGGATTTTTTTTTAAGTTTTAGGTGATAAAAATAAAACAATATTTATGTATCAAGAATTTTTATATATTTTTACTTTGTTTTATATTCTTTATAATAAATCTGGTTTGAAATTTGCTTCAGGCAGGGTTTGAAACAATTGTTAAAATAATTTTACACTTAGAACTTATATTCGATTTGAAGGAATTGAGTAAGATGCATCTTTCGAGATATTAACTTAAAAAAAACTATAAGTGGAACTATTTTCTGCATTTGACCAAAAATTGGTAAGATAATGAACTTGTAATGTACATTTTAATAGATTGTATGAAATTAATAAACTAGATTTCAAAGCTTTAATATGAAGTTAGTTTAATACTTTATGGCATTTGAAATCAGGTAATATTTTTGTACTTCAATCAAATATTGCCTACAAACCCCTAAATTAGAATAATTTTTGTGGTGATTTTAAGTTTGAAGTTTGATAGAAAAAAAAAAGGTCATGGGAAATAAAGTTATGTGAATTTTTTTTTTTTACAATGTTATCAAAAGAGTGTTAAGAAAATCCAATAAAACTTTTAGAGCAAACTTTAAAAGTTCAATACGATATTACTAAAGTTTTCCACATAAAAATAAGTTTGCCAATAAAAAAATTTGTCTTTCCCGAGGGATAAATTTTTGATTTTTATATTTTTGCGGTTAATTTGCTGTCTTTTTTTACCATTAAGTTTTCTTTATTTCACAATCATTGTGTGTTAAAGTTATTGAGGATTTAATAATATGGTTTATATTTTAAATCTGTAGATTCGTTTTTTTAATTTTTTTTTTTATAACCTAAAGGTAGCTATTTATTTATTTCCAAGCACATTGGAGGTGTATCTGTATTTTATAATATTTTAACACTTTCCTTTATTCGTTTAAATTAAAGTTTTTAAAGGACATGAAATTATATATTATTAAAGGATTAAAATAAAAATTAAAGGATTTTATGTTGTCTAGCTTTCTCTAATCAAAAACAATAAAATTATAATAATTTGTATTTAATTGAAGAATAATTTTATTATCTTTTTAAAGAAAATATTTAAAAGTTTGGAGAGTAGGAAAATTCTTGAATACAATCTGATTATAAAATATCTTTTGCTATATAAATATTGTGTAGAAAATTGTCTTGGAATACAAAAGGAAGTAACTAATTTCCATAATATTCATATTAAGATAATTGTAATGCGTTTGCAAAATAAATAATACAAAATGACTTTACATTCATGTGTGAAAAATTAGCTTTTTATAATAATGAACATATATATAATATCCTTTTGCTAGACAACAAAAATCATCATTGATAAAATTTTGGATAGATGTAAAATACGAATAGATATTACATTAAGATTTAAAATAAAAACATCATTTATGTCTAACGTCTATAAGTCTAACGTATATTTTTGAAGAAAGGATATAATTCTAAAAATAATTGTTAACTATTTCATTAAGTTGATTTTATTTTTTAAACGATATATCAATCCCAGTTCAATCATCAGTTAACCTTTTTCCCTTCAACCTTCCAACAAAAAAATAGTGAAGGATTTTTTATTGGACGGTGTGGATTTACGAAAATATCACAATAAGTATTGGTTCTAGATTGAATTCAAATTTTCTCTATTTTTATTACTTGCTGTTGAAAAACTTTTGTTCGCAAAATTTATATTTTTAATTTTATCTATCCTTTATTAAAATATTAAAACATCGTAATTATTATAATTCTCATTTTCTAGGTTGAGACTTTGATAGTGACAAAATAAAAATAATAAACAATTGGTTTAATTATATATATCTTCTGTAATTATAGTAAAAACATAAAACATTTATATAGACCTTACAACAGTGAATAAAAACATACATTTAAGGAATCCAATTATTTAAAATGTTTATTTAGTGAGTTTTTGAAATGAAATAATTAAAATCAAACGTGAATTACAAAATTATATAATAAATAAATTGTCTTTAATCGAAAATAAGAAAAAGACCAATGACACTAATGGATGTCAAATAAAATTATTATAATCATGTATTAAATTAAAGGAATTTTTATATTATTATTTTAGAAAAATAAGTGTAGAAAAAATATAAATTTTATACACATATATGTATGTTATTATTGGCTTTCAATCCTTCAATCAAATATTGCATACGCATACAATATAATATTCATTCTGTATTTTTAGTATTTATAGTTGTCACAATAATAAAATATATAAATATATAAAAATATTTTATGCTGTAGTTTCTATTCCATTTCATGGATAAAGAAATTTACTATACACACATTTATCATTTGATGTTGATTTTAATTGACCGGATGTTAAAGTTAATTAGAGTTAAAATAAAAAATAAAATACACACATTAAATTATTGTAAAAAAAAAAAAAAAAATTACGTTAATGATATTGATGTCATTAATAAATTTTGCGCAACTCTAGACAAACTTAATTTTATATTAAATTTATAGTTTATATTAATACAATATTTCCACATCAAACTTATTATGTAGTAATATACCGGCGGCTATCAAATATTTTGAAATCATATTCTTTAATAACTTTTTTTTTTTAAATAATTAATTTTTTTATTATCTTAAATGAAATTTTATATAAATACTTTTTTTTTTAACTTAAGATGATGGGGTTTAAAAACCTGACGGAGACAACAAAAGTGTTGAGATATAAGAAAAGTATAAAGAAAAATATACGTATTATAGAGATTTTATTAATCTAGACTAGACGAAAACAAGATTATATTGTAAACTTATGTGATATGAAAATTGATTGATCACGCTCTGTTTTTTTTATATATAATCCATATTACGTACAATATATGTTCTATATCAGAATATACTTGTGTACATAATACGGTGTTAAATATTAACCGAACATAACATTGATTGCTTATAAACTTTAAAAACGATATTAATTTTTGTTTCAAATTTTCAATATATATTCAAGCTTCTTGAAATATTTGTATACGTTTCGAACAATTTTTTTTGGAAGATATGGTACGGCTACATAAAAAATATATAGAATAGCGATATTATAAACATATATTTATATAAAAGTACGACATTTAATGTCAACTTTGTTATACATATTTTGACTATACAAATATATACACTTTTTTAACATGATAAAATTATTATAATAAATTAACAAAAAACATAACATTTTATTTCTTTTTTTGTTATTCATTTTTAAATTTGTGATATACAATTTGTTATAAAGATCTTTTTAATTTGAGAAAATATTTCATTAAACTTTAATTCAATTTACTTTGTATTAAAGCAATATTTAAAGGAGAGTTATGAACCGTTTAGATTAGTGTTAGTAGGAAAAACAGGCAATATAATATTAAGAAGTATCTCCAAAATCTGTATTGTCTGCCGTTTACTTCTTATGAAACATAACTCATTGAGTATGAGTTTTTGTCACTAATAAAACAATTTTCTTAAAGCTAGAATCTCATTCACCTTTAATACGAAACATAATTATATTTAAACAAGAAAAAAATATGTAGAATTGAAACAAATTGAAATTATTTTTATATATAATTTCAATATGGTTTTTATATCATTTCATTATTAAATGAAAATTGCTAAAGATTTCATATCATTGTTTTATTTTTTTTAATTTTTTTTCATCAACCATGTCCTTTAATTTCCTAAACTTATTCTACCATAATTATTCGCGACACTGAAATTTATTCAAAAAAGGGAAAATAATAATAGTTTTAACAGTGAAGAAAATATAAATGGCAAGACAAGTCCAGTTGTAGTTAATAAGTTTACATTACACCATTTAAATGCTAGATTATTTATTTATATAAATTATTTCTGTTTTTTATCAAACATAGAAATAAATTTTGTGATTACATGACATTTGGTGAAAAGTTGACAAGACCCAAAATGAAATGTACAATTTTATATTATTGTTTTCTCCCCTAAATTAAAGAAAAATAAAATAAAAATGAAAAAAAGAAATAGTACGTTTTAAGAAGTTATACATTTTATATAACATGTAATAAAAATTGTTACCAACTTAAGCTATAACTAAAGAATATCAGAGAAAAGTATGCGTCCAAAATCAGAAATGACAAAAAATGTTGGTTTCAACATCGGGAGGTTATACGACTGTTATTTTATATTTCTCGACGTTTTCTGACTTTGGAATTTTTATTCTCAATAGTCATTAAATTTTGTCGGCATTATTTTATTTAATATCAATGTGTATCACTGAAATAAAAAGCTGGTCGGAAAATTAGATGTATTAGGACCAGCTGTAAACTTATAACTATAAATGCAATGTTTTCTGATAGTATGTGCTGGAAATCTAGCATTTATTATTAAATACATAATAACTCGTCCAAGAATATATAGCAAATGCATTGTAGCAAAGATTTCTTGTCGAATATATTTATTTTTATTGTTTTTTTACCAAAAAAAAATAACAAAACTTATTTTTTTATAACTACATGAGTTTCTGAAATTTTAATGTGGAATATTGCAAGTTGCGGAAACTAAGTCTTTTTTTAGTGTTAGTATTATTTTTCGAAACTATAAAAATGTTGAGTATTATGGGCATAGTTTTGTCAAATAATAATTTAAGAATCTGATGATCAAACGTAAATCCATAAACACCACTTTACTAGGCTTATAGTAAACTATTTTCTGTTATATTCCTTAATTTTCCACTTATAATTTTCAATTTAAAATGAAAATGTCTCCCATTGTAAATGAATAAAAAAAAAATAAAAAATAAAAAAAAAAAATTGCATTCTTTTATTTGAAATTCTTATCATATTTTTGAAATCGTTATATCGTATTGCTTCCATTTTTTCTTTTTAAAGAAGATTTTTAACTTCTCTATTTTAGGTTATTATGGTGAATATCTGGTTGCGCTTCACTTGTCATCAGTGCAAGTGAAAACATTTTTTTTCCTTGTTTTTTATGTTTTTTTTGCATTTTAAAATAATAATGATATACTTTTAAAATCATTATACCTACCTATGTATATAGAATTTGTAATATTCTACAAGTTTTCAAATAAACCTTATATGTGAATTCTCATTATATGGGTGGAGTTGTTAAAATTAAATATGCAATGCGCATTCACGTAATATTCTTTTTTTTTTAAGTTTAATATATCCAAAACTATATTTTTTGAAGCAATGTTGCAAAATTTTTCAAGACCATATAAAAATGTGCAATGCATAAATGTATGTACAAAATTTTTGTATAATTAAAAAACTTATTGTTCGAATTTATGAAAAGAATTCGCTTTGGTGTTAAACGAATTTCTGATTTTTTTTGGATTATTTGTGAAGTTATGTGAGTCCCTTACGACTTACATCCGTTTCCGAGGTAGCATAAATTCGAATGAATGAATTTTTGAAAATAATATTTTTATAAAAAAAAAATAGGAAGATTTGATGTACGTTTGAAATAATATTTAAAACGATTTTATATTGTTCTTATGATTTTAGAAATAATTTTAATATACAGGAGTAAGTTTTCTTTTTAAGTTAAGTTTGACTGATGTATCGTTTATAATTCAAAAACAGGCAGTAAAGTGAAAACCCATTTATTTGAATCTCTTTTAGATATAATGATCAAGTTCATGTTGTATTGCCAAAGTGGCCGATCAAATAAAGCATTCCCCTTCGGTGACGCAAAAATTTATAAATATTTTTCTTTCTACAAAATTCTGCACTTAGTATACAAATACATTAGAATTTATTCGAAAATTTTATTTCTATACATATATGGATTTACTTATGTAGATATATAAAAATATAAATATTTTAAAACACATTTTTATTTTATTAATTTCTTAAAACTAATAATATTTGCCACGCCTTTTAAAATATTTTTTATAAATTTTAAACAAAAATGCACATAAAGAACATAAGGAATACCAACATTAATATTATATGTTGGAGACAAAATATCATTTCCCGAAAATTTCAAAAATCTTGTTTTTATCTTTATTTCTTCACATATAATATTTTTTTTTTATAATTTAGTTTTTACTTTGGCACAAACTTGGAAAATACTTTAGTTATACTATACCAGAGAAAAGCAAAAATACCAAAAATGCATTGCATCGATCTTATGGGAACAAAAAAAAAAAAGTGAAAATGAAATTTTTAATTATTCTTTTTTTATTGCCATTATAAGAATTTTTAAGTTTTTGCTTTAATTAAACTGTTTTAGTTATATAGGGTGAATTAACAAAGTTATTGTTTTTAAAATGAACAACTTAAATTTATTTTCTGTATTCGATAATAATGGGAAGAAAAAAAGGCACATAAATTACTTTTTAGATTTTCATCGGGCTCAAATTTATACAATTAAGTTTAGATAAGTATACACTGTACATTGTAGTATGTAGTAACTAATAAAATTACTGTCTTTTTCATCACGATAAAATCAAACTTCTGAACAGGAGAAGGTACTAAGATTAGTTAAGTATTCGAATACAATAGAATAACCGATGATTTTGTAAAATTCTTCCCGCAAACAAAGTGACTTGTAGGATTCCAAAGAAATGTTCATCTTAACTATTTATATATGAAAGATCTTTAAACAGAGGATCAATTAGAGCTTATTGACCAAAAAAGTTTAAAGTAATAAAATTAACATTTTCAGTAGATGTTAAAATATAGATTGGTATAGTTCTTGGCCCACACAAAATTAAAGTCATTCTAATATGACTACTGTTTTAATAAACACCTTATTTTTCATACATAATATTTCTGAATTCTATTAAAGGCAAAATAAAAAAAAAAATTGATATGAAACATTAATTGTGAAAAAAAAGGTCTAGCGTTTTATTAGAATGAAAGTAGGATAAATTGAGTAAAAAAAAGATTTGAAGGTCGTTTTTTCAATACTTAAGTGGCGTATTTTTTTTTCCTCATTATTAATATAGGAGGAGGGAAAAACATAAAATATGTTTTAACAATTCATTGAACTTTTTTATATATATAAATAAAAAAAACCATAACAATTTTTATTGCTTTCATTTCATTAATGAAATAAGTTTTTGCCTCATTATTCAATAAAAAAGTACAGAAAATGTAAATCAATGACCCTATTAGATTAAATTTTGAGGATATTTGTAATTTTTTATGCATCAAAATATGATATGAATCCGTTACGAAATCTTTAATATTTTTTTTTCTTAAATATACTTTGCGTGAAGCTTTTTTAAGCACGAAATTTAATTTATTATAATTGTTACATATATTTTCACATTATAGCTTTCGAGTAGAGCTAGAAATATATATTTATAATTTTAAAGCTCTTTCATCATATCTCAAAGTAGATATCAAACATTCTTATACTGTCCAAGTAGAAGTTAAATGAAATCTACATAATATTGCTCAATTCCCTTCAACCACTAAAAAACATATATAAAACAGCCAATTGTCATTAAAGACTTTACAAATTTTGTATTGAAAAATATAATAATTATTAATGATACATAATAAAAATCTGGTACTTGAAAACTTTTATTGATATATAAAAAAATATAAAAAAATTAAAACATGAAAAAGGCAAAACGATTAGATTTTTCGGCCTTAAAAGAATTAATCTTTGTAAATACTTTTAAATATTGAAAATATATATTTTCAGTATGGCCTATATATGAAAATATCTTTATAAATATTATATTGGAGAAAGTTTTTTTATAAAATAAATTTATATTCAAATAAAATCAATAAACATTCCCTTCAGGATATTGTATCTGACTTAAATATAAAATATTATTTATTCATTAATGAGTAGGTATTATTATAATTCAAAAATTACATAGATTTCTAGTTTATTTTGTTGACAAACTAGGTCCATATCAAAATACCTACTTCTTATCACGATTGCATTATTGAAAAGGAACCTTACGACAATCTATTCTAAATATTAATTATTGTCTATATTAAAATAATATACGAAACCGTAATTGTGTAATTAATTGTATTTGAGATATTTTCCTTGAAACATCAAGAACCTTAAAAACAAAGTAGTCTGTCCAAACTTTTATTTAAATTCTTTTTAAGTGTAACGATTTTAAGTAATTCATTAATTTTTGAGTAATCTATTGACTTTTGTGTGTATAGTACCATAGTACCATTATGATACTTTTATTATCAAATAAAAAATCTATGTATTTATCTAAAAATTGGTACAATAATCTTCATATTCAAGACAATGACGCCCTTTTATTTAAATTATGCTACTAACCCAACTATCAATTTGTTATAAAATTCCGTATTTACATATATTTTAATATTGCTAAACTTTTATCTTAAATAAATCATCTGAACTACATTCTTAAATTTTTTATTTGCTAGAAAATTAATATTTTTTTGTCACTCTAAAAAGTATTTATTATTTATTTTTCAAATCTTAAATTCGCTGTTAGAAACTATATATTAAAAATATAAAGTCTGGTGGAAAATATCATCTTTTGAAATCTAAAAATTTACGAATGAATACAAAATTAATAGAAGTTACATGCAAAGATAATGTAAGTGGTTTTATAGTTTAAGATTTTTAATGTTAAATTGAGGATTAAAAGAAAATTTAACAGTGAATACTGAAGTGTATTAAAACAATTCATAAACTGATTTATATCTAAAATAATATTAATTATATTTGTCTGGAATTCTTGATTCTTTTATTTTTATTAGATGGAAAAAAAGTTTAGTTTTTTATTATGCTTTACAAGTGCCAAATATTTGATATTGATTACATAATGTTCAATTGCAACATTATTCTAGGTTACACAATTTTGTGGTCGATTTATGCGGTCGATTCAATATTAATTAAATGAAGTAATATGTATAGAAAACTTAAATAAATAATAAAATAAAATTGTTATATGACGAATTGAAGAATTTGTGACTTAAATATATAGACATCATAAATAAGTTAGGTTAGGTTAGGTTAGGTTGTAGCGGGTCGGAAATCCTGCGATTTCCTTGCACTTAGGCCGATTGGCCCGTTGTACTGCCCTACCCGATGGGCCTAAAATTCCCCATCGAGCCATCATAAATAAGTTAGTATACTTTCATCGATTATGAATTTGTATTTGAATTTGAATTTGTATTTCGGAAAAATCAAATGTATAGAGACTCTTTATTGGTAGCTTTTAATAAGTAATGAAAACAAACTGAAAAAAGAATAAGACAAATTTTGAATGAAATTAAAGTTAACGAATGAAATTAAAGTTAATGTATGTATATTGTTCATATTATTAATATTTACATACATGATATTTTTATCCCGACGGCAAATCAGAAATTATTATATGTTCATTATTTTATTGAATTTAAACAATATAATGACTTCACAATTTATAAAATTTTTAAAAAGTAATTAATAAATTACTCCAAAATTATTATTATTATTATTATTTGTAATGTGTTTTTGAAATTTTATTCGATACTTTTATTTTTTTAATAGGTACAATGACTTTCAAAAAAAATTTTAAAAGTACTTTAAAGAGTTTTAAACAATTTTCCAATTAATTTTTAACCCTTTATGAAAGTAAAACATTTAATTAAAAATTAACTTAGAACCCTCTCTATATATATTGTAAAAATTTACTAGAACTTATTATAATGAAATTTGCAAAATCATGATTATTTTGCAAAATTTTATTTTAGGTAAATGAAGTTTTAAAAATAAATTTTAAAAGTTATATTTTTAAATGTAAATATACTTAAATGAAATGTATTGAACAAACTTTTGAATGCATTGAAGAAAATCATCAGATCTTTAATTTTATTTAACAGGTGAAAATAGCTCAAGTTATTTATATATTAAACCTACATAAAAATACTGGAAGACTTAAATCTTAAATAATAAAGAATAATATATGTATAATATGAAGTAATACATCAAAATATTAGTTTTGAGTTTCCCTAACTAGTGTGTGTTGAAAACTAATTATATGAAATATTTTTAAAGAAATAAGGAAGATGTTTTGTTTAGACTAGTAGAATAGAAAATTTGTAAAGCCTATAGTTGATAATCATTCGGTTTGAGATTCATCTATAGTGACATAGAGCTGATGACAAGAGCATGGTCTTAAAAACTTCCAATAGTTTTTATTAAACCAAATTTAAAACAAATTTAAACCAAATATTGATCTAATTTAAATAACTTTATTATAAATATAATTTTTATTTTATAAAAATAAAATTTAACACTTCAGGTGTTAAATCTGAAACAATTCAAGCATGTGGAACAAATTGAATTACTTATAAATATTTTTTTATTAAAAAAAAAAAATTATTATATGAAAAGCTTATGTTCCCAAATTCATAATGCGATATAATTTTCATGGGTTTTTAATTTTCTCTCTTAATAATCAAAAAATTTCAAAATGATGACGACTGCTGTTGGGCTGACAATTATACTATGGGTGAATAAGATTCATTTTTCATGAGAATATGCCGTCAATTGATGATTTTTTAATAAGTTTACGCACATTATATATATTGAAATTTTATAATAAAGAATAAACAAAAAAAAAGTAAATTTAAAAACAATAATAATAATTTTATTTTTCTGTTTTGGTGGTGATTGCTCTTTTATATTTATTATTTTTGTTTGATGTTCAATTGCCCTGTAATTTTCTCACCTCGCATGACCTGAAGGTATTTAACCACAACAACGTAAATTATATACTTGAAATGTGCTGCTGCTACCTGTGGCACAATTTAATTAAATCAAGGTGTTTTTTCCTTTTTTAAATTAAGTCAAAATAAAATCAAAATTAAACAAATTATTTTTATTATTATTTAAGAGAATTATGCTACTGGGTTAAAGGTTATTAAAAATTGTAAAAATAATTTAAAATAATTCAATGTAGATATTTACGTAGTTACTTTATACTTTTATAGTAATTACTTTAAATATAACATTAAATTTGAAATTAAATAGCTGAACGCAAATAATCGATGAAATGAAAATTGAGATTATTATTTTTTTGATATTTTAAAAAGTTTAAAGAGTATAAATACAAAAATCTGCGTAAAAATATCGTTTATTCTGAATTATCGTAGAATTCAATAATTTTTTCACTCGCATGAAGTAAGAGTAAGTACTACGGAAATACTACTTGTACTTTTATCATTAATTATATTCTAATGGCAAGCAGTACAAAGGAAATAAAGTTTTTAAGGTTTGTGTGAGTCAAGTTTCTAAAGCAGGCGTTTAACCGCTGAATTTAAGTCATCTGTAAAATATCTAGATAAACACTTGTAAAGTTAAGTAAATACATGTGCGTTACTAAATAAAAATTAGGTCAAATTTTTTCCTTGTCTCCTTATTGGAAGAAAAATATTTCAAGGTTAAAAATACCTCTAAATAAAGGGAGCAATGTATTTGATACCAAAAAAAAAAGCAAATTTGGTTCATATCGCACCCTTATTATTTTCTTAAAATTTTTTTATTTTTTTTTTATCTTGATGCCTCTAGAAATCTCAAATATTTGAATACATTTATATATACAACCCAAAGGGACATAATTCAAAGTTAATTGTATATAACGTCTGCAGATTTTTTTTTCTCTTAATAGTTTTAGCCCATCATGATGTAACTATTTTCTAAGCATTTATTTTTCTACATTCTATAAAATAAAATACAAAAAAAAAAATAGAAATTTTTTGACAGGATAACTTAAAAAAATTGCCTGTCATTTTTATCTTAAAAAATGTACATTTATTTTTTTTATTTTTGAAAAAAAAAAAAAACAAACAAGAAAAGACTGATGTTACAAAATAGTCCCAGCAATAAAAACTAATGTTTGTGTCATTTTCCAAAAAAAAAAGAAGTGAACAAACATTTGGGGAAAAATAATTCAGCTAATTTTTTTTTTTACAAATGAATGTAACACAAAACAGACCACGAAAAATGATGAAAAATTATTCTTAAAAAGGACTTAGACTTTAACATCATTTTCTTTAGTGGGTGAAATTCAGAAATATATGTATAGAGAATTTATTTTTTCTAAAGAAGAGAAATGATAATAAATCTCACTGACAAAAGTATCTTTATGACGTTAATAACAATGTCTAAATTATTTTGATAAACGAATTTCATTTCAATACTGAACAGAACTGAATGTATCGAACTTAAATCTGTTGTGTAATAGTGTTATCCTTTTTGGCATTTGTGAGGTTTTAGGTTAAATTTTCATCCATTTAGGGCTATTAATGAGTGTGAAAATGTTTGTTCAAAAGTCTAACCTAACAGAAGTTCATAATCTGTACTTTAATATGAATGAAAATTTAGTCAAAATTTACCAATATTTTCTCTTTTTACCCAGCAACATAAGGAAATTTCAGAATTTGACAATCTTGGTCTATAAATTAGAAAAATGATTTGTCAAGTTTTTATTAAACGTATTATGTCTTCAAATATTCTACAGTTAAGTACCCCAAGAGCAGCTTCAGGAAAATATGAAGAATGTAAAAATTTTACAACAATAAAATTATTTATATTATCTAAAAAAACTGCAATTATAGATTTATGTACAATTATTTACATGTACATATAGATAACATTTATGTTTTTTCTTCATAAATTTTCCATATTTTTCTTATAATTTTCTCTGTGAAAATGAAATTTTGTAAAAATATTATACAAAGATATCGTAGAAAGTTTATTTAAATAAAAAACAGGCGGAGACTTAATTCAAAAACAGAATTTTGTATGTGAATGCATAGAAAATTTTCTTCTAAAAAAAAAAAAAAAGAAGAGAAATCATAAGAATGAAATTTTTGTTATTTTTAAAACCAAAATGATTTATTATCCTTGAACTTGTGTCCTTATTGTCACCCTTGTATTATTTCTCTTATTTTTCAGCTATTAAGATGATTTTCTTCTTAGTTAAAAAAAAAATTCAAGAATAAAATCTTCTTATCTTGTACTCTTGTACCTATTTTTTATTTTTTTGTAAAGTCCTTTTTGAACTAAATTTAGATAATATACATTTTTTTTAAATAACAAAATAATTTCCATTTAGGAACTTGATTTTTATTATAGTTCCAAGACAAAAAAAAAATTCTATTCTATTTTGATTTTAAAAGAAGTTAATTTAATAAAGGTAGATATAATAATATTGACTATAAATAAAAACATAATAAAGACCTATAACCATACTTTTTTCAGGTCCTTTTTTATTTTTATTAACTTAAATGTCCTTTAATTCAATAAAATGGAAAAATTGCATAATTTATAATTTATTTTTTAGTAGATTAGAAATTTTGGTTAATACAAAATTTAAATTATTGTCATGAGAAATATAATGATGTTAGGAAGATTCATCATTACCAGCAATATCCCATATTATAGTCTCCAAACAACTAAGCAAACAATAGTATCTAATTTACTTCAAAAATGAAATATCTTAAATTATTTTATGAAAACATATACATAAAATTACTAATTTTAACCTGCTCATTAACCAATGGTCCTATTACTTTCAGCTATAATGTTCAGTTGACTTGGAAAAAAGTAAACGCAGGCTAAGACACTTGGACTTACACTCAATAATAATACATTACAAATTAAAACCTAGTTCAGTTTTCTCTAAAAATTTTAGAATGTTCAAAATTTTTGTAGTAGGGAAGATAATTTTAGATAATTTTTTTCAGTTCGTCAGTTATGTCAAATTAATTATTTTCAGATTTTTAAGATTATACAACAAACCTTTAATGGAACCCGAAGAAAATTGAGAAGCTCTTTAAATGAAAATAAAAGCTTAAAATTTATAATTTTGAACTGAAGAAATAATTATGCTTGATGTTTTTGTTTTCAACTATATTTAAACTAATAATAAAAAAAACCGTGAATGATGTCTAAATTAGTTTTAAAAATTAAGGATTCTGTAAAATAAATATTAAAATTTCTCTAAAAATTTTAATCTCATATATTATACTTTTGTTGTTTTGAATTTGAAGAGGGATCATTTGAATTAAATTTACCTTCATTTTTTTTTTGTTCCTTTATTTAGGCAATAAGCATGTGGCATTGTTGGACCTATGCAAACAGTTATTATTTGGTCAACCAAAAAATCAACAACAAAAAAAAAAACACATTCATTCAGTGTAAAAATCTAATTTGACCATCTTCATATCCTTAACAGATTAACCTTTTTCAAAAAAAAAAAAAAACAAAAAAAAAAGGAAATATAATAATAATACCAATATTTATTTTACCTTGTAACATTAAAAAGGATATAATATAAAGGATAATAAAACATTTGGGTCATTTAACATCTCAACAAAAAAAAAAGCCAGTTTAATCATTACACATAAACTTTTTTTTTTATAATGATGTAAAGAAAATTGTTTTTCACATGTACTCCCTGGCTTTAAAGGTCAAAAAAACATAAAAAACAATTTTTATTTTTCGGAAAAAAGAAAACTAACAAAAAAAAAAATAGACAAGAAAAACAATTGCGAACTTTCGGCTAGATGGGTTTAAAAATGAACATTTTTCATTAGCAAATAAAAGCTTGATTAAAATAACTAATATCCTTTTTTACGTGATAAAAATATTTTTACAATGTGGTTAAAGTAATTTTTCAATTTTATACAATGCGTATTTTAAGTGTACTTGTAAATATATATGAAGTATGTATGTTTAATATGTATAAAATGAATAAAAGCCCAAGTAAACGCACATATTTCAAAAATAAAATAACAAGAAAATTTAATTCTAAAAAAAAAATGTAAACCTAAATAAACAGCACGGCGATGATAACGAAAAGCTCAAATTTTTGATATTTTTTTAAAAATATATTTTTGCAAATGTTAAAAGTTGAAGTTCAATGCAAAAAATAGAGCCTAGTCCTAACAGAATCTGGGACTAATATAATTTATATAACTTGTATTTAACTTAAACTTAAATATGAATATTTATATGAACAATATTTATATACAAACATTATTTTCTAAGAATATCTTATTAAAAGAATATTAACATAAATAAGATCTATTCATTACTATGTGCTGTGTAAAAATTTTTCTTTATTTTCTTATTTCTTATGATATATTAAGGTCCTTTCAAGTGGAAATGTATTTCCGCCAGATAAACTTATTACATATGCGACACTAAATTATCCACAAGAATGTTGTTCATGTTGTTTTAAAAGTTGTAAATTATTATTCTATTTAAATAAATCGTGAATAAAATTTTTCTCACAGACACATTCCATTTTAAAATGTCAAGAAGAACTTTTCAGCTAGAAAATGTAAACATATTTTTTTTTTCATTCAGATTAAAAATTTTATAACTTTTTGTTGGTATATTTAAATTGTGTTTGAAGTTTACAAACCGAAAAAAAAAAATATATGTACGTAGTAAATATTGACACCAAAGAAACGAACGATTTTCAAGTGTAAACTATAGCTTATTAAAACAGGTTGATTGAAACTGACAGTGTATGCTTTGAAATTTAGAAAAATAAGCTTTATAATAAACAGAATTAAGGAAACTAGAATTTGGAAGATATATACATTGTAATAAGATTTTAAAAACTTCAACATACTTATATGAAAAACTTCAACATACTTATATGAAAATGATTGTAGATTATATTTTCGTATATATGAAAATAAATTAACATTATGTATACAATATTTAAAAACTGTTCAATTGTATCATTTAAATTTAGGCAAGAGAAACTACTAAAATTAGTTGAAAAATTCTGGCTGTAACTGAATTTCTTTTAGCCACAATCATTGGTAGTATTTATTATTATAGAAGCAATACAAATAACGTGTAAGAAACTATACTTCACCAATTTAAACATTTTTTTTTTTAACCGCTTTCGAATTAATTATTTTTTGCATAATTTTATTAATTATGCCCCTCATCGAAAACTCTTAGTTTACAAGGTAAATAATATAATCAAATACAAAAAAAAAAATAATAATTGTAGAAAAATGAAAAAAGGAGTGTCATTCTCAAAAATGATTTCAATGGAAACTAAAATAATAATATATTCATGCATAAAACATTTTCATTATTAAAATATTAAGTTATATAGTTAAAGAACGATAATAATAAAACATTGTTTTTATGGGTGTAGTACATACAATATTATGTTGAGTGAGAAGGCCAAAATATCTTTATTTTATTATTTTCCACGTAATATGGTGGTAAAAATTTAAAATTCTGGGTTAGAAAAAAAAAAAAAATATTTACTTTAAAATTTATTGCTGAGGTGAAATATTCACAATATGTATTATAGAAAAAATAATGTAAAATTTTTCTGATAATTCAAAAAATATATGCTTCACATGCCAGTTTATTATGTTTGGTAAATTTATGAGATATTCGTTCTTAATGTTTTGTGATCAAAAACACTTAATATACACTATTTATATGATAAGAATAAATTTTTAGAAAATTTAGTGTGTGTGTTGTATATATATCTATCTGTATTATGTACACAAATATTATTCCAAAGTAAAGAAAGAAGTTATGATAAAACTTTCCATATTTTTATTACATATCTAATTGTATCTTAATTTATAACACTGTACTTAAACAAGATCTTGTAAACAAAAAAAGAATACGGAGAGTTATATATTAAAATATATCAGGTCAAAAAATCTGTTGATTTAAAATCATAGAAAGAGTTACTAAGATTGAACAGTATCTAAACCTCAAATTATTAAAAACTAGAGGTACATTACAGGTATACATATAATTTAATTGTAAGTTCAATGAACAACCTAGATATATACTTTTTAAAAATAATTGAATGAAACATAATCATTATATTTATAATGAAAAAAAACCGTAAGTAAATGAAATGAAATGTATAAAATTATGCCTTACGACACATATCCTTACGAAATCATATTTATTTGGGTGTTTATTTGGGATGCAAACTATTTTCCTTTTGAACTTAAGTTTTCAACACAAACACGTAGCTCAGAAGTAAATTGTAAAATTTACACAAATGCCAGTTTGAGGTTGAAATTCAATCCACAATGGACCACGCAGTGCCATAGTAGAGAGTAAGAAAAAACTCTTTTCCTTTTGAACTTAAGTTTTCAACACAAACACGTAGCTCAGAAGCAATTTGTAAAATTTACACAAATGCCGGTTTGAGGTTAAAATTCAATCCACAATGGACCACGCAGTGCCATAGTAGAGAGTATAGAAATATTAATTTTCAGAAATTATATTGGATATTATGATTATTTTTGCAGAAAAATAAAAAGGTATATACATATACATAATGTACACATAATGAAACCGAAACTTATTATCCTTTTTTTTTAATTTTCAACTATATTCTACAAAAGAAACATATAGAGCACAAATTGAATTATAAATTCCCTTTTTGGAAAAATACATAATATGAAGACTAAGAAAGCAGCACATACATTATAATTTATAAAAATCATTTTATTTTCAAAAGATATGCATGACGGAAACAGAAAGACGCCTAGATGTCGACATCGCTTCGACAGTGACAAATTTCTAAATTATTTCAAAATTTTTATTTATTCTATTAAAAATTGTAAAAATCTTCGTTATGCTTTTATTTTATTCTTATACTTAATAGGAATGAAATTTTGTATAGATTTTTATTTATACATATATATATAGCTAAATTATGTAAAATCAATATTTTTGAATTTCCGATTGCCGAAAAGAAAAAAACACCTGTTATAGTTTTAAAGTTATAGCTGGAAGCTATGATAGTTGATCTAGACGAAATCGGCTGCCATCCCTATTTGTAATATTTTAGTATGCCAACATAGTGAATAGTGTGGTATAATTTTCTGCCTAATAATTGATTGGCATATGAAGGCGAAAAGTTGTGATCGTTATTAATATCTATAAAGTTATATTTAAATAATATGTGTGAAATAAACTTAAGAAATATTTGATATGAATCCTTGATTACTTGGATTTATATATTATCTTGATTATGATATCATAAAATATCTTAAATATTGATGAGTATGCTTTCTGCTTTTCTTGGTTATGTTAATCTGCATAGTATTTTCAATCTTTTTATCAGCTAAAACATCAAATCGATCTAAGGCTTACATAGTTCGAATTTCATAGTTTATGTATTTAAATTTATTTTAAATAAGCTTTTGGTTGGAGTTTTTCTCCCATTCTTTGTCCTTATTTCTGCAATTTTATTATTTCAACATTAAGATAAAAATACATCCTTAAAATATAAATAGTATAATCGTCCATCATCACCCGGATGTGCGTCAATTTGTCTGAAATTCAAAATAATTTTGTTTTCCTACAAAACAACTTTACTTATATCAACAAGAATTTGTGTCAGTGACGAAAGTAGTAGCTAGAAAAGTTTTTTATAACTTATTGATAATGATGTTTTCAGAAAGAAATATTAGGTATTATACTATTTTTTGAATTGCAAATATACAAATAGTATCATGAAATTTTCTATAATTCAGCATTAATTGATGGCAAAGACATTAACAACTACTAAGAAATCTAGCTTACAATGATAATTAGTTAAAAATTTATTTGATCAACAAAATTCGACATAAAAATGTTCTGTACGTCATAACGTCGAGATTAATAGAACTCAAATTTTTCTTAAGAAGATAAAATTAATTTTTGTAACAACAGAAACCATTATGTTGTCACTATCAGAATCATATAGTAAAATAATCAAAATACCAAGCAAAAAAAGATTTAAATTTAAAGTGAGTTCTGTCATATTTTCTCACTTTCTCAGTTACTGTTTTCATATAATAGTTATATGCTAGCTAAGGTGTGGAGCTTTCGTTAGTTTTTCTAGAGAAAATATTTCTATTCTGGCAATTTAAATTATTATTACTCAAATAAAAAAGATATTTTCAAATCATCATACAACCGCTTATGATCTCAAAACTTCTATGTATAATAATTTGAAGAAATTTCTGAACCAAATTGCTTTCAACTAAAACCAAAAAATCATTTATTCTTTTTCAGTGAAATTAAAATGGAAAGGCATGAAAATCCTGAAATTGATATAACGATTTAATAAAAACTGTTGTTAAAAGGTTTCTAATAATGTACATAGCGTACATTGAAGGTAAAATGCGCACCTCAGTCACGATAAGCTTTATATTAGTGAACCATTTCGGAAGTGAAATTAGTGACATTCGAAGTTCATATTAGTTACTTGTTTGGAACTGTTTTTCTAATTTTTATAATAGTGAAACTGGAGTAACTTTATGGTCAATTTGTTTTTAAATTTATAAATTTTGTAAAGAAAGTACAAGTTATATCACTTCAGATTTCTTTAATTTTGATTTTATGGTCGATTTTTGAAAACATTAAAGAGATTGTCGTTATTTCCACTTGAGGTTATAACACCTTGATTAATATTTAAATCAGCCAATTAAATACTTTTTATGGTATGCCTCTGGTAGAACAAAAAAAAGAATTATTTATTAAAAGGATAGGTCGGAAGAAAGGATATGCATATTGATTAGCTTGAAGATTCCTTCTTATTATTTTTATTTATTTTTTTTTTTTTTTTCAAAATTGATAAATTTATGCATAATTTTTCTTCAACGGAAACAAGGATATATTTTTTTGAAAGGATAATTCAATAAAATTAATATTCTTTTTGTTCGAGGATCATAACAATAATATTTTGAAAAGGGGGAAAATAAGAAAATAAACAATTTTTTCTTTTTCTGTACAAAATAATTTTTTTTTTCCTTGAAAATTTAATTTCATAATTGCGACAAATGAACAATAAAAATAATAAAAATAATGATTTTTATGTGTTACATATTTTTTTATTATTTTAATAATGACTATATACTGCGAGAAAAGAATCAAAAGTGGCTATAAAACGATTTAAAATGAAAAAAAAATACAGCAATAATAACCATTAAAGTTATATTTATTATTGTAAGATGAGAAAAAAAATAAAATAAAAGTTAAATTTCGATTAAACTTTTAAAACTTTTAATTTTATTATCATAAATTAGAATGATGTTACAAGTTTTTTTTTTATATATAACCTTTGTTTATATAAATATGTATATATTAAATGTATTGAAAAGAAAATAGTTTTTCTATTTTTATAATGACAAGAAAAAAGTTTTTTCCCAAGGGGGTAATTTCAGTAAACTATTTTTTACAATTTTGATTATAGCTTATTCTATAAAATTAACATCTTTTCTGAACTTAACTTTAAAAAATAAACGCTCTGCAGTAAGCATGATGGAATGTTGCTTTCGAAATACATTTTATGTGATAAATCTGGGAGTTTATATAAATTTTTGGTTAAAGCCCAGTTAAACGTCATACTTATGTAAGAAAAAAAAAAATAGATATAACATCCGACAGCAATATGAAGGTGAGGGAAGTGCATTCTTAATACTTTTTTTGGTTCGTATTCAAGAAAGTTTTTGATACCAAGGTTTTGAAAATTTATTTTACTTTGATATACCTTTAACAACTACAGTCAAATTTTACTGTTCCAAATAAGAAATTCAAAGCTTTGACCCGACCTAGGTTTAATTTTAATGTATTTTACAGAATTTATTTTTAATTTCCTCACAAAATTTTAAACAAAATGTATATACCTACCTGTTTAGGAAAATTTCTTTTTTCTTAAATAATTGTGATAAGAAAGTTAAATCCCCAAAATGAAGTTAATATTTATTATTATTATAATTTTTTTTTTAAAGTCTTAAGTACTTGTTCTATAAACAGCTTATGAAAAGATTAGAAAAGTATTAGAACCTTTTTACAAAAAGATTTAAAAAAAATTTTAAGGATATTTCTTTGAAAATAACACATATCCTTTTTTTATTCCTGCCTTCTTTAAAACTTTAGAAAAAGAGGGTGAAAGTTTATTTACAACACGATACATTACAAATTGACTTACAAATTTGAGAAAAATTTACAAATATATAGTCATAAATTACGTCAGCAGAGGTGACATATGAACCGCACGTAGAAATGATGAAAATTTAATTCAATAAAACAAAAGAAAATATTTTGAAAAGAAAATTAAAGAGTTATTTTTAAGAATATGTATACGTATATACATAATTATAAAAAAAAAATTTCTTTCTTTATGTTTTACAAAAATGTTCTTTATTAAATAAAAATGATTTATTTACTTAATTAAAATTTATTTACTTTATCAATATACATAATTTGTATTACATATTTAAATTAAAAAATCATAACGATGTAATTACGCAAGAGATCATTAGAAAAATAAGTTGGAATTAATTTGTATACCTACCTGTACTTTAACGCAAAATGTTTATTAAAGTCTGTGGATATAGTTTGTTATGGATTCAAAAAAGTTTTGAGTCACTATGAAACGCTCGAACAACCCTAAGCAGAATATCCCTTACAGACAAGACGAAGAACTGGTTTTCTATGTACATTTCAAAGACAATGGAATAAAATATTTAACTCAATACCAAAAGTTTCAAACTTCTGTATAACTATTGAAATAAAAACCTTTTATAGACACTTGGATTGTCCCAAATATTAAATTATAGAATTTCATAATAAACATTTACATATATGTAGTTAACTTTACTTTTATTTATTTTACCTTTTTTGAATAGCAATGAAAATACCGGGTACATTAAATGGAAGATAAATAATTACTCGTTTTGTTGTCCGTATATGAAAAATAATTTCTATACATTATATATACATTTTTTTCAATTCGAGATGAAAAAGGTTTTCTCTGCTTATTGTTTAACCTTAAAAAAGCTTTTCAAACTAGCTTCAAATAATAATAAATTTAACCTTATTTCTCTGTAGGAATATTCTGTGGCAAAACGGAATAACAACATAAGTCCAAAAAAGTTGTTTTTCAGGAAAACAATTTAAAGTAATATTTCCATCTGTAAAATAATATAAAAACGAGATTATGCTGTTATGTAATAAGGAATATTTCAGTTAATAATTGAGCGATTATTCCAAAAAATTGACAGAATAGAAATAAGAACACGTAGAAAAAGATGGCATTAATAACTCGATTTCGACATAACTCGACATATGCTGTTATTCCTTATTGCCACATTATGTCTTAATAAGCTTCAACACTTTTCTTTGTCATGTTGCTTACTTATTTTGAATTAAGACCTATGATACTGCATAAAATAAGTTATCTAATATTTTTTTTTTTGAATTATCTACGTATAATTTGACATGTAAAACAATAACATTGTATTTACATACAAATAAATGGATTGTAAATACAAAAATTTAGTTACCTACAAAAAAAAAATGTTTAAAAAGAATTTTTTGTCATAAAAGTATTTTAAAAAATTATGACATTAACAGCTTCAAAAAGCATCTAACTTTTTTAGCATCAAAACTTTTTTGGCATGTTGCAAAAAAATAAAATAAAAGTAACTGTTCTTATTGCATTACTACTATATAAGGGACTGTTCACATATTACGTAACGCTTTTTTTGCCGTTTTTTAACCCCCCCCCCCCCCCCATAGTAACAGATCGTAACAAATTCCGAAGACCCCCCCTCCCCCAGAAGAATAACGTAACAAAAGTTAAACACTTTTTAAATTACTTTTTGAACAATTTTTTTATTCGAATAAACAAAACAAAATTCATTATAACTTAAGTTTTTTTTTGCGTGCATTAATATTATATTTAGTGTAATTTTTTTTATAAAAAGGAGGAAATTTGGTTACATAACATTTTTATAAACACCCCCCCCCCCCCCCCCCGCCGTAACAAACCGTAACAAATTTTCAAACCCAAACCCCCCCCCCCCCCCCCGAGCCCGTTACGTAATTTGTGAACAGCCCCTAAGAAGACTGACTGACTAAAAAATATTACAATAAAAAACATCATAATATATTTTTAAAAATGATTTCTGAATTAAAGAATAAAATTTTGTTTAGAGATGGAATCAAAAGCACCTGCAAAAATATTTTTATTCTCTTTGTTTTGAAAATGAAAAATAGCAGAATTTGTGGTGTTTACAAAAATGATATTTTATAACGATAAAATAAATTAAAATTTAAAATATATTAAATTATGATAATTATGATATTTTTATAAAAAAATATAAAATGTGAATATATTTTATATACACATAAATATGTATAAATAAATTGTATGCTAAATTTTAAGATACATACATGTTTTCACAACCATTATTTCTGTGGTGTTTAATGTCATAATTTTTAGTACTACAGTCTCGGCTTTGTACATATGACGGGCAAAATTTATGAAAATGATGTTCAAGCTTCTGCTTTAGAGAACCTTTTCAAAATAACTGGCAATACACATCTGAACTTATTTATCAACATTAGTGAACAATTGAAAATATTAAAAATAAACAAACATTTTCTTCTTCTTTTTTTTTGATGATAAACAAAAGTAACAGATGATGATTTTCATTAAAGTAATTCAATGTTGAGCTTTAAGAAAAGTGACAAAAGTTAAGACAAGGAAAAAAAACAACACAATAGAAAGTAATATCATTAGCGTTTATTTGTGTTTTCAACTAATAAAGTGGTCTATATGGGCCCCCCTTTTTTACCATTTTCCTTATCCTTAACAGTAAAATTGTTAACGTATAAAACAATTTATCTTAAGATGATGCTAATTGAATCGTCATTCTTAATGATAAAATAAAGAAAAAAAGAAAACTCTAGAAAATTAAAACCGTAGAGTAACAATCACCATTTATGTTGATTTTCGAAAATCAGACACATATTATATATTTCGTAAGACTTAAGATAATCCAAATTAATAGGTATTTTTATCATGTTTTCTACGAAAAATAAAAAACGGACTATCCCTGCCCTTTTCTCTCATCTGTCCGTCTGAAATGCTTTTAACTTAAAGTAGGGGAAAGTAGCCTAAAACGGCATACCCAAAGTTTTTCATCTGGAAAAATTTTCAAATAAAGCCAAATCAAAGACATAAGAACATTTTTCGATAAAGAAATCTTTTGTCTACAATCTGTAGAACTAGAAAATGGATCAAATCCAGCTGTTACTCTGGAATGATTTTTCTACGTAAAGTCTCACTTTTTGGAAAAAAAAAAAAATGGTCGGGTAAAACGGACAACACGAGGACTACGACATTTTTTGCTAGAAATGAAGGACAAAATATCGAAAACATTTTTTTTTATTTTTTATTTTTATTTTTATTTTATAAAATATATAAAAATATATAAAAGAACAAAATAAATGATGCTTTTCTAAAGCTTGAACAAAAATATATATATATAAAAACAAAATACAACCAAAGTATGCTTTTTAAGCCTTCAAGCACCGGAAAAAGTTCAAGTGATTCAGCTATAGCTGAAACAGTAGATCACGTGATCTGTCGTACTATTTCGTACGACGTGGGGCTCAAAGTGTTAAATCATATGGCTATAGTAGTATTCCATTTTGCCCAACTACCATCTAGTCCGTTTTGCCTTTTTTCACTTGTTTTGTTTGTTTCATCGTATTTTTTTTTTAGGTTTAATAAACACGTACGAACGTGTTCGTATGAAAGCTAATACATACCCAGACTATAATATACCCAAGAAAAAATAAAACGAATACTACTGTAGTTCTATCAGAAAAAACAAAAACACCCAAAAAAAAAACAAAAACTTACTTTTTTTTTTTCTATTTTTCTATTTTTTTTCTTCCGTGCTTGCACCGAGCTTTACAGGTCAAAAATCAAGAATAGACTGAGAGTATTTGATATGATGTCCAAAGAGATGATTAATTGCTTAGGAACGTCACACCAGCGAAAATCCGTTTTACCCGCCTATGTCGTTTTAGGCCACTTTCCCCTACTTGAAATTATTTTTAAATAAAACTTATATAATTTTAATTTTTTAAAAGTTTTAATGGATTTTGGTAAAATTTAGAATGTGAGTAATGACTAGACTGCTGACTGAAAATAGAGTTTCATTAAAAATGAGTACCTATACAAGTAGGTGTCGTTTGAAGGAATCTAAAAAACGAATATGACCAAGCATTCCGACTGAGAGTAGAAAAATAATTTCGAAGTTATTTGGTATATTAAATATTTAAATACATTCTGTAAATTTTCAGCGATTTTTAATTAAAACCAAAAACTTACCAAATTGTTGGTACCGACAATATGATTAACAGTTTTGACTTCCGCAATTTTTCACATCTCATTAAGATTTTAATATTAAAAAAATATATCTAATAAAATAATATTTATTATGCAAATTAAATTGCAATTTAAATTTGTATATTTTTTGTTCTCTATGGTTATTCTTCAAAATTTTATTTTGTTATGATGCCCATAACATTCAGATTACGATTGCGTTGCGGATATTATGAAAAAAACAAAAAACAAAAAAACAAGTGACGATTCATTCGGATGTCGTAGATGTAAATACATTATATTTTATATTCCTTCAGTTTTCCGGATACTTAACGATGATGACCTTAATTATAGTATTTTTTGTCTTAATTTTCCTTAAAGTTAATTGTTTTTTTTTCCTAAATTTATTATATTTTATGTACAAGTAGATATGTACATATTACAGAGGTATGTACGTTTATTTTCACTTTATTTTTCTTAAAACATCACTGAAAAAAATTTTAATATTATGTTAAAAGATTTTGACTTTTATTATTCAGAGAGGTGAATAAGAAAAACACATATAGAGAATAACAAAATTACGAATGTTATGTTATATTCTCATAATTCCATCAAGAAAAATAAGAATTGAAGTAAAGCATAGTGAGTTAAGCATAGCGTAACCTAAAGTGCCTACAGCGTTGCCCGTAAAAATCCCTTGCATTGATTACGAACCATGTTGGCCGCTAGTCAAACCAAATAGGTGAATTAAAAACATGAGATACTTTCTTTTAAAGAATCTATAAGTTTATGCTTATTTCAAATTTAAACATCGTAATGAAAATATTAATGAAAAACTTAAAATTTTATTCAAGCGATGCGACAAAGGCTTGGCATTTTGATATATCTCTGTCTCAGTGTTTATTTCATCTAAATATAAAAATATGTAAAAGTATAAATGTATATCTTTCTATAAAAATAGAAATCTGAAAATCTTAAGTTGATAAAATGATACATCTTGGCATTTAAAAAAATAAGTTTTATCCAAAAATTTCTCCTTTACACTCTTGTGATTGATGGTTTTTATATGTAAATATTATGGAAACATATTAATCAATGCTAATGACAGATATATCCTTTTTGTGCTTTTTTTTTATTTTATTTCTATGATAAAATTGATAATGCTATTGCAAAATTTATTTTTAATTTTTTTTTTTTTAAAGTCAAGTAATGTACTTATAATTTCTTTGAATTATTTTACCTACATATTTAAATAAGGTCGATTTTGTACTCTTTTATATTAATAGATAGAAACAATATAATATATAGTTCTAGCGTGTAATAAAAATTATGTAATTTTTTTTTTATTAATTCAGTTTTTAAAAGACTTCAATAAAGTTAAGAGTTTTATTAACATTAATATTGATTATCGTTTTTATTAATAAATTCGGTTATTTGTCTGTTAAGCTCCTTTATATTATTTTGAAATCTTTTAATACATATACAATATCATATTTACATACAATATCATATAATGTTAACACTCAATTAAGAAAAAGGGTTTTATAAATTACTTTAGGTGTTTTATAAAACGTAGTTAGCAGAGAGCTTGGGATTTATTATGTGAGACTCACTGGCTGGAAGTTGTTCTTTTAGTTTCCTTTCGTTTTGTTAATTTAATTATTTTATAAATAAAAATTAAAGCGAGCTTTCCAACTCCGTTACTAAATAATTTCAAGTAAAAAAAAATAATAATTTAGGTAAAATGGGGTATGTTAATGAATATATAACTAGATATAACACAAATAGGACAATAAGGATTCTTATTTTTGATTGATGTATTTTTAATCCGCCCACTAATTCGAAAATTTCCAATTATTAAAGAATTTTGTTTGCTGATTACAGGTTTTTATCCATTTTCTTGTAGTTTAGAATTTAACCTACACTGGATGGCAAATTGTGGAAAGCAAAGCTGCGAAAAGCTTACAAGCTTTTTATGTAATTATTTTTCGAACTAAAAAACCTGTATGTGGAAAATATGGTATCAAAGAAATTAATCATCACAGAAAGCTTCGAATTTAAAACTTTGTGCAATAAAATTTGTAATAAAAAATTTATGTGGAAAATTAGATAAAATCTGTTCAAATTTCTCTTTACACATTTTCATTTTATCAAACCATCTAAATTCATAATTTTCTGATATTATAAAAAATGATATAAAAAATGATTGTCTCAATAATCGTGTCTAATTAAAAGTTAAATAATATTAAAGGACATCAAAAAGTAAATGTTATTACCTCTTTTGTGTTGAAAAATTTTAATATTTTATGTTTTTTAATTAAATTAAATTATAAAAAACATATCACTTAATTTTAATTTGTTATTTTTCTTTTATATACCAACATGGTTAAAAGAACCATGGTGACTTTGTTTATTTATGGTTTATGTCTTAACTCACCCGGATTATGGTTTACCTCATAGATTTTTTAGAAATAAAATTTGATTATCGAATTGATGTGAATTTGAATTAATTCACACAAAATATTTTTACTATCGTATAACTAAGAAATTTTCACGGTAATATTAATTTCACATTTGTACGTACCATCTGACGGCAAGTAGCGTTATTAAAATAATACAATGATTTTTTCGCTAATTTTTTTGTCTTAGGTTGCATAAAAAGATTTCGATGTTTCGTTTCCATTATAGGTACATTATATATTCAAAATAGTGAGCTTTATTAAAGCGAAACGAATCGAAACAGGAATTTTTTGATTCACATTGGATCTCATTTAATTATATGTATTACATTGCTATTGTAAATTAAATATATCATCGTTAAACTCTAGTTAGATTTGAAGTTAAAGAAAATATTCATATATTTCATAAAATATATAAAATATATATATTTCATTAAAATATTATTACATTATTAGATTTTAAGGGTTTTTAACGGAGTACGATTTAGTTACATATTTGGCTTTTATAAAAAAATTATTGCTGTTCATCTTTTATTTATATGTATGTATATAAAACAATTTCATTAAATAATTAGTAGTTTTTAGTTTCTTGAAACATAGAAATCTTTGAATCTTTCAAAACTTATTTATATAGTTTTTGTACAAAACGAATAATCTGAAATTAATACTCTGATTCTGATCTGATCCAAAGGTTTGTTGAAAATAAAATATGTTGCAAATTTATATATCAATATAACGATGACCTACTTGTATTGTCTCAAAGAAAATAAAAATTGTATCAAAAATAAATAACAAGAGATTTAAAAGTATTGAGATATAAATATTCGATGGGGAGACGATAATACTTCATCGTCGTCATTACATAACAAAAAAAAAATCTAACAAAAGCTTTTAATTATTTTATGTCATTACCCAAAAATATAAAATCAATCAAATAAATTTTTATATTTGTTTTTAATATTTATAAAAACAATATTATTATTCATTGATAGAACAACTACTATATTTTTATTTGTATATACATAAAAAAATCATTATTGATAATATTTTTCATTCATCACATTACAAAACACTAGAGAATTTTCACATTATGATATTGTTGTATACTTGAAAAGGATTTAAGGATTCTATTTTTTATAATTTATTCAAAAAAGAATAAAATAAAACCTATGTATAATGATAATTATTATTTAATTTTATTAAATTTAGCATATATAAATTAATGGAAGATACGTACTAACTTGTTGTATAGAAATCTTCAATTCCAAATTCGACCTATATTTTTTTATTCGTAATACAATACAAATATTGATCTAATTGAAATCTAATCTTTTATGTTGAGAATATGTTTTATTTTCCACATCCGTCTAAGTAAGAATTTTAGAATGCTAAAATAGTCCAGACTTCTTTTTTCAACTACGATTATTCCATAATTAACTTTTGATCTGCATTTGTTAATTTTTATTATGGTATTCCGTATCAAACATTTTTATTCTAAAAAAAGATATTTATTTTCTGTCTTAGATGGAAACTGCAAATTTTGTTACATTAAATTCTTAAACTCTGGAGTATGATTTGCTGAACTCTTTGAAATTATTGAAATAAATATGTATTATATTTATTAATCTATTTCTATCAGAATAGAAATATTATTTGGAATTTTACTTTTTTTACATATTTTCTTAATATTTTTAATTTCCCAATTGATCTGGAATTTTTATATGCCATGCAATACAGAATTTATCTTTTACTTTTAATTTTGTTTCTTAAAAATATTTCATAACCATCAAATTGTATATTCATATAATGATAAAATGTCCTTAAAATTTGAATCTAAAAAATAATGTGCAGGTGTAATAAAAGTAAATTATAAAGATTGATAAAATATATACATAATAATTATGAAATAATAATTCAAATGTTTCCATAATTAGCTAAACCCTAACTTTTTAAAGAAATTCTCATATTTTTCGGTTTGATTTTGAATAATTATGCAAATACAATAATTTAGCAATTAAAAGTGCTCATTGGCATTTAATGACAAATCTCCACCGGATCAAGATCATGGTTTTATATACTTTAGTCTAGATGTAAAAAGTTAAAATTTAGATGAAATTATAATCATTAGTAGTAAATTTTACAATCAGGGAATTTATAATTCCTAATAACATTAATTTATTTTGAACGAAATGGTAACTTCATCAAATAACTGATTTTTAAAGAATTCTATAACTTTAAGCCACTAATCTAAAATATGTACCATTATATTGTTCCTCTATATGGGAAAAAGATTTCTTTATGTCAGTTATATCTTTATTTTTTCACATGAACTTTTACATATATCATTATTCTATCAAATTCTTAACAAAATCTTTATTTTTATCCAATTTTATCCTTTAACACATTAGGAAACACAACAAGTTCTTAACAACGCTGAGTTATTTTCCAAAAGAAAAATAAAATGAACAATCATGATAGGGATTTTCTAGATTTCTTGCTTATATTTTTTTTTAGAACAGATTTTTCGTTTTCTTTGGAATTTGAATGTACGTGATTATAGTGTTAAACAAGTATTGAATATGTTTTCAATTTGTTTACCGATGTTGTCAAGCATATCACATTTCTTATAAAACACTATTAATATATATATATATAAAAACGCAAGAAAAAATAAGCTTATCATTTTTTTTAACCTGAAAAAAAAAAAAAAAAATAACCAAAAAACTCTGAAAAGTTATTAAATTTAGTTTTATTTTACATGATATTGCTTCACTGAAACTTTTAATATAATAGTCAACGTGTAGGTTCAGGTATTATAATAATTTCTTTATTAAGTAGGTATACAAAACGTTACGTGAAGATAAAACTGTACATATATACAGTAAATGAATAGTCGTTAGTTTTACTTAAATGTCTGAAGGGAAAACAAAAATATACGACAGAATTAAATTCCAGAATCGTTAGAACGATTATTTTAAAAATCGACTCTCGAAATAATGATATGCTCGAAAACGACGAATATTTTTGTCTCATTATAATTTCCTTCCAGAATATAATGTCATTTTATGTGTATACAAGGATTATTTTTAATTAATCTCAAAATTAAGATATTATGTCAACTTTTTCTATATATTCCCACAACTAACGAATACTACACTACCTGCAAGTTTTTTGTGGTTATATTATGTGCAAAAATAAAAAGTCATGAATTAAGGAAAAAGTTCAGATCATCCCAATCAATATTATATATATTTAGGGGAAAAAAAACCATAATCATTTTGTATGATAAAAAAACTGACTACAAACACTACACATAATATAAAATCATTGTTGTTATATTTATGAATGTAATGCATATTCACATATCTGTTTATTGTCAGGGTTTGTCAAAAAACGTGGGTGTATTTAACTTCTTTGATTTTTGTAAAAACAATTTTATAGTATGACTTCGATTGTTCTGAAACTCGAACGTTTTTATATAGTTTGACATACAAAGGAAATAGTGACATACGAAGGAAATAGTGACAAACTTCAAAAGCTTCTTTTTTAACCTTTCGAAATGTAAGATACAATTAATGATATATAATTATAATAATTAATAAAATGTTCAAATTATTCTAATCATGTAAGTCTTCATAAGCAGGATCTTTAAAAGCTCGTTGAACTTAGTTTTTCAATGACTGATGTGTAACACAGTTTATTGGAAAGAATATGTAAAGTACATAGTATATTGGTTCTAACTTCTTATAAAATTCAATAAAAAAATTGTATTTTTAAATTATTCAACTTTCTAGTTTTGATTAAATTTTTGAGACTTCACGTTTTAATTCACTTAAGCTTGGTTTTGTGATCAGTAGAATTCGAAAAATTTTACAAATCTGATAAATATTATAAGTTGTGCAGATAAAAAGTTACTTTTAATATAATGATAAGAATTACAAATCGAAGTCATTGCTAAAACTAATTTACAATGAAGGTTTTTAAGATTTTTTTGAATTGAATTCTGATAACATTCTTATATAAATAAAAATGTAATATTATGTACTTTGCTACGAATGGGAAATGTATTAATTTTTTTTTTCATCTATTTTTAAGATTTACTTTTATGAACTTTTATTAAAATTATTATTGTAATGCTCGTCATGTTATATGGTTGTTGTAACTTAAACCTTATTATGTTATTTCGTAAACATAATGGTATTAACTAGTTATATATAGAGTGATGACATTTCCTTTATTTTTACTTCTCTTTGGCTTTGGGATTGTCATTATTATATGTATATATATATATACATATGATACGGAATATGGCATCATTTTCCTATATATAAAGTGTTAAGAAATCGTAAACAAAAAAAATAAATAAAAAAAAGAAAAGTATAAACAGTTATGACATCTTCATTTTTTTTTTCGAGTTAATAAAATGTAATATATTTTGGGATAAATCCAAAAAAAAAAATTTCTTTTTTTACATGGTTAAAAAATAAAAATATGATATGCCTTTTTGTTAAAAATAAAAGGATTTTTTGAATATAAAAAATTATTGGCGCCTTTATAAAAATAGGTAAATAAAATACATATCCGTCCACAAGAAAACATAAATAATTATAAAATTAAATTTTATGATAATTTAATAACATTTTGGCTGCAAATTCTAGACGAACTAGAGTTATGATGTTGTTTTAGACTAAATATTATTAAAAACTTCTTCTGAACCTTGTAAAATAATAAGAAACTTATAAAATCATTACGGGATAGAATCCAAAATGTCATTTTTGGCCTACTTTTGATTTTAAAACTATCAAGCCTATAATTCGTTTCTTAAGTGAATCGTAGACAGTACTGTAAGCAAGACAACTGGAACTGAATAATATTCATAACTTTGGATTTGAATTGTGATTCTCAAAAGGATTTTCTAATATACATAGTGTTGCGAGTGTCGCCAAATTTTTTAGAAATCAATTCATTCATTTATTTTAGTTTAATTCAATATTATACTTGTACACGTAATAAAAGAAATTTATTTTGAATATAAAACTCAAATCAATTTGGATTAAGAATCTTAATTTAAACTTTATATTGTACACTAGAACATAGAACTATGTATATTGTTTTTTTTAAACATAAAATTTTGGAAAAATCCACCTAAATCTAACATTTATCAAGCTAACATTTTCTTGTAAATAATATTGATTAAATTAAATTGCAAAAAATAAAAAGGATTAAAATAAGCAAAAAAAAAAATTCAATTAACAAATTTTTAAAAACAAATTTTTTTTTTTATTTTTATTTGGATGACAGTCAAAAATTAAAATTTAAAGAAAGGTCTAGGAATAGAATTCCTTATTTAAAGTAACTTTAAGTCTGTCGTTCCTCTTAATGATTTTTTTTCTTCCATTTAGTTGTGAAAAAATCAAGTCATATGAAACGTTGACAATAAATGTTTTGTCCAAATCTCATAAAAATTGTCAATTTGTTAATTGGATATTGAAAAATTTGCCTAAACTGAAAATGGATAAATAAAACTATCGTTATATAATTTCATTTAATGACGGATGATGCAGATGAAAGGGTAAATTTATTTCAATTGTGTGTTGTTTCCATTTTGTTTGAATTTTATGAGTTTGACATTATTTCGCAATCAGTAAAAGTTTAATTTACTTTAAAATTAATTCGAATAAACTTTGCATAGGTTCAAAACATTTTTTAATGCAGACATACATGTAAATGTCATTTTCTGATTTTTTATTTATCCTGCTTACCACTTATTCAAGTTCGATTAAAATTATCAGAGACTGATACAAATTATTGTTGCTGTTTTAAAATAAAAAAAAAACCAATTTAGATTTTAGCTTATCCTGCTGTTACAATATTTTTCTGAAATCATAATGATTACTTTTTCTGTTCAAGAAGATTAATATCCTTAAATGCTTAAGTGCTTTGAATTGATAAAATGTCGAATGAAGCAATATGTTTTATTCCAAGTTATTTTTTTTTATTTTTGATACTGTGTACTATATTTTAGTGTACATCAAAACTCTCTGTACAGATTTTCGATAAAATCTACTTATGTTCTTTTTCGTCTCTAAATTTATTTTCCATTGTCCTAACATAGTTCTCTAAATTCCTATCCTATAGGTTCCTATTTATTTATTTTTTTTATTTTTATTATATTTTTTTAAGTACTATTTATAGGAATTTGTTAAATAAAAAACAATATAAAATAGTAAATTCAAAAAGTAAGAAAGGGTTTTGCCTTGAAAAAAAAAAAAAAAACAAAAAATAAAAATAAAAAAGAGGACGACATACAAATCTTTTCAATTTATCTAAGGCCAAATCAACGAAAATTTATCCTGTTGCCATTAATTTTCCGCTTTTTATACGGAAAATGTTTAAAAACAAACATATCCAAAGGAATAAAAATATGTTCAGTAATGATACTTGTTTATATTTTCATTTTGTAAATATTGTGTACGAAGTTTTTATTTATATTATTGCAATGAAAATTCGGAATTTATTTACGAAACAAATAACAAAATTATTTTTGTAAGCATAAAACTTTTTAGTTTTTAGAAATTTCTGTTTTTTTTTAAAGATATTTGTCCATTTATTAAAGTACAGGAATTATGGTCAGTCGAATAAATAAAAAACTAAATTATTCATATTATTGATGCACTTTGGAATAACAATATCATTAAGTCCTTTTTCACTACGAAAATAAATATTTATATAAAACTAATAAATTAGTAAATTAAAGTAGAAAATATTATTATTTTGATTAAGAACATAATTAACCAGTGCAAGATAAATAAGGTAAAATACGTTTATCTTTATTTTAACTTTAATGTCCTTATACTGTGGCCTATAAAAAAAAATTTCCGTTAAAATGTTATTAAACTTAAAAAAAAAAAAATATTATATATAGACACCATTTTACTAACAATGAGGACATTTTATCAAAAGAAAAAAAGAAAAAAAAAACTTCATATGAATAAAAGTAAATCGTTATCGAAAGCGATTTTTATTTATATCCTTTATCCTTTTTTTGAAAATAAATATTTTTATAACTTCTATGTTGTATACCGTTAAGTTGATTTTATAATATAATATTATATATAGCTATATATACATGTATAATGGATTATTGTACAATAAATTGCTGATATTCCTGTTAAAGACATCTCACTTGAAAATCAATTTTAAAAAAATTTTAAATTATCGATTTAAAGCTAATTTTTTTTTTAAACTAAAAGTGACATGTGAATTTTTACTTGTCTTGGCATGTGGAATTAAAAAAAATAAGTTACCACAAATTGAAAGTTTATGTAACTTTATGTTGTTATTTTTAAAAATAAGAATAATTTAATTTAAATTACTATTATTTGAAAGTTAAAAAAAAGGACCATTATAGACATACTTATATAGACATTTGAAAAATAAGTTCTTTAAATATATTTGTTGCATAAGTAAACTTTTCAAATCAATTAGAAGAAAATGTTAATAAAATTTAAATCTTATATTCTCCAAAATTTGTGATTTTTGATTTTTTTCAAGTTTAAATTTAAACGAAAGTTTTGGATAGTTCAGTCATCTAATCTGCTCCATTTTAAGAATTTTTATTTGAATTCCTATGTTAGCGCTAGAATTATAATTTTAATTATTTCAGACGGAATTTGATTTAAACAAGTTCTACTCCCTATTAAGTATACATATTTAGGTTTCTACATGTATTTATTTTCAAAGTAAAGTTAAATTTATCAAAAATATAAAAGAAATAATAATATAATATAACAACACATAAATACGAAAAATATAATATTTTATGAAAATGAGATATTTTTATTTCGTTTAAAGAGGTTATTTTTTTTATTTTTTTTTATACAATTCGTAATTGAAAAAGGTACATTATAGTGATTTTCAATTTTTTCCCTGAAAATAAATCTTTATGTATCTTGTTTTGACAAAAATCATAAACATTAGTATAAGGGATGAAACAGAACAGAATAAACGAATAACATTCTCCACATTGTAACTACATTGTAGCGAAGCAGATATTACTTGTACACGATTAATTTATATGACTTAACTCGTTTTATCGAAAATCAACAAAATACCGGTTCAACTATATTTCTTTTTGACTTTTCGATGGCTTCATTAATCAAAATTTACAAAAATCTCCAATATTTTTTGTGTTTTTTTTTTTCATAGACAACACTATAAGCGAGTTTGCAATAGATTATGATTGAATTTTTTAATTAAATTTTGTTTTTTATTAATTAATTAAAATTAAGATTTTATTTTCATTCATTGCTTAGCACAGCTCTTATTTTTTTTTAGAAATTATTTTACCATACATTAAATATAACACACATATATATTTATATTGCTGCACATATTCATATAAAGCCAATAATATAATTAAAAATTATTAACGAAAATAAATGGGAAATAATGTGAATACAAATTATTAATTTTTATGAGGAGAAAATTTATTAATATTACAAAATAATCCCTCAAAACCAATAAATTAATAAATTTTAACTTTTGTAATTTTTAGTCTGCCATTAAAAACCAAAACATAAATGCTAAAAGGGTTAAAAAATGTATATAAATCACGGAATTTTATATACAATTAATTTTTTTTTGAAGGTATCTATAATATAATATATAATATATATATTTATAAATACCTCTTTAACATCGCTATTTTTGCGTTAAACTATATGTATAATTTTTCAATTACATTTTTGAGAGTGAAATAATTTCTTTGTAATTAAAATGAAATTTTTCATATACTTACTTTAGTGAAAACCACACTATTATTATTACACGTTAAGTACATTTAATTATATGAATTTTAAATGAATTGAAAATGGAAAACCTTTTTAAATTATTCCATAAAAAAGTGTCAATTTTTTATTTCACATGCGGATTGTGCTTTTCCGTTTTTACTTTGTTAGAATAACATGTGACAAATTCCACTTAAATGCAAAAAACAATATAAAGTTATGTGTATATTTATGCTGAGTGTATATATTTGTATACATGAATTCTTAATGTATACAGACACATTATGTATAATAATATATTCGTTACATATAAATGTATGTATATTAAATGCAAGGCATAAATTATGAAAGTTTTTAGTTTTCGCAATCTTAAAGGATAGTAATTCTAATTCTCATAACAAAGAGAGCACGAACATTTTTGCTTTCAGATTACATTTATTTTCCATTTAAAATTCTCAAAGAACATATACCATACCTACTATGCATATAATATGTGTTTTTTCATATACATAGCTGTTTACCATCTTTAATGCTTAAAGAAATTATAAATTTCTCGTTACGAAAAAAGTTTAATTCAAAATTCAAATATGAAAAAAAAAAAAAGAATGAGAATAAAATTTTCGAATATTTAATGAACTCAATTTTCCTTAAACCGGTATTTGTTATATAAACTTACTAGTCCTAGAATTTCTAAAAAGTTGTATTTTTAATTACAAATTATGACAAAATAAATTGTAATAAAATGCATCTAATTTATATTATCAAATCAATCTAAGTAATTTTTGTTCTCCCCCTCAAAAACAAAAAAATATCTTAATATACTTTGAAATTGATAACATGGAGGCAGGGCCGGTCCAGCTATATGTGCATGATGTGCACTTGCACAGGGCGCCTAACGAATAGGGCGCCAATCGATTTATAGCCAAGAACATGCAAATGCATTCGAAGTTGACTACTGTGCTACTGTTCACAAAAAAACTCTACCCAGAAAAAAATCAACACAGTATACAATTTTTTTTGCATACCATGAGCGCCTAATGTGCAAATAAAAATTCAGCATAGAATAAAATCAACATAGTATTTATGTTAATAATTTTTTTGGTATACACTAGGTAGAAAAAGTCTACGTACGGGCTCGTTTCTTATTTTTTGTTCAACATGTTCCCAGTTTTTGATGTCATTTAAAAGCACTCTATGAAAAAAGTTTTTTTGTGAAAATTTAAATTTTGAGAAATATCAATTTTTGGAAAAGTTTGCAGCCGGGTTTAATTCCGCGTCTCAGAAATTAACTAGTAATGTCATTTGGAAGGCAATTGAATTTAGATAATTTTGCGCCATATAATTTTATCCCTACGATAAGGAAAGCGTCAAAAATTGTCTTTGAAAGTCATAGAAATACGTTAGAACCGCTGGAAATTAGGTTAGAACCGCTTGTTAATTTCTGAGACGCGGCATTAAAACCGGCTGTACGCAGACTTTTCCAAAAATTGATATTTCTCAAAATTTAAATTTTGATAAAAAAAAAGTTTTTATAGAGTCCTTTTAAATGACATCAAAAACTGGGAACATGTCGAACAAAAAATAAGAAAGCGACCCCACCCCGTACGCAGACTTTTTCTACCTAGTGTATGTATATTTATTTGAGGACTAGCACTAAACCTACTGGGGATACCTCGTTAAAAAAGCGTGTTAGTATATTCTACCTCAATGGTGACTTGAAAATGACTTATACTATGCTTATGGGCGCAATTTTCAAAATCAGCACAGGGCGCCGAATCAGCTTGAACCGGGCCTGCATGGAGGTATTTTGATATACACTTCTTGTAGAACATATATATAATTTTCAGAATCATTTTTTATATATTTGCTTATATGTTAATTTATATCAAGTACATAGAAATTTGCAAGAAATGTAATATCAAATTGTAATATTATATTTTATGTTGATTGATATCAGCAATATAATTAATTTTTGTTTACATTCTATTTACAAGTAATTCAATATTCAATAAAATTTCAGGTTCAATTAATTTATGATGAATTTTTTACAGCTACATACAAATGCAGAATAGAGCTAGATGTCAACATAATATACTAAGTCAAAAATTATTGAGGTACTTCGTCTTTTTAAAAATTAATTGAAATAAAAAATGTGTAAACAAAAAGGTCTTATTGTTTACTCCATCAATTTTGTTTGTTTCCTTTCTGCACTTTGCCATTTACAATATATCTAAACATTGTTGTTTTTTACTTTTAAACTGCTAACAACTAACGACGTAGAACAAAATAAACATTTTGAGGAAATAATATATGAAGTTTCGAACATCGTCTTAATTAAAATTAAATTTTTCCAAACTCTAGCTAGATTAACCACGATAATGATTTTATATGAAAACTGTCGATTGAAATGTACTTTACTGTACATTTCAAGTATACCCAAAACTTAATATATTTAGATTCGGAACTCAATTTATGTCTTGAATTTTAAAATTAAAATCTAAGATAAAGATATGTAATTTTTAAAGTTTCTAAAAAAAAATTTATTCTTTGTAACCTGACTTCAGAATTTGCCTTATTCATATGATGTATCATTAAAAACTATGCATGGCATTAATTTTTTTTTTTACTAACATGGAAAGTAATACATATGAAATTATTTTAATATTTTTTTTTTAAAACTGTAATCAAAAAGAAAATGTGATATGCAGGTAATATAAGAAATTTTCTTTTACAAAATTTTCAAAAAATCAGGGATAGCAATAATTGTGCATTACATGTATTAAATTAAGAACTTAAAAGAAATAGAATCGCAATATCGTGTATAAATACAAAATAAAAGTAATTGATCAAAATGTCAAAAGGAAACAGTATGTCAAAATTAATAGTCGATAGCAAAATGAAATTAACAATTTGGGCGATGATAATACGCGTGCTTCTCTTGATATTTAATAGACTGTAGCTTTAGTTCAAAAATATATTTTAAATCGATGTAATATTGAAAACAAGATCCAATGGAAATTAAGTCTTTTTGGACTATTTTGAGAATTTCACTTATTCTTTATAATAACTAAAAAAACATATAAAAAATTTTAGCACAATAAATTCTTAATTTTTCCCCTTTATATTTTTTATATAGAAATCTTTAAGTTTTGAAATCAAGATAAAATTTAATAAATTAGTTTACAGAACAATATGTAAAACATTATTATTTCAATTTTCTCATCCCTGTATGTTTTTCATATAACAAAAAAAAAAAGAAAAAAAACTATTGAATAAATTTTAAGGTGAATAATAATTTTGCACACATTGAGTGCTTCTTATTATTTTCTTGTGTTTTCAGTATTCATTCATCATGTAAGAAAAACCACTAAAGTGCAATTTGATAAGCACTTCAAAATTTAGTAACTTTTATGCAATAAATTTTCTATATATACTACACTGCAGAAAAAGACTAAAAAATATTATCTCACAGAAAAAAATTTGCTCGTACTAATAACTAAATAATTCGTTAAAATCAACGAAAAATTCGTTATTTTGGCTACAACGAACATTTCGTTGAAAAAAGCTCGTAGTTCGTTAAAAAAGTTCGTTATACCCCAAAACCAAAAACCTTTCAAATTCTTCAGCAAAAACACCGCAAATACGAAAAAAAAAATTTACTAGACTAAATTTTTTTTTTATTTATTTATTTCTTTTTTATTTATTTATTTTTTTATTTTATTTTTTTCATTTTTTTTATTTTTTTTTATTTTTTTTTATTTTTTTTTATTTATTTTTATTTTTTTTTATTTATTTTTTTTTTTTTTATTTATTTATTTTTTTTTTATTTTATTTTATTTTTTTTATTTATCAATTTTTTTTTTTTATTTATTAATTTTTTTATTAATGTTTATATTTTTTTTATTTATTTTTTAATAATTTTTTTTATGCCCGCTTGTAGCTTCGAACCACTGTCCTAAACATTGCAATCCATCAACTCTTCTACTGAGCTATGAACTCAATTTACGGCAATGTGTAAAATGGAAAATATAAGTTCTGTATGGATTGAAATTTTTGTTTCCCGTATTTAACGATAACGAACTTTTTTAACGAGTACTAAAAATGAACAAAATGTTCGTAATAAGAAAATAAACGAAATTTACGTTACAAAAACGTAATTATTCATTATTTTTCGTTATCTTAACGAGAATGTCATTAACGAACTTTTTTGACGTAATGAGTACGAGCAAATTTTTTTCTGTGTATATAGTCTATAAACATAAAGTTGAATTATTTGAAGTGTCATAAATTTTTATACTTCCGTCGTTGTTTTTTAAACTAATATATATAACCAGTAAATTGACATATTAAAGTTTAGTGAAATTATGAATGAAACTTATAAAACAATAAAGTAGGAATAAATGAAACAGACTCAAATACTTGCCCAATATTATATAAATTTAGAATTGATTTTCTTTCAATCTGCATTTTCTAATATACCCATTTTCATAGAATTATATTTTCATTCTCCAGTTTGAATTCTTGGACCCATTCGGGATTAATAATTTTTTTAGAGATGAGGCTTTTCACTCACAAATGAGCTTTCATCAAAATTCATTGAAAATTAAACAAATAAATTTGAAATCTCTGAATCTTTGAAGTTTGAAAATCTCTTGTTTCAGTTTGGATGAATGTAAACGAGATTACGCTCACTTTGGCATTTATATGATCCAATTAGTTTGATAGTTAGAAACAGGTAAATACTCAAGCGAACTGACAGAAAGAAAATGGAAAACGGACTAAAAAAAGGTTTAAACAAAAATTGAGTTCTGTTGAAGTTAGCTATGTTGGCCATAAACATATAACTTAAGTCCCATCGCTTACTGAAATATTACAGATAATGAAGATGATGAAAATGATAAAAATATGGAAAATTTATTGTAAAATGAATTTTTAATGTTTCTACTACATGTTGAAAATCTAAAATTCTTAAAAGAAATTTTTCGAAAAATATGTACTTCATCTGTAAACTATGGTTGTAAATTAAAAAAATTGATTCTTATGCGGTATCTTAAAATAACATTGTAGGTAAGAGAATTTAAATTTTATGATTAAATTTAAAATAAAAATTTATGATGTCACATTTTATCAAATGCATAATTTATATTTTTTGAGTGAATTCCAAAATTTAATCATTTATGTATATTTTGTATATCTACTTTATGTGTGTCAATGTGTTAAAATAATATATATATATAATTTAACATTTTGTTTATCACAATCAAAAAGATGTTTAAATAAAATGGAAATTTCGCAACAAGTTCAATTTGAAATTTCTTATAACTTCGAATAAATAATTATGAATTTGAGTTTTGCGACCGGATTTGAGTTAAAATTATGTAGAATAAATTTTAATATTCTATTCTAGAAAGACAGGTATGTGCTAAAATCCTTTATGAAGTTGTGAGGTCTATTAAATAGAAAGATCTGCTACCGAGATATAAATAATAGTTATTTGTGTATAGAAATAAATAAGATTATATATTATAATAAATAAAAAAAAAAAAGTATTGACTTTATTATTATTTGAATTATTCAGAGTCATTTGTGGATACAGCGTTATACATTATACATCATATTTAAGATAAATAGTTAATATACCAATTTATTAAACATTTTTAATTTTAATTGGAGTTGAGTGGAAACTATATGTATATATGTACTTGGTAATATATGACTTTTGAATAGTTTTTCATTGTTATAAAAAGGAGGAAAACTTTTGACAAAATGCAATAAAAAACAACATTCTATTTTTATATAAAACAGGAAAATTTATATATAAATTCTGAACAAGACATAAACATATTGAAGCAATTTTTATGTGTTACCTTTTCTTATTGTAAAATCAAGGAAGAAGGAACAAAAAAAGTATGAACATAAAAGTGCTTTTATACCTTTAAAACTGTTATATTTTATTGAGCATTATGGGCAAACAAGAAAAAAAACTATAGTTTTTTTTTCCTAATATTTTCTTAAACATCTTTCCACTCTTTGACTTTTTTGTTTTCTGATATCCTTTGACCCAAAAAACTATATCCTTTTTTAGTATATATTCTTTTGATTCCCTATTCAAGAGAATGTTATAAGAAATACACTGTTAATAATTTGTTGATCTTTTAAAGAAAAATATATTTATTAGCTTAATAACGTTTTAAGAACATCAAAAAATGTGAAATAATGTTGAACCTTTAAAAGAAACATACTATTGACATTTATTTAAAGATACAATCAGTATAGAAAGGAAATGATAGAAACCGCATAATATAATTCAATTTTTTTGTCCATTTCAGAAGAAATTTCTAGACGAAAGTTAAACTCATTTGAAGCAAAGAAAATATTTGAAACAAAAAGAGTAGAAAATTATCAACCTCAAATTTTATTTCTTAAATGGTCAAAAAAAAAATGAAAACATTATCATTTATATGGAAGAAAACTAAATATAGATAATTTTAACATTTTGATTTCTGTGGCAATGAAAATTAAGATTTTTTTTCGAATTATAATACGTAATACAATAAGATTTTCTAGACAATTTTAATTTTAATTATAGAACCATATAATTAAAATTAGTTTAGTACTGAATCATTGATTATACTCAAAGCTATAATGTTAAAAAATATTTTCCACCTATCCTATACAGTTTTAGAAAAATTAAATCCATTACAATAGAGTTAAAGACAATTTGATAATTAAAAAGATTATACCATTGAATGTATATTTATGTTATTTCGTTTTTCTTTTCTTTTTTTATAAATCAAACATGAAAAATTAAAATACAAAGAACAAGAAAAAGATTAAAGAATCGAAATAATGAAGTTAAATTAAGAAGAAATTAAAAAAAAAGTTGTAGTTCTGAACAGGTTTCTTTTTGCATCAAACAAGAGGTTCATTTTTGTATTTTAATTGCGCGACATTTAAAACATAAAATATTTTATATCCAATTTTCCAAAAATAAAAAAAAAAATTATTCACATATTAGAGCGATTTTTGGGAAACTCGACTATTCAATTTATTTTAATTTTTCCCATTTTAATTGAAAAAAAAATGTATAACTATTTCAAAATAAAAGTTTATGCGTTCGACGAACTATGAAAATCTCCAAAATATCATATTTTGTGATTAAATTAAAGTCTGAAGAAGAAAATAGTTGTGCATGCTGTGTATTATGTATGTACTGTATATTAAAATATAAAGAAAATTTTTTTAAACTGTTCCGTTCAAATGCAGTTTCAAGAAAATAAAAAGCCATATTAAAGATCTATAAAAATAATGTACATATTTTTAAACTTAAATTACTTTTACAAAAATTGATTTAATCTAATTTTCCATAAACAAAATTATCGTGAAAACTAACATTTTTATAAATTTTTTAATACTTTTTCAATCGATACTATTGAACAATCTAGAAGATTCAAGAAAAATGTTGAATTAATTCCACTTGCAGACAAACTTTAAAATTTTTATATGAAATTTATTTTTTTTTTTATTTTTTAAATAAAAACTTATTTTTGTAATTATTTTTTTTATACTACGTATGTATAATATGGAAAAATAAAAGCATAAAAATACATATTTTTTTTTTTTTTTGGCAACAGATGGTAAATTATAAAGATTATTATGTTCGGAAAATTAAAAGAAAAGAAAAAGTTTTTCATTTTGCTTCATCAAAATAATTATTATTTAAGTCTTTTAAAATGCTATTTTCTTTCTGCCTGTGAACAAAAATTTTTCTTAAAAACAACGACATACACATACTTACATAATTATATATATATAGTGAATTGCCAAAAATAAAGGAATTTTAGTGTATGTTTGTATATAAATACAACAAACATAATATATATAAGAACAATGAAATTATATCAAAATTGTAGTATTATCCTGTCATGAGGATTAAAATAAATATTTTGTTCAAAGTTCCTTTCTATATTATATATTATATTATTTAGAAGACGTACAAACATGTATATAAGCTAACAATATTATGTACTATGATGTATTAACGTTGTATTAACGTACTTATATAATCGAAAAAATTAATGTTTTTTGTTCATAAAAATTAATTTGGTATTTTGTTTTGAGAATATTAAAAAGTTTTTTTTTTATATTATTTGAATTTCCTTAACGTTTATTTTTGTGTATGTTCTATTTTTGAAATCAGTAAACTTTTAATTTTGATTTTTATTTGACATAAATTGTTAAATATTTTTATTACATCATCATTTCGGATACTATTTTTTATTTTATTTTTTAAATAATCACTATATTTAATATATAAAAATAAACTGAAATTTGTAATCATTGTTTCAAAATTATTATTTATTGAATATTAAGAAGGAACAAAAATTAAAATGAATTAGTTGGTTAATAAAATTTTGCACAATAATATATATTTTGACATTGCATAAATTATTACTATCTTATTTATCAAAATCATCAAAAATAATCAAAACTAAATACCTACTATATGTTAATAATTTATAATAAACACAGACTTTTTATCTACTACATCTGCCACAGAAAAATAATTTAATTATTTCTGCTTTTACCGTAATTAATTGAAAAATTGGTTTGAAGGCATTTTTAATATAAGACAATTCTGATTTTTGAAATAAGAATATAGAAAAATTATGAAAATTTTTTTATAGAAATATTTTCAATGTAGGTAGTAGTATTTAGCGATTTTAATACTAATTATTAGTTGGAGAAACCTGTGTTTGAGACTCATTATTTTTTATTATTTAATAAAAAAATAAATTATTATAATATTTACGATCTTATATAGAAATATTGTTAAAGTGGTAAGTCAAAGATCAATAAAATCGAATTTGTAGAGACCTTGGAGTTAATTATAATTTTGTAAATATAGTATAATAAATTATTAATCAATAATTATAAAAATTAATGCAATTTTATATCTGCAGTACAATAAAAAAAAACCGATAAAATAAAAGATAAAGGAATGAAAATTTAATGGCTCCTATACGCATTATATATATATATATGTTAAAAAGTAATTAACTTTATTCTGGTTCCCCTGAAATATGGAATTATTTTTAAATGAAAAGACGAAAAAATTTGCGGCTTTTAACATTGAAAAGAAAAATTAAAAAAAAAAAATTGTGTCTATTAACTTTTCCAAGGTAGATAGGTATATTTTATTATTTTTAAATTTGTTTTATTTTTTTTTTTCTTCTCTGTCTCTAAATGAAAAGACATTTATGAAACTTGTACTTCTCGTTTCAAAAAGAATAACATAAATATAAAGAAATATGTAAGTAAATAAATATATATATAATACATAATATTTATGTACTAAATACATATTTATTTTAAACTGAATTAAAAGCATAAAATCATTGCCTTTAACAATCCGTATAATTTATTATTTTTTTTCTGTTTATGGTGGTTTGCTATAAACATATATAGCACACTGCCTGTGCTATAATGAAGCGAAAGAAAAGAAATATTAAGTTTATTAAAACAATATAAAGAATAAAAAAAAAATTTATGACAGACTGTTAAAACAACATGTTTTTCTGTTTGGAAATTAAAAATATAATTTAAGAAACAAAAAAAAAAAAAAAATTTTAAATTATTTTTTTAATATTAAAATTTTGAAGAGCCACTGAATATGTCATTCTTAGTTGTTGTTTTTTTTTCTCTTAATTTACATAAATTTGAATTTAAATTATTTTAGACATTATTAGGTAAATTTTAAAAGCTTTAATTTTTTATTAGAATTTTTGTAATAGTGTTGTAAATTTGATTTGATATACCATAATGATATTATAATTGAGCTTAAGTGGACTGAAAAATAACTAAAGGTACCTCATAAACTTATTACATATTTTTGTATTAATGAAATTGAAAAAATAATTTGTCTAGAATTTTTTTAAACTGTCCCAAAAATGTGTTATTTTTTGTAACAAATTGCAAAGTTCGATAGACAATACTGATATTAAAGATTATTCTCATTCGATGGAACTCTTTTTGTAAAAATATACCTATATACCTATACCCCGTATGCCTTATAGTTAATGTTAAAAGTAGCATTTGCCATAAATATTTTTAGCGAAGCGAAACTTTTGTAGTTTCTATAATCGGCCGTCATGGTGTAGTGGTATTGCCATTATCCTACGGCGTGTTCGGTCGTGGGTTCGATTCCCACCTCGGACTGGAATTTGTGTCATTTTTCAAATTTGTCTCACTTGAATTAAGTGTGTGTGTTGTTTTTTTTTTTTTTTTTTTTTTTTTTTTTTAATAATATCTTGCTTATAAATCGTCAACTTCACAGATTTTGTTTTGCTGAAATTACTTATATATGCATTTAGTTTGTTTATATAGCAAATGTTACACATCTGACACATCTGGTCTTAGTTGCCGATAATTAAAAATTATTTTCTCTTTTTTAAAACATTTTAGATGAAAATCTTTTTTCTATTTGAAATGAACTTAAATTTTATATGCTTACAATTAAACAATAATTTATTTTACTATTTCTCTATGTGCAAGCAAATTGCATCAAGTAATTGCATTTTCTTTACTAACTTTTAAGACACATAAGTAGTTTTTTTTTTAAATTTAATTTAATTAATTTAAAATTATTTGAATATTAATACAATTTTAATGATAAGAAATTTATGTACATTTTGTAAAAGTGAGCATTAAAACAAAAAATAAACATTTTTATTGTACCTATTTTATTGTTGTTTTATGAAACAATATTATAAATAGAAATTTTCAATCATTATTATTATATACAAAAGGTATAGTCAAAAAGAAATTTTAGGAAAATTCTGTTAAATAAAGCAAACTAATAACTTTTAAATATTATACCTAATTATTCAAAAAAAAAAAAATATTTTTCAACTTATGAAGAATTAACTTATTTTTAACAAAAAAAAAATATAAACAATATGCTAAAATTAGGAATTTTTTTTTCGACCAAATATGTTCTTGGAAAACTTGAATATAATACTTTAAAAAGAACAACAAAAAAAAAGGATTTAAAAATATTTATATCTATAATATTCGTCGATATATGATTTTATAATTTTTATCAGGAAATCTATATAATTTTTCTATAAAATATTTAAAAAATAATTAGGGTATATTATTCTAAGAATAATATTATTTGACTGCAAGCACACAAGGTTAGTTTTGGTGTATACAGATATTTATGTATAAATATTATGTATGCAAGAATTTTGAAAGAAAGTTCTGAAAACTATTTAAACGAAAGTTTCCCAAAGAAAATCTTTCAAAATTTTTAGTCTTATGTTTCCAAGACACAAAACCAAAATAAATTAAAAAAACATTTTTTTTTTTTTTTTAATTAGAATTCTGAAAACTTCATAAAGTTTGCATAATCTATACATAATTTCAACAAAACAAAAAAATTAAAATATATGAAAATTTGCGAAGAAAACTCTTTTGTAAAAGGAAAAAATTTGTTTTTATTTAATGGAAAGTTTTTATTGACTTTCTTATTTATAGTTATTCATCTTATGATGGATCATGGGTTGGACATCTATGTTGTCCAAGACTTCTAAGGCCTATTGAATTCCCTATTCCATAATGACCACTAGCATGTCATTATGGAGATCCTATTGTCTAGGCTGTATTCAGCCGTATGTCCTATTAGAGCGGGACGCGCTTTCGTTTTGGCTGTATTCAGCCGGTTATCCGTATTATATTGCTCGGAAAGCTATCTTACCTGTATTGTATAGCTCAGGGAAGCCGTTTATAGAAAGATGAGATTTGGTAAGAATCTGATTTAATTTTCTAATTTCAATCTTATTTATACAAAATCTTATGTACTAAAATTCTTATATTCTATATACAAATATTATATACAATTTAGTTTATATAATTAATTTTCTTATGTAATATAAAATAGTTTACTATGTCCTAATATGATTGGTTGCCCAATCAAATTAATTATAATTTACAGTAATTCTTATTAAAATATAAATTTTTTGGGTTCAAAAAATAATTAAAATTTTTATAAATTTAGTTTTATTTTAACGTTAGTGATAACAATATCACTACATCCTTTCCCTTTGGGAGAAAAAAAAAAATTTTTTGTAAATTTTATGTAAAAAGGAAGAAAAAATTTTTTTTTTTTTTTTTTTTTTTTATTTTAAATTCTATACCTTTTTTAAGTTATTATTATGAATTTTCTTTAATTTATTATTTATTTCTATTATTGAATTTACTCCGTCTCTTTCGACGATTCTATAAGGTCCTTGAAAAGGATAATCTAATTTCTTTCTATTAAAATTTTTTATCATTACCATATCATTTACTTTCAAATTCGCAGGATTAATATTAAGATTGTATTTTTCATTTCTAGCTATTTTATATTTAATTAGTTCTTCTCTAGCTGATTTTAGTGCACAAGATAATTTTAAATTTAATTCGTTTAAATAGTTATCATAGTTTATGAAATTTAGTGGTTCATTATTTTTAAGTGTAATATTTGTCGGTAATTCAGGTGTGTTTCCAAAAATTAATTCAAATGGCGCATAATGAGTGTCTGAATGAGGTGTAGTATTATAGGAAAATAAGAAAAATGGGATTAATTCAACCCAATTGTTGCTATGATTGCATGTTAAAAAATATGCGTTTAGTACTCTGTGATTTCTTTCTACTGAACCTAATGTTTGATGGTGATAAGGTGTTGATTTTTGGTGATTAATATTAAAAGTTTTACAAATGTTCATAAATAGTTCGTTTACAAATTCTGTACCTAAATCAGTTTTGATATTTTTTATATTTCCATATCTTAATATGATATTTTCTGTTAAAATTTTTGCTATCGTAATAGCATCTTTAGTTTCTATAGGAAATGCTTCTATGTATTTAGTTAATTCGCATTGAACTGTGAGTATATATCTATAATTATTACAAATTTTTAAAGGGCCTACTGTATCGACTTGTATGGTTTCGAAAGGTCTATTTGGAGTGTCAGTAATTTGTAATGGTTCTTTAATGTTTCTAACTTGTTTTGATTTAATACATTCGTTGCAATTTTTCACGTAATTTTTAATCATTTTATGCATGTTTTTCCATATGTATTTTTGTCTAAGTTTTATTATCATTTTCCTAACACCGATGTGTCCACTTATATTGTTACTATGATTGTCTTTTATTAATTGTTTTATTAAATTTTGATCTGTTATTTCGATAGGAGTTTTGAATAAAATTATTTTTAATTTATTTTTCGAATTATCTTTTTCCTGTAGTTGATTAAATATGTTTTTAAATTCTTGAATGTTAATGTGGTTAAATAAGGTATCATTATTATTTATCGCGACTGTGAAAATTTTATTTTGAGCTAATAAGAGTTTCATTTTATTTAAAATTGATTTTATATTAATTCTCTTTTTATTAAAATATATTTTATAATTATTATTGAATGTTATTTCTGTTGTACCAGTTGAAGTTTCTATGAAGTTTACTTTCGGAATTCTTTTTATATCGTTAATTGAGATACTGTGCCAAATGTGTAGATTTTTATTTATAGGGTTTTTAGCTAGTGACCTAGTTACTTGTCTGGTTATCACGTTAATATCTTTTTCTGGCGTAATTGGGATCATAGATTTTAAAATGTTAGAGTTTAAATGTATTCTTGATAAAGCGTCTGCGTTTGTATTCATTTTTCCTTGTTTGTATACTATATCAAAATCGTAATCACTGAGATCTAGTCTAATACGCGTCATTTTAGATGAAGGGTTTTTGTGCGTAAATAATCCTACTAAAGGTCTGTGATCTGTTACGACGATGAATTTTCTGCCATATACATAGGGTCTAAAGAAATTGATTGCCCAGTGAATAGAAAGCAATTCTTTTTCTATTATTGGTTTGTTTAGTTCTGCAGAGTTTAATGTTTTACTGGCATAGCTTATTGGTAAATCTTGTCCAATTTCTCCTTGAGATAAGACTGCTCCGAAGGCGGATTGTGAAGCGTCTGTTGTGATTATAAAAGGTTTGGAATAATCTGGATATTGTAAAATGGGAGGGTTAATTAATTTATTTTTTAAATTTAAAAATGCATTTGTACAATTTTCATTCCAATTAAATATTGATTTCTTTTTTGTTAGATCGTTCAAAGGTTTTGCTATAGCTGCAAAGTTTGGTATAAATTTTCTGTAATAATTGCAGAATGCTACAAAACGTTTTATTTCATCAGCGTTTTGGGGTTGTGGATAATTTTTTACTGCAAAAAGTTTAGTTGGGTCTGTTTTTATGCCTTTATTAGTTATTAAATGGCCTAAATAAATTACTTCTTTCTGTAAGAAACTACATTTTTCTGGATTTAGCTTTAAATTATATTTTCTTAATCGTTCAAATACTTTTATTAAGTTTTCGTTGTGGTGTTTAATAGAACATCCAAATATTATTATATCATCAACATAAATAAATGATTCTGAATTTAAACCTGATAAAGCAATTGTTAACATTCGCTGAAAACTATTTGAAGAGATTTTTAAACCAAATGGGAGTCTTTTAAATTGAAAATGTCCATTATTAGATGAAAATGCTGTACAAGGTCTTGAATTTTTCTCTAATTCGATTTGGTGAAAAGAACTGACCATATCTAATGTGGTAAAGTATTTTGCTCTTCCTAAATTATCTAGTACGTCTTCTAATTTGGTCAAAGGAAATTTGTCATTTTGAATTTTTTTGTTTAGTTGACGGAAATCTACTACTAGTCTCCATTTTTTGGTGTCATTAGAGGATTTCTTTGGTACTAAGAGTAAAGGTGAGTTATATGGACTGTAAGAGTGTTCAATAATGTCTTCTTTCAATAATTTATCTACTTGATCATTAATTTCTGTTAATTGCGAATTTGGTAATCTATAGTTTTTAATATAAATAGGGTTTTTATTTTCTAAGGCGATATTTTGTTTATAAAAATTATTAGTCGTTAATGAATCACCTGGTAAGTAAAATATATCTTGGAATTGTTTGCAAATTTTAAGTGTTTCATTTTGAGCTTTTGGGTCGTCTGGGTTAATGCTTAATATTTGTTCTAAATGTAATAATCGATCGTGATCGTTATTTTCAATATTCACTATGTTATAATTGTTTAAATGTACTGTTTTAGGCTTATAATTTTTTATGATCATTGTTTTATCATTAGTATTTAAAATTTTTACATTTGATATGCCATTTTTGGCTATAATCGTGTTGGCTATGAATATTCCTGGTGTTATTTCTTCACTCAGGACAAGTGTCTCTTCTGTTCTCTGAACATGTAAAGGACATATAATTTCAGTTCTGGCTGGTATCACCAGTTGACTGATACAATTAGAATTAATGGGTATATTTATTACCTCATCACTTATCGTAAGTGATAATTCATTTGTTTCAAAATTAATTAATGCGGAGTATTTCATTAAGAAATCTCGGCCTAAGATTCCATCCGTTTTGATTGGAAATTTATCTTCTACACAGTGTAGATTTATAAAACATTTTTTGTTTTCAATAATAAAATGTGTTTGTAGTGTGCCTAAAGATTCATGTATGTTATTGCCTATTCCTGTAATTTTGCAAGTACTATTATTATTAATGTCAATTGAATTTGTGAATTGTTCTTTGATGACAGATATGTCTGCACCAGTATCAATCATGAATTTAATTGGATTATAATAATTGGGTCTTTGCATTAGGATAAAAAATGTTGGTGAATTGTTTTTAAAATTATTTATTGTATATTTAAAGCATTCATTTCCCCGATTACCGTTTGACCCGAATCGGGGGTCCGTCCGTTTCCCGATTCTAATGCGTTAACGTTCCTATTATTAAAATTTTGGTCATCGTTTCTACGATTGTTACTATATCTGTTATTATAGGAATTATTATTCCTGTTATTATTAATTGGTTGAGAATTATTGTAGTCTCTATTTCTATAATAGTCAGTGGAATTCGTATGTTGCTGATTTCTATTATAGTTATGATTAGTATTTGATCTATGATTACTATTGTTCATATTATTATTACTAGTACGATTATTATGATTATTATGATTATTTTGATTACTATGATTATTATGATTATTATGACCATTCCTTGGTCTATTGTTATTATTAAAATTATTGCTAGTATTTCTATTATTATTATAATTTCTTCTACCATTATTTCTATTATTATTGTTGTTATTATTCCTACTATTACTTCGATTTGAGTAGGTATTTATATTATTACTATCATTATTATTATTATTACTATCTATTTCCAAAATAAGTTTTATTGCTTCTGTAAAAGTTTTTGGTTGTGCCGCTAAAATGACTGATTGTATGGGTTCTACTAAGTTTGTCTTAAGGCATTGCAGAGCAAATTTATCATTAACTTTTATTATTACAGCTTTTGCGTCAGCTGTCTCATTTTTAGACTGTATCATATTTAATTCATTTATTAGCATTTCTAATTTTTCAGCATATTTTGTGGCTGATATTGACCTATTCTTTCCTAATTGGTCGATTTCGTTGTGTATTTTAGTATAGGTTCTAGTGCTCATGAAATTATTATTTAAAATTTTTTTTAAATTTTCAAGTGTTGTAGGTTCTGTCTCATTTATAATTCGATTTTTCACCTTTTGTGATAATTTTATATTATAAATGAATTTTATTAATTTTTCTCTATCTGCTACTTTAATATTATCGTGAATGTATTCCGTTATGCTTATGAATTCTTGCAATTTAGCATAGGAACCTTCGAATAATGGGATTATTTTATTTACATTTGCTATGTCAAAATCCATCTTATTATTTATGATTTCTATCAAGTAAGATTTAATTAATGTCACGTATTTCGAATACTCTGTTCTTAAACTTGTCTTCCCTGTTCTCAAATTTGATTCCCTAACAGAGCTTATAAATAGCGATTTGTTGTAAATTACCTTAGTTAATTCAGCCTTTGCTGCAGAGATATTAAACTTTGTTTTTATTATATTATTGTAGAGTTCTTCTAATTGTTCAATTTCTTTTTGGAATTTCTCAAGGGTCATGCTATGAAAAATTTCTTGTGGTTTTTGTAATTCTTTCCGGAATTTAACAAGTTTCCCGGCACGTTGCCTCTTCTTTGGTTGCTGTTGTTCTTGCTGTTGTTGTTGATTTTGTTGTTGTCGTTCTTTATATTCTTGAATTGTAATTTTATTCTTTTCTGGTTTTTGTTCCATGTCTTGAATTCTGTATCATATTATAAATTTTGCGGTTTGCAGGATCGCCATGTAAAAGGAAAAAATTTGTTTTTATTTAATGGAAAGTTTTTATTGACTTTCTTATTTATAGTTATTCATCTTATGATGGATCATGGGTTGGACATCTATGTTGTCCAAGACTTCTAAGGCCTATTGAATTCCCTATTCCATAATGACCACTAGCATGTCATTATGGAGATCCTATTGTCTAGGCTGTATTCAGCCGTATGTCCTATTAGAGCGGGACGCGCTTTCGTTTTGGCTGTATTCAGCCGGTTATCCGTATTATATTGCTCGGAAAGCTATCTTACCTGTATTGTATAGCTCAGGGAAGCCGTTTATAGAAAGATGAGATTTGGTAAGAATCTGATTTAATTTTCTAATTTCAATCTTATTTATACAAAATCTTATGTACTAAAATTCTTATATTCTATATACAAATATTATATACAATTTAGTTTATATAATTAATTTTCTTATGTAATATAAAATAGTTTACTATGTCCTAATATGATTGGTTGCCCAATCAAATTAATTATAATTTACAGTAATTCTTATTAAAATATAAATTTTTTGGGTTCAAAAAATAATTAAAATTTTTATAAATTTAGTTTTATTTTAACGTTAGTGATAACAATATCACTACACTTTTAAAAGTTTGTTTTTTAATTCTTGAATTTTGACTTTTTGATCATTTCTTATAAGAACTATAATTTATTTAAATTCGATAGAAAGAATTAAAACCCAAATAACTAAGCTTAGCATAGAAGTGTATTGAATTAATATGCTACATCATATAATGATCAATATGTTTTAATTTCTATAATAGATTTCCAAAGTCTGTATTCTACATCTGAATTCAATAATTTTAAATTTAAGAGTTAGAAATAAAAAATCCATACATAATTTTATAAATTCATCTAATAGTTCTTAGCCTATGTTATATTACTATGAAAAGATGATTTTGTTCGATGTTATACAGATATGTGTATAATACAATAATTTATAATTTTTTATGACATATGGATATCTAAAACTTTTTAAACAATATTATACATTTGCAAAATTCTTATTTTCGAATAATTTCATAAAATGCTTCTTTTTATTGCAATTTTTCAACAAAGTACAAATTTTCCATATATATACCCTAAAGACATAAAGTACATTAATTTTATATTAAAAAGGTAGTCAAAACAAAGGCAAGAAAAAAAACAACATATATATAGCATAACAATAAAAAATATTTTATATATATTCAGAAAACTTTTAACATTGCACTTACAACAATTTCCCAAAAAAAAACAAAAAAAAAAAAAAAGAAACAATAAAAATTGAACTTAGAGCTAGCTCTCTCTATACATAAAAGCAATGCACATTTAAATTTTTATTATTTCTTTAGAAAAGTTAAGAAAAAATATTTATTTTTTTTGTATATTTTTCAATATAAAAAAAAAATAAATAAAAATAAAAAAAATGTTAATACATTTTATGTAAAATAATATGCATTTTTATATTTTCAAAATATCCTAAGGTGCATCATTGAACGATAAACTTCATTAAAAATTATGCTCTTGTCCCACATTAAACATATTTTATTTATGTAAAAAAAAAAAAAAACACTTTTTTGGACTTCCGCAATAATAGTTTTGGTACATTATAAACATCCTGTAACATATTTTAAGACATAAAGGTCGGTATTCAACTGGAGATAAAATCAACTTTTTCATATAAAATTTTATCTGAGATATATTTTAGCTGAGTGAATTTAATTTATCGGTACCCAACTAAAGATAAATGGAAATTTATCTGAGTAGAAATTGTATGAAAATATTTTCACTCAAATAAATTTTATTTCAAAAATTTGTCTTGCAAGGAATGTTTTGAACATTCTTTTCAAGTTAAATTTTGACATTAGATCGTGTAAAAAGAATTTGACATTTGTTGTATGAAGAAAACAAACAAAAAATCAGAAAACTAAAATAATTTCTAAATTGAAATTGGTAAAAAATATTCAAATTAAAATAATAGTTTAATTTAATAAAATAAAATAATATTGGTAAAATTAATAAAATGAATGAAAGTTGGGAGGTAAGTAAATTATAAATAAAATTGTTTAGGTGGTTTTTATCAAAATATATTTAGTGTCAATTTTTATCTCACTCAATAATGTTCCTTTTCAAGATAAAATGTATCTTGTACTTTATCTTCAGTTGAATACCGACCTTAAGCAAAGAGTTAAATTAAAGAATTAACTCAGCTTGTCGGTATACTCAACAAGTTCGAAAATTTTAAATTTTATTCAAGCTAAAACAAAACATTCCATAATTGATTACTGTTATGTGCTATCGGTTATGTATTGAAATAGCCCAAGTCTCGGAAAAAAAACGTATTAGGAAATCGATATAGGACTATAGTGAATAAAAAAAATGCAGCACAAAAAATAACTCCGAAGTCGTTAGAACCATAGAATTATTTCCTCCGATAAATGTTATAACTATGACTATAATATCGTCTGCTCAGAAATGAAACAACGTATGATGAAAAGTATAGTTTCGAGTAATTTGAGTTCAAAGATTTGAAAATTAAAAAAAACGTATGGAAAAATATCAAGTAACATAAAATTTTCATCTAAAAAACATATTTTAATCAACATTAAGAATATTGCAAAGTAGTTGTACTTATAAAATCAAGTACGAGGAATCGAATAGTGCTATTATTTAATAACGACGTATAAATATCATACGTTGTTTCATTTCTGAGCAGATGATATTGTCGAAAAATATTTTACTATTCAAACAAACATAAAGTTTGACATTAAAATAGTCTAAGCCCCGAAAAAGAGAATTGTAAAATTATTATTCCAATGAATTTCAGAAGATTTAGTTACTCAACTATACTTCAAAAGTATTAGGTTTATTGCATATGGAATGAAGTGTGTTAAAAATTGTTTAAGAACTGATTCGCTAACCGAATTCTTTCCATCCGTACGCCAATCTTTACCTTGCACATAATTGTGTGAAATATTACGCATTTAAATAGGTACACAGGAATTTATATTTCTACTATCTACTCTCCCTTATAAAGTGAGATTTATGTACCTATATAGTAAAAATTAAAGAAAGAAAGAATAATTTAAATTTTTCACATGCCACAAAAGAAAAAAAAACCGAATTTAATTCATTTAATAAAAATATATAGTTATTATAATGCAATTTTCTATTGTCTTCATTTTTAACAGCATTTCATTTTAATCTTAAATGAAAATTTTTATTAATGGATAGAAAAATCAAGCCTTTAGAATAATAAATTTCTTTCATTAATTTTATTATTTTTTTTTTTGCCATAATTATTCTTCAAGTATATTTTCAAATTAAAAAATTTGAAAGAAAATTTTTATTTTTGTTTTATTATTTTTTTCGAAAAAATATATTCTTTAAAGCTGGCAAGTGATTTTTGGTCCTAGAAATTTAAATAATAATATTAAATCAAATTCACCTACCTTTTATAAACTATATACTTTGTTTTAGTATATGTAGTTGGTTGAACAGAATAGTAATCATATGATTTAAAATTTCGAATGTATTTTATGAGTATAGGGAACTCTTTTTTCCTGCCAGAAACTGAAACCTTTAAATATCGATAAAAATTTCATACTAGCATACTACAAACAAATATTTCCCCACAGAATGTGTATTTTGAAAGAATTTTAAAGAAACACACTTTGAGTGTAAAATCATAATGCGGCTCTGGATAAGTGCAAAATAAAATTGTAGTTTGAGTATAAGTAAAGATTTTCGTTATTATTGAAAACAAAATAAAATTTATAACAAAAGCTTTCTCTGACTGCATTTACAAGTCGTTCATCATTAAGTTAAATATCATTTTAATTAAAAATCATAATCTTCAAAATACAAAAAAAAAAAATACAAAATTATTCATATATGTTATTTTTATTCTTTGATGTTCATCAAACAGAATAAATTTCATTCATTTAAAAAAAAAAAATTATTGTTAGGCTTTTGTACATAGGACATAGGGAGTATGCAATCCGTAAATAATAAATAATGAATTATAAAGCTCTCAAAAAAAAAAAAAAAAAAAAACCGAAGAATTTGTAAGCATTCAATTATTAAAGGAAAGATTAAACTCAAAGAATTTTATAATAGTTATCCCAAATATGTAAATTTATATATTAAACATTTATATGCGGATTAAAAATTTTATCAATATACAAATTTTGTACATGAACTTTAGAATAAATGTGGTGAATAGATTTATTTAAAAATTTTTTTTTTTGGAGCTGGTAGACGTCTCGTCATTCTCAATTATTCAAATGGTATTGTAGGCAGAAGTTTGTTTTTATTTTGTTGCACTTATTTTGGAGAATCTTAAGCCTTACATCCTATGTTTCATAATATATATAGTTTTATAATTTTAAAATTACACTAGAACTAAAATGGGTTATACCTATAATTAACTTGTTTCCGATCAAAAATGAAAATATAAACATACGTTATTTCCATTATCTGTCCGTCTGCCTAAAAGGTTTATAACTTTTAAATTACCCGAATGATTTTGTTAATTTTCCGGAGTTCTAACTGGATTGAAGTGCAAACTATTTTTAAAAGAAGGAAACATTTTTTTTTATATATTTTAGTGGACTTCCGCATGAAATTGCCAATTGTAGGATTGTATTTGTGATTTGAACTAGACGCAAAAAATTAAATTTGTTAGGATTGATACATAGTTGTGGTTAGAATTCGATAATATCAAGGAAGATGAAAAAGGAAGCCTTTAAAATACGATATATCTTATTTTCTTCATTTTTGAAATAATGTCCTGAATATTAATTTTTATTTATATGCATTTTATACCTAAGGAACGATATGAAACTAAAGAACAAGCATATATTAATGAAGGTAGGTTTAAGAAAAATTCTTTGAAAATAAAATACGTATGCAAATGTATATATACAAAAAAAAATTAAAATAACATGAAAATCCTATTTAATCCTCATTTCTTTTTAATTTTAAGAAAATATGAAAAGGTAAACAAAAGTACCATAAATTTATATTCAAATCGTATTTTGTAATTAGCTTTTCATACTTACAACATGTGTATCATATATAGTTTTCATAGTCTCTGCAATTTCCATATTCTCTAAACAAGTAATAAATATAAATATAAATAAATAATAAACAAAATGTTAACTGAAATCTTAGTTTTTTGTTCCAGTCATATTAGTATTAGATTAAAACTAAAAATTTTGTATACAATATTTATATACCCCTTAAATACTCCAGTAATATGTAAAAGTATACCAACATATATATATTGTTGTGATTATCTTTTATTTGATTCTAAGCCAGAAAAAAAACGCAAAAAGAAAATCTAAAAAGTATAGAATCTTTAGATATCCGAACATAATCGTAAAGGCATAAGAAATTTTCAAAATATGATTTTGAATAATGAACAAATTAAAAAATGATGTTTGAAAATTACACAGTACATATTAACAATTAATTTTTTTGTTTTAATAATAAAAAATATTATGAAACGTAGGTGGCAGCATAATTAATTACATATTACAATCATATAATTCTTTTTTAACAAAAAATGTATACGAGTATTAAAACAATCTTGAAAATGAAAGAACCGAAAATATTACAAATCATTTCTATGGAAATTTGTAAATATAATATCTAGAATTTATTCCAATTCAGAAAAGTAATTCTCTATAATTGTTTCAATGAAAATATCAATGAAGATCAATTTTCGTTTGAAGTTTTTTAAAACTATAAGTATTATCATAGATTAAGAATACACAAAGATTGTTAGCTTCATACGACATTATTTTTGGTATTTTTATGTGAATGTGTTAGTAAAACAAAATAAAATACGTGATAATTATCAATTATGAAAAGAATTTTATTTAGTTTTACTAACACACTCACATAAAAACACCAAAAAAGGCTGAAAAAATGTTGTATGAAGCTATAAATCTTTCTGTATTCTTAATCTATGATATTATGTATACGAAATTGATTCCTGTGGAATAATATTTACTTCTTAGCTTGAAATCAGATTTGAAGATTTGAAATGCAATACAACATAAAACATGTTAAGGCTTTTTATTTTTGAAATCAATTTTATTTAATTGGCTTAATAATATAAAAATTGGCTGTTAAAAAAAATTTTTGTATTATAAGATATTAACTTATTAAGTACACGTACACTTAAAAAAATACAAGCATAACTGAGCCATCTTAAAGCTTGAAGACGAGTTGTAGAAGACAAAAACTTATTTTAATGTGCATGTGATCGGTAAGTTGTATTTAAAATCGTAAATTTAGCTCGGTAAATGGTATATTACATGTGTCAATACACATGTAATTATATATTTAATTAAGTAAATTTTATTTACATTCTCCATATTAAGTAAATTGTATTTACTTACTTCATTTTGAACTTTTGTTTATTTTTTGCATTACAAATGTATTGATTGCAACTACCTTCAGATGCACATTAAAACAGTATACAAAACATGTTAATAAAATTTGTTATACAGCTCGTTGTGTATATACACAAAAACACATAGGCACTTGTCAATATTATATCACTCGACCTAACGGTCTCGTGATATATATTGACTCGTGTCTATGTGTTTTTGTGTATACACAACTCGTTGTAATAACAAATTTTCTACTATAACATTATGGATTTTTTTATTATCTTTACTAACACTATGTTTTTTATGATTTTGTTGTAATTCATCCTTTTTTAAAATTTGTCGAAAATAAAAATTGAAAATTTGTAAATTCATATTTTATATTTTAGGACATTTTGTTAACGCACAATATAAACAAAATGTAAACTGTAAACAAATATGTCTATATAATTTCCAAAAGGCTCAAATGGTTTGTATGAAAAAGTTTAAGAAGTTTATTCTATTTTTTTTTTATTTTCAATTTTCAAAAAAACAAAAGTGAGTAGAAAAAAAAAACAATAAATAAAAAAATTTTCACACCTTATGCGTTTTCATTTTTGTATGGTTTATGATTTTTTTTATGCTAAAAAAAAAAAAAAAAATTTTTTTTATTGTTTTGAAAATAGGAATAATAATAATTATTGTGGAGAAAACAAGTGAAAAAGTAGGTACTTGATATTTTTTTTCTTTCTTCATAATAAATAAAGGCTTTTACCATTTAAAATAAAAAAACTTTTTTTTTTTTTATTTATTTATTTCAATAGAAATATATAAAATATACAAATTTTTTTTTTACGCTTTTAAAAATGAAATAAACTTTTTTTTTTTTAGGGTTTTTTAAGATATTTCAAGCTTTTCAGTTTGCAAAAAAAAACGAAAAACGAAAAAAGCGAAAAACTTTTAACCGCATTGTGGCGTGCTAAATGGTTTTTCCTTTGTTCGGTAAACATAAAGTTTTAAATGTCACACCAAAACAAATTTTGCGAAAAAAATTCTGTTAATATACCTATAGATATGTGTATAAAAAAAAGGTGGAAAATGTTAGTTGTAAATGGCATAAAGCGTTAATGTTTTTCTTTTTTTTTTTTTGTTAAGAAGGCGTAAATATTTCTTTTCCAGTTAATTTAACGTTCACACTAAATTATTCACATTGCATGTTAAAAAAACAAAATTAACGCTTTTTGTAATGATAATTGAAAAAAAAAAGAAAATTGAAATTAAATATAATTTTTAAATATATCCATTAAAATATTTTATTTTTAGAAATGTAAAAAAGTTTCTATTATGTTAACATTTTTTTGACAGAAACTTTCAGTATACAGTGGTTTAAAAACTTTGTAACTTAAAGTTTGTCCAGCTTGATTATTTTTTTATTTTTCCATTTCCAGGGACGATTTATTTCAATTCAGCAGAGGTCTTAAAATCAATAAACATCAATCCCTTGAAAAATATAAAATTTTAAAATGTTGTGCAATTTCACATGGATTGACTATCTTTTTTAATTCAGTGAAAAAAATATCTATTCTAGACTTTATTTTATGAATTATTTGAATATTTATGTATGTATCTAAATAAGTTCACTTTAGTAAATTACATTATTTAGTCATTTTGAATTATATTTTATATTTAAAAAAAAATAAAATCACTGATTTTCTTTCTGACTTTGTTTTCTTTTTTTACTTTAACAATTATGTACACATTCGACAATTGAAATGAAAATTATGTATTATGTACTGTATATTCATAATACATGAATATTATGAACTTATGCATAAGTATGAATTTATCAAGAGCGTACACATATATATATATATATATATATCTCAACAATCAAATAAATAAACATTTTCCTCTTTTTTTTTTTTTAATGTCAATATTTATTTAATATTCACATTATAAATGCAAACATTATTGATCAATATCACGCCCGTTGATTTTCAATAAATTTTAAATAAATTCTTAACTTGTCTACATGTCGTATACTACTTGTTTATATGTAATTTTTGGTTGCAAAATCTCCTTAGAAAAAACTCATCGAGTTCATTCAATAAGAAGAACACATTACCTTTTCCATTAGCATATATGCATGTATTATATATTTATATATAATTTATTCAATTTTTTTTATATACAAAAACATAATATTATGAAAATGGGGAGAAAATGTCTTAAAAGAGATTTGGTAAAAGATTCTTTATACAACACTTAAAGACGTTTTCAAATAAAATAAAAAAAAAAAAATTTATATACAGAATTAATTTTAAATATCGAAAAGAAAATCAGATGAAAATTGAAAAAAAATAAAATAAAAAATAAAAAAGCCATAAATAAATAATAATTTTGGTGTTATTCTGAATTAAATCATGCAGAAAAATTTTATTTTTAAAATCATAACAAAAAAAAATACTAATTTCGTTTTGGGTTTAGATCAACATTCATATCTCACTGATCTTTTATTCAAAATTAAATTTCATTACTAATATCCCAGATTTTCTAGAAATTATGTTTTCTTTTTATCTATATTTTTCGATTTTTAATCAAGCAATGTTAAAATTTGTTTTTGGAAATTTGGAATAAACGCGAAAAATTACCAAAATTATTTTTGGTCCTTATAAGCCTTGATCGAGAAAACGTTTGCTGGAATCCACAAGTTGATTTAAAAACAAAAAATAAATTTCTGTGATGCAATAAAACTATATGTGAAGTAGTTGAATTGACATTAGAGACCAAACATTTGAAATAATTATCAAGGAATCTTCTATATATAATAAAAAACAGTTCTTCAAATTTTCTGTTTCAAAATTGATATTATGATAATAACTATAATTACATTTGCATGAAACAAAAAGGATTTCGTACTACTTATATTATATTCTCTGTGTATATAAAGTTATTTTATATACATATTATTGATACATATTACAATACTAAAATTTTCTGAAAATGCTAAAAAACAAAATTTCGAGATTAAGACTTAATAATAATAGACTTTTTTTGTTTGCAAAAATATTATTAATAAATATAATATGTGTATGTATATTACATTATATTAAATATGTAATTTTAATCCGAATATTTTATCTCTACACCTCAGGTAACATAAGTTGAAATATAAAATTAAATAGTAATTAATTTAATTGATTACTTTTGAAACAAATTAATTCGGATTAAACCTATTTAATTTAATAGCAAAAATAAAAAGATAAGATCTGTTATTATTTTAGTAAATCTTCAATATTATTTTAATTAAATTTATTATCATTTTATTGGAAAATAAATTATAAATGACATGTTATATTATAATGTAATACATATTATATTATAATAATTATTATGAATTGCATATAAAATGCATATATTTAACGTATAAATAAAGAAATTTGTCATATTAATTAAATTGAATGACAGGATTATTATAAAAATATTAAGTACATTCTGGACAGAAATTACAAAAAAAAAACAATATAATAATATAAATACGCACTTACTATTAAATGTATGAACAGAAGAATTATATTTAAACTTTGTTGATTTAATTCTAATAAAATTTTCATATGTTTTATTACGGTTTTAAGTATACGCTTCCAGTGTTTTGTTTATGCTTGAAACATTATTTTGGTATTGACGTCATTATTGTTAAACTAATTTATTTAAAAAAAAAACAATTTATTACAAAATATTTCAAATATATAATTTTGTGTCGAGCTTATTTTTTATTTTGATTATTGATGAAAGTAAAGAATATATAGTATTTTACATTTTCAGAGTGTTACAATAATATACTTGTCAGAGTGTATCATTTAATATAAAAAAGATTGTCAAAACAAATTTATATCTAGGTCTTAAGTAGGATGAACATGATACTTAAGAAAACTGTACAAATTGAGGCAAAAAAAATAAAAATTAAATTCCAGTAGAATATAACAATAATTGATTATTATTTAAATCCTTTTGATCTTCTGTTATCAAAATTAAATTTTATATCAGAATAATTGTTCAAAAGCGAAAATACGGTTTTAAGGAAAACGAAATGGTAACATTACGAGGAGTGCATAATGATTATGTCTTCAATCAATGCCTTTTACACCTTTAGGATGAACATGATACTTAAGAAAACTGTACAAATTGAGGCAAAAAAAATAAAAATTAAATTCCAGTAGAATATAACAATAATTGATTATTATTTAAATCCTTTTGATCTTCTGTTATCAAAATTAAATTTTATATCAGAATAATTGTTCAAAAGCGAAAATACGGTTTTAAGGAAAACGAAATGGTAACATTACGAGGAGTGCATAATGATTATGTCTTCAATCAATGCCTTTTACACCTTTACTAAATTATTTATTTTAATTAACTAACTAGGTACATTTTTGATAAACTTTTAAATCGAAAACTAACATGAACGATTTTTCATTTCAATATCAAAATTTACTTAATTCTATTGAATTTCTTCGGACCTAAAGCTATCAACCATCATACATATTAATTATTAGATATATAAATAAATGCGTACGTGCATTATGTTAACAAATATTTTATTTACATGCATGTATTTTATGAATAAATTTTAGAAACATGTTCTGTTAGATATATACAGTTAGGTTTCCCTAATTAACTTAATTGTATTATGATAAATCCTTGGGGGATTCTTTTTAATAGCAATTAAAAAAAAAAAAACTTAACTCTATATAAAAGTTACATTTTATCCCATAAAAATATCACTAACACTGTTCAACAGTAAAAATAACTTAATTCGTAAAATTTTATATTTTTATGTCGTATTTTGTATTTTGTTGTAAGTGTTCAGAATAAAATATCAAAATCTATCTCTATGACATCCATCCTTACATAGCATTAAAGTAGCTAACACAAATTTTTAAATGTACATTCATTCATTAAAATTCAACATTAATATTTTTGATTTATATAGTGGTGATTTCGAGAAACGGTTCTATATTTTGGTATTATAATATGTAGCTTAAAAATAAGTTTTTTAAATACCAACCAAGATCAGATTCTTTTCCAAAGTTTGGGAAATTTGAATAAAAACGTTAAGAACTTGTCAAATGTTTTTTTGGTAATTTTTTTTTTAGCGCATTATCTTTCAAAATTTTTGTTGTCTAGTGTAAATTCAAAAATTAAAAAACATGTTATTAACATGTTCCTTAACAGGATGTATATTTTCATTTCCGTAAAAATGCCAATTTTATTTCTTATAAGTATTTTAATACTTTAAACTATATACAAGTATATTCACTTCATTTTATATTTGTATTAATTTTTTTTTTCAAGTGACATAATTATATTGAAGTAACCTACGTATTTTATTCGCCATTCAATTCATATAATTATTTTGCTCCGTAAGTAGATAATTTATTATAAAAATGTCTTTTATTTTTGTTCAGAAAAAAGTTGATGTTCAAAGTTTTCGAGCCACAAACAATTTACCTTGTTTTAAATCCACTTAAAGCAAGAACTATTTTTCAATCAACTGAAGATAAATAAAAATGAATAAATTCAGATTTTTAACATAACGAAATAACTATAAAAAATTTTCATATTTGTCTAATGGACTATTCTTAAATATTATATTATATTATGTTTAAGAATTATTATACTAAGCTTTCATATTATATACTACTAAGCCTTAACTTTTCATTTTATCTTAATTTGGTAAAATTATAAGGTTATTATTATGTAGGTACATATTTATAATATTATATTCATAATGTACAATGTATAAGCATAACATAATGCATTTATATTATTATTATTTTACAATAAAGTTCACCTTTATTGTAGTTCTTTCTAAGTAATAAGAAGGATATAAATGTAGAGTTCTACTACAGAGCACTACTAGGATTCTGTAACCTTACCCACGAAATAAAAACGATTCGTTTATAATTATTATTTTTAACATTAACAAAAAATTCAATTAAAAAAATTTTTGCGAATTTTTTTTAAATATTATTTCGAAAGCTTGAATAATCTTAATTTCTTTGACTCAACAGTTAAAGATATTAGAGTGAATTATTCAAGTTTGTTAAAATTAATCTTAATAAATGATATATTTAAAAAAACATTTTTTTTTTGTTACTCGTATTTCTATTTTCATCTGTGAAGCTAAACAAAAAAACATGATGCAAATATATGTGTGACTTTTAAAACCATCTGTTAAGTTGAATGTAAATAGCAAGTAGCATAATCGAGTAACAAAAATTTCAATTGAGTTTTGATTCAAGCATCCTACAAAATATAAATTTTTTAATATCATTATCTCTACACTATATTAAGTTTTAAAGTGCTCAACCATTTCCGAGCAAAACATTTTTACAAATGTTGATAAACAAACATTGAATTTTGTTTTAAAATAACAGCAAGGTCGAGCTGAAAATTTTAACATGTTCATGAAATATACCAAATAGTTTCGACTCTCTTTGTCACTTGAACTAGTAAATTTTGAATTATCCCTCCACCTTATACTTTGGTTTATAGTGATGATCATCATTTAAAATTTTTTTTTATTATTTATAAGTAACAGAAATAGATAGCAGAGTATATTTAGGTACGCAGAACTCATTTTATTTTATGTTCTAAAAATAAAATGAACACTGAACACAGTACATATACTGTTCCAAGTAAAAAATGTAATTTTTCATGTTTTCAGGATATGTTGAAAAAAAAAATGTTTTTTTTCTCTTTCAGTATTAAACTACAGTAGGAGTTTATTTTATTGGTGTATGGAATTTCGAAAAATAAATTGTAAAAAAATATACTTTTAGACTTTGTATTTTTGAATACATGGTTTTAATAAATTAAAAAAAAAAAATAATAATAAATATTCAGATGAAAATGATAAATTAGTTGTTCTTCATTTAAAGGCATTAACATTTGTTCTAGAGCAAACGTTTTTTTTCTTAATTTAAGTTTTTTTTCTGTCTTTGAGGTATATTTAATAAAAATTCTTGTTTTTAAGCTTTTTTTTTTTGGTATATAAAAGTTTTAACTCTTAAGAAAGTTCAGTGATACTGTCGCAGTATCATTATAGGAACATCATTTGGAACATATTTTGATTTAAATATTCTTTAATAACAAATCAAGGGTGTCGGGTTGATTTTTAAGTATGGGAACACATTATTTAGATTTCATAATTTCAAGACCTTTTTTGATTTAATTTTTAGTGTTGAACATTAATTTTAAAATAAAGTTGAAATTGGGAATTCATATTATTGGAGTGTTATCGAGGGACAAAAAATTCTTTATAAAAATTAAAAACAAGTCACATTAATGCTTTCCCCTAAGTCTTAAATGAAAACAAAAAACCATTAAATTCCTGTTTTGTTAAATATAAACTTAAGACTATTATCTAGATAAAAATATTTCTTAAATAAACTTTTTTTTGAATTTATTTCTATAACTTTTTTTCTTAATTAAACGTGACTCTTGTCAACAAATTGGAATAAAGTATAAAAGATTTTTGCAAACAAAATGTCCAAAAATTATTAAAAAAGTTCATTTTTCGTCATACAAATATATAGGATTTTCTTTTTGATTAAACATTATAGAAAAAAAAAAATACTCATTTTGCATCTTAATATTTTTTATTTTTTTTTTTATTTTTGTTTTTTTAAACCCATAATTTATTCTAAAGGTGTTTAGATATGTTAATAAGAAAAGAAAAAAATAAAATAATGGAAAAAATTAGTTTAGTAAAATTTTAAGATAACAATGACACTCAGATATTATTTTTTTATTTTAATCCTGAAATGACAGGTAGGGAATAAGAATAATAATTAGTTTTCTATATACAGTGACAGTTTCAGTATATATACACCTGTATTTATGATGAATATTAGAAAATTCTATTCACGAAAAATTTCGAAAATCATATTTAAATGAAAAATAATATTATATTAAATAATAATTATATCACAATATGACATAATTTTTTCTCATTCGCATTGAAATATTATATAATTCGATAATACGACAATATGACATAAACTTTGTGATTAACAACATGTAAGAAGTCACATGTTTCCCGGAAGGAAGAAATCACTTAAGAAAACTATACTCAACTAATCTGACTTTAAAAAACCGTACAGAAAGTATGGTTTCTCACCTGTGAAATGCACGAAGTTAATATTTCTTTCAGAAACTGTACATAGGAGATACACACAATTAAAACATAAAGTTCTATCGCATAAAAAAGGTGTGAGTTAGAAATGTGCGTGGGTTAGAAATGTTCAAAAAATAATTTTTAACTGTGCATATATATAGCAGAATATGTTCAAATTATATTATTTATTTTTTTGTAATTAAATTTAGTTGATATAAAGTAAATAGAAACTATACCTATAAAATGTTGAAAAATTAAAAATAAAAATACAACCCTGGGTAATTTTTGGTTATTTTTTTTATAAATTAATGTATAAAAATTGATCAACTGAAAAAATGTCAATAAATTTTTCCACACTCTAGTCAATGTGTAAACATTTTATCTTCTATCAATAAAATAGAAAATTCTTATTTACTCATAAAATTCAAATTTTGGAGATAAAATAAACATTTTTTTTTTAATGCTTCTAACAAGAATATGTCATCTAATGACGAAAAATGTTAAATTACAAAAATTACCTGAAAAATATATCATTCCCATACTTCTAAATTTAAATATTTTCATAAATTATCCTTAGAAAAAAGAGAAATTTCTTTTTCTATATAGCAGCACTATCATTATTATTATTATTATCATCAAAATATATAAAGCTTAAAAATATATAAAAAAAAAAATGGAAAGATCCGTAACTGTAATGACCTTCTATTTATCTAATAAAATACAGAAAAATTTGAATAAATTTAGAATAAATGAATCCGGTAGTTAAGAGATACAAGAAAAATATTCGCTTAAAAGTATATAATTCTTATAATTTTATGAAAACATTAATTTTTAAAGAAAAAATATAAAATTTTAGTATAGATATTTTTTTTAATAAGATTTTTATGTCACATTATCATTCATCACGTTAGATATAACAAAAAAAAAATTGTATACTTAAGTCTAAGACACGAAATGGTTTTATTTAAGCCTTACTGTAATTTTCTTATCAATCTGTAATATATCTTGTGTATAAGGATTAGATATCGGAAAATTACAAATACATAATGTGAACAAAGAGAAAAGTAAAATATTAAATTTTTCGTTAAGGAATATTCACCAGGCTCTCAATCAAGTTTTTTTTACGTTTAATATAGCCGCAAACTAAAAAGTGGACAAATATTTTGACTGTTGTCTTTGTACGCCAACATAATATTAATTATCCACATTATTCAGATACATAATAATGTTTGTTTTTTTTATCAGATGAAAACTAATTTATACAAAATTCCCGCGGGCAATTCTTAATAATTTCAAATTTTCTATTTTAACTGCAGGTACATGCATATAAGGTATATTATATATTTATTTTGTAATGAATTTTGTTTTTCTATTTGTAATATAGTTTTTTGCTGTTCTTTTTCTATTCCTATGTGAATTTGAACTTTTTAAATCAAAAAAATAAACTTATCATAGATTAAACATTAACATTTTTTAAAATTTAGATTTCATAAGAATAATAAATCTTTCTTGGAAAAACAGGACTTTAGAGCATAAAAAGCTTTAAAAACTTTTCCGAAAATTTAAGCTGGTTTTTTTTTGTTTTTTGTTTTTTCTTTTCTTCAAATCTAAACCACTTATGTGATAATATTGTGTATTATTATTTTATATGTATATTTTTTTTTTATTTGAGAATAAAATTATATGAGAAAAAAAAAAGTCTCCTTGTTTTTTATGCAAATTTTATTATTCAATTTTGGTGAAAAAAAAAAATGAAAAAAAATTTCCAAAAGGTATACAATTCCTTTGATTATAAAGTCTCCTTCAAAAGTTTTTTTTTTTGCTGAAAAATTTAAAGGATAAACTTTTTTTTTGTTATACATATGTATATAATATACATACCTACATAAAACAGACCAGAAAAATTTTTCATGAATGGAAACATTTTTTTATGCAGTACTCTTGGGAGAAGAAGTTTTTTTTTAATTTTTTTTTTTTAGTACTTAAAATGAAATTTTCGGACAAAAAAGGTGTTTGATGTGGTTTTTATTGGTGTTTGCGTTTAACGGAAGTATTATAAAATTTTTATGAAGGAACAGTAAAAAAAAAACACAAAAATTAATGCAAATGAAAATTAAAACCTTTATATATACATATATATATATATTTTTTTATCATATAATTATATGTACCTAGGTATATATGAAAAAATTGAAGAAAAATAAATATGTAAAAAAAACAGAAAAATTGACAAAAAATAAAATTTTATATTTTAAACTTATATATGCTTAAGTAAACAAACCGTTCTTGTTAACATTTCGATTTTCATTTGAAAATTTTCATTTTAACACTTTAATATATATGAAATAAAATAATATTATATTGTGCTTCAAAATTAATTTCCATCAAAATATATAAATTTCATGTTGATGATATGTGATTGATACTATATAATATATATACTTAAGTTTCGTACATATAAGTTAAATTTTTGAAATAATTTTGAAATAATAAAAAAAAATACAATGATTTTTGATATCTAATGTTCAAATTTAAATAAATTTTTGTAATTTCATAAGGATATAAAGCAAAAAAATGGCCCAATTTTTAGCACTCTGATATTTCTGGCTTTCGGGAAAAAGATTATTTCTTTCAGGATGATGGTGCAAACAACATAAAAAATAAAGAATCTTCTAAACCAAATTTAAAATTTGTTAAGTGAATTAAAATTATATTTGATGCAAAATCACGAACACACAATAGATAAATATGTGTCATTTTTCTTCCTTTTTCTTTTCTTTTTTAAAGGATGTAGAAATAAAGAAAAAAATTTTTAATAAAAAAGAAACAAAATACATACACTCAAAATAATTGAAAAAAAAGAAAAACAAAAAAAAAATTGCAGTAAAAGGTTGGGTCAGTTTTATTATTTTATTATTTGGATTTCGAACACAGAATTTTCCGAAATCGTCGCTGTTTAAGGTATAAATAAGCATCTATTAAAATAGTAGTTAGAAATATTGGTAAATATTTTTGGAATATTATGGCTTTAATGATATATAATATATATTTTTCATAAGAGGTACAGTACATAATCACAGAATCTGCGGGTGTTATTATCTAAGTTTATTAATATTTGCGTAAGCTTTTGTAAACTTCAAAACTTTTTTACTAAACATCGGCACAGATTTGTGCTTGAACCTTATGTGTACATTATGTAAACTACTGAAATATATTCTTGAAAGTTTATAATACATTCCAAAAACTAAACTTTTTTAATACATATAATTTGCATTTAAAGTAAATTATATTTTTTATTAAAATTTATGCTTGGCACTAAATTTTCGTTTTTTTTTTCATGAACCTTCATACTATCGAAATAAGAGAATTCCATATAGAAGAAATTTTAATTCAAAATAAATATATCAAAAATACATAATCGCTCATAATTCAACATTTTTAATATAAAAAAAAAATAATAATAATAATAGTAATAATAAGTAGTATTCTTATGTGCAGAACAGAAATATTAAATCTCCTCGAAAATATCCATTAAATAGCATAATACACAGTTGAATTGAATTTTATTTTTTTTATTTTATTATGCGAATGAAATTCTGTGAAAATAAAAATAGCAATTACAAGGTACTATTCTGCAATATGATCAATTTGAAAAGATTAAATTTATTTTTTTTTATTTTATACTTAATTAACTTTATTAATTAAATACATTTTTTTTTTCGATATATGTATTAAACCATTTTAACAGATAAGTGCACACTTATTAAATATAAATCCAAACAAGTGTGTATGCTAATAAAAATATTAAGAATTGCAAAAAAGATAAAAAATAATTTTTGATTCATTATAGTAAGGCTTTTGAATATTATAAAAATTTGTTAAAATTATCTTTACACTAGGTATAAGTATATACTTACCTATATATTTTCATTACAAACAATAAATAAAAAGGTAGATAAAATAGCAATTCATTGAAACTTATTTATATAAATATTATAATGTAATAATAAGTAGATATTTATATAAAAACATTTTATTAGCATAAACTAAATTAATTTCTACTTAAAATATTCAAATATATGTAATATTAAAGCTGTGAGCAAAATCATGACTAAAGCATACTTTTTGAATTAATAATATGACAGTGAGATATGGAGCAGTTACTTTTGACGGAAAATTCAATATAGGCATACATTAAGCATTAAAAATAACAAATGAAAGTAATTGAATAAAATTTAATATCTTTCGACTCTAATAAACTGAACGAAATATTTTGCTTAACATTTTAAGTTTGTATATTTATCGGATTGAATGCTTTGTATTTGAGAGAAACAATTCACATTTGTTTGAAAAATAACAAAAAATTTTGTTAAAAAATTCTGCATTACATTGGTCAGATTTCCCCATACATAAAAAAAAAATGTTTTTTTTTTAAATAAAATAAAAATTGAGAAAATGACGTTCATTTCGATTCTACAGAATGTTGTATGTTTAATGAAATCACTTTCAGATTTTTTGCAATTTTAAAAGTTCATCAATTGGAATGAAATTAAATAAATAGTTTTGATTTTAATTTTTTTTTTGTAACCAAGAATTTTTTATTTGTGTATAGTATATAATCATTACATTTATAGTGTAATAATGAAATTAGGTAATAAACATAATATTACTTTTAAAGCTAATTAAAATTAAATTATCACAAACTTGTATGTCTGGCGCTTTTCTCAAAAAAAAATCGGGATTTTGTTGTAATTGAAATAAAAATTTTGTAGACTTAGAGTCACCTCGTTCATAATATAGAGAAGTTTATTTCAAATAATTTGCATAAAATTTTATGTCACACAATAACACAAAATGCGAAAATAAAACAAATTTAAAAAAAGAACAGAATTCAAAATCTATAAAACTGATTAAATTTCACTTAAAAAAAAATTATATCGAATTTCAAAAAAATATGTAAAGAAGAAAATCCAATTCAGTTCATTGAAGGTTAAATGGCAAAATTTTTTTTTTGATTATGTTCAAAGTTCGTTTCTAAAGTCATACTTATAAGTGAATTCATATTTTCGATGATGATTGCAATTATTAAAAAAGAAATTTAAGAAAGATAGTATATAATAGAAAATAATTAACATTGAACACGAAACAATTAAAAAAATAATTCTGTTCTATCAGGAAATGAATGATCAAATATTATAGAGTAATAAAATACAAGAATATCCAAAAAGGAAAGAAATGATTAAACCATTTAAAAGTTTCCAAATTTCATAATTTCCCATTATTGAAATAAAGAAAAATATTATGAACAGCCAATACTTGATATTCTATTGTATTTCATTTTCTTATATCATTTTTTAATATATCTATATAGATTTACTGGGTTGTTCTGAAATAACTCACATACTTAAAGATACAAATGAAACATAGTCACTTGTATGGTTTAATTCAGCTTTAGACTTTCACGCGTTAGGGAAACAAATAAGTTTTTAGGAACAAAAATCTTCCACAAAAGCTAAACATTATAATATTTTAAAATTGTAATAAAATAATTATACTTAAAAGAAGAAAATCTCGTTATAATAGTATAATCTGGACTATTATCTAAATACACATTAAAATGTTAATAATTTTAGTATTATTATTCACTTTCAGTTAAGACTTTAGAATTATTAAATAAATTAAACCAATACTGTTAATGCAAATAATCTTTATACAGTATACTATATTACTATAAGTTAATTAGCTTTCTTTATTTCAGAAATGTAAAATAATAAAAATTGTAAGCTAATAAAGTATAACATTCAAAATAATAATTGAATCCTTTATGTAAATATTTATACATTTTGCATAATTACATCATATAATTATATAATATATGTATGCATAATTATTTTTAAAGATACATAATGAAAATGTATGTAATCCAATTTTGTTTAAAAAATAAAAAAAAACCTCTTTTTATTAAAATTTCTATTATTTTTCTAAAAAAATAAAAATAAAAACTAAATGTATGAATTTTGTTTTTTTTTTTATTTCAAAAATATGTGTATAATCATGAGAATGGAAAATATGAGAAGCTAATTGAAATAAAATGTAACGAAATAAACATGCTGCATACATATCCTGTATTTGACATTTTATTTTGTTAAAAAAAAAAAAAAAAAAAATTAAAATAAATGAACAAGATTTCATTTTTGTATGTACCATGTACCTATACTGTATATCAAGAATTTTATTGTGAAATAAATTGTGCTGAGAATTTTAAAATTTTGTTTTTTTAATAAAAGTGTATTATTTTAACGTCAATCCTCCACAGCAATAATTAGTTGAATTTTTGTTTATTTTTTTTTTACTTAGAAATTTACGAACATGATAAGTATGACGTGATGTTTTAAGAGCAATAACCATAAAAGTTCAAAAACAAAATATATTTTTTTCGCTTGATTAAAGAATTTGTGAAATAAGAGTCGAAGTACTTCGATGGCGAACAATGTTAAGAAATATACATAAATGCAAGTGATAACTGTTCATTTAATAGCAGAAGTAAGGCTTCTGTTGAAATGAAAGTGTTCGAAAGTTTCATTCATAACTTTCATTTCATTTCATTTGATCGCTTTCAAAAATGTTTGAAATTACTTTTATTCTAGAATGAAATAATCAATCAATATGAAAGAAACAAATGAAACTTTCGAACACATTCGATCATTGTATGTTAATAGTAATTTTAAAATTTTAGTCAATTTTTAACAAAAAAATAAAATAAGAAAATAAAACGCAGTCGAACAGAAAATAACAATAAAAGTAAATACAACATATTTTCGTTACCGCTTATACACAATTTTTGTTTTTTTTTTATGAAAACAAACAGGTAAATGCTTGTTACAACTGCAAATTTTTTTCATTTCGATTTTATATAGCAAAATAAAAAAAAAATTTTTTTAGATTTAATACTCGAAACTAGTTTATTCGTGGGACGTTTGTCCGACTTTAGTTTAACAATATAACGTTTATATATACAAAACGTTTATATATACGAAAGAAAAATTCAAAAAAAAAAAAAAATTAATACTACGGAACCTTTTTTGGTTAAATGAATTTAATACGCTGTCCGAAAGATTTTTGGTTCCTATAATCGACATCTATCTATCCACTTACGAATTTTGATTTTGATTATTGAAGTAAAGCGTTAATGTTGTTTAGCGAAAAAAATTTTAGAACTCTAAGGATTAAAAAAAAGTTATCTTTGTCGCTTAAAACAAGTTAACGCTTGACAGTCTTTTCGAAATTTTAATAAGTTCAATCATGTTGTGTTTTTATTTATAATCAGATCCGACGCGATCATCGATTTCGAGCTAGCGCGAGCGACGCAGCGACGTTTTTTGGCCTAGCAGCAGCGACCAAATTTTTAGGTGAAAGCGATCGCTAGCAGCCATATAAATTTAAAAAAAAAAAAAAAAAAACCAAGCAGCGACGAAAATTTATGTCTTTTTTTTTTTTTTTTTTTTTTTTTTTGTTTTTTTTTTTTTGTTTTTTTTTTTTTGTTTTTTTTTTTTTTAACGGTTTTTAAAATTCGAAACTTTCGATTATTTCGAACAAAATAGAATGAAATAAATGAAAGTGATCGTTTCAAATGAAAGTACTTTCATTTAGAAATGAAACTTTCGATCAATACAAGTTTGAAAGTAATCACTGACCGAAAGTTGATCAAAAGAAGCCATAAGCAGAAGTAATAATAAATAAGTTTATCAGTTGAGAAATTTTCGCTGATGAAGACAACTAAATTACCATTATCCATTATTTTAAAATTCCTACATATCTCAAACTTTTATGGCTCATATGGATGCTCATGTGAAATATATATAAATTTCGAAACTTTGAAGAATATTTTTTGCAATCTCAATAAAAACAATAATGTAAAAAAGTTGGTAGAAATGTTTGTTGCGAAAATATAATAACAATAAAGAAAATGCGATAACATAATTCTATCAACAAATTTGTGATCATTAGATAAAAATTTGTGATATGCGATGTTGTGAATTATTTATATGTAATATATATATATATATAATTTTTTTAAAATGTTTAGCTTACAAATTATCATGTCTTTGAATCTTGATAAAAATTAATATTTCTATAAGAAAATTTTCGTCTACAAAGTTTTTATTTAATGAAAATCAGTCTAACCCTTATCATCATATGTAATTTTGAATTTTTCTTCTTTTTTTTTTTAATTTATATCTTATTTGAAAAAATAAACAAAGATTTTCTTGTTTGGAACAAAAAAGAATTATCCTTCTTAAATGATCTCATTCTTCTTTATCATTATTATATAAAATAACTTTTAGATAAGATAACACACGTGGAAAATTGTAGTATTCAGCGCTAATATCGAAAGCTAATGGCTTGATCACAGCTAATTTACCTATCTGAATAAAAAGTATCGAAATTCTATGTTATTATTTAATTTATTTTAATAAAATTTACAGAAATGCTAAAATTTTTTTTTTTTTTAAATATTTACGTTAAAAAAATTCATTCCATCACAAAATAATTTTTTACTTTATTTTTCATTCAGTTTCGTTTCTATTTGAATTTTTTTTATTCAGATACTTTCCTGTCACAATTTGGTAATAAAATTCCCCCAAAAATTACTTGACGGTGGTGGCAGTAATCAAGCCATAAATGCGATGAAAAACTTTAACTATCAGCATAAAAAAAAAATTTACTTTAATTGCGGTCAAAAAACTCATTTTCTCTATTAAGTATATATTTAGAAATCACATAAATATAAAATTATATTACATATAAAATAAAAAATAAGAAATTTTTACAAGTTCCAGATAAGAAAACATTTTGACAAAGAAAAATCATTAACGTCTGATGTAGAAAATGTTGTTAAAAAAAAGAAAAAATTATTCAATTCACATCTCAATGCCATTTTTTTTTTACTTCTTTTTCTTAAAAAAATTTTCATTTTAATAAATGAAAAATAAATTCACATAATTTTTACTTTTGCTTTATTTTTCAAAAATTATTGTAAATTTTGTTAAACGCCTAAAGATATTTCTAAAAAAAAATTGTTCCTTTGTTAAGTATATATATTCGTATAAGTATAGAAACTTTTTTTGATTATTCAAATATAGGTCTTAAGAAATTGGAAAATCTTAGTTGAAAATAGCCTTGGGTTTATTTAAAGAGTTCGAAGCTAAAATAAAAATAAATAAAAAAAAAAACAAACAATATATTTTTATATATTAAACCCTTTATCAAATTTTTGAAAGCTTCTTTTTTTTTTTTGAAGATTGTCTAAATATACGTAGAATTATTGTTGCGAAAAGAAAAATATATACTTAATGTATTTTTTTATATATTTTTTTCTTATTGTTAAAAAATAATAGAATTTTCAACATAAAAAACAGACATTTTTACAGACTTTCATCAAAATGAGTATATATTGTAATATCTGGGAATCAAATCAAATGCAATTTGGAAAATTATTTAAATTTCGTATATGTATATAAAGTACAAACATATAATATTTCTTTTTATGAAAAAAAAGAAGATATTTATCTTATTGAAATAGTGTTTTTTTTTTTTTAATTTAAGTTAGAGGATTCAAAATAGAAGGTCGAGCTTGAATATTTTGTGCAGAGTACTAGATTGTTCGCCGGTTATAAATTGTTGTTTGTGGACAGTGTTGTAGAATTTTAATGATTTTAATGTAACATTTTTATTGAACTAATTTTTGTCGTAATTTTTCTTCAATTTTTCTTTTGATTAGCTAATAACGACAAAAAATACTATAAAGTTCCATCATCGTTAATTTAGAAAATTACAGGATTAGCCACTGTTGTGTCTATACAATACAGAATATTATATCATGCGTATCAATAGAATAACTATAATTTGAACAAAATTATTCAATTATGAAATATTAATTCAAATATTCTTTGCTGTAATGTTAAATTCTAAGAGATATTGGCATGGCATGATATAGTTCAGTATATTTATGATTAGATTTGTATAACTCGGAATTTGTTTTAATTATTGTTCATTTGGGTTGAGAATATTATCTAGTCAGTTTTCAGTAATAAAAATAAAACTATATTATTTTGTTTAATGATATTATAATTTCTGGATTAGAACAAATTGTACTATAACCTCACTTACAATTTTTCTCATAAAAGCTTGTGCAACAAATTGGACATATTTTTCGACATATATTCAAACCGTAATAACTCCCGAGTACCGATTATAATTTTGGCCTTGAATAATATCTCTAATAACCTAAAATGTAATTATGAAATTGAAGAACCATAATATTTTGCGAAACAAAATTAACTTTATATGACATTCTAATTCCAAATTCAATACATAATTATTATATAAGTAAAGTACATACCCATTTTTTTCATATAATTTCACATAATATTGTTTTGGAATTTATCTAAATAACCCTTAAGTATTGAGATCGATTTTTGATAATGAGAAAAAATATATATATATAAATTAGTTTATTTATTTAGGCAAAAATCTATTAACAAATATTAATATAAATAGTTAATAGCACCTTTTTGAATGAAAAAAATTTGAAAGTGGCAATATAAAAATTCTAATAAAAAATTAATTTTAATTCGATTATACAAATTATTCGGGTACTATGAGGAAAAAGTACGTTTTTTTTTTGTGACCTCAAAGCGTTATAGAATATAACTTAAAGATTAATATAATTCTTGTTGAACTTGTTGTATAAGTTTTGTACAAAAATAATTTTTATTTTCAGATTTCTATTGATAAAAGCAAATTTTCCTTCTTTTTTTTTATATGTTATATATATTATTAGCCTGTTGAATATTCCAATCATGTCCTTATGATAAACACAGGAGCTTTTTTTAAACCTCTTATATATTTTTATTATTATTATTATTTTGTGTTTCCTTTTTTTTCGTTCTAAATAAGTTTTACCTAATTTGATGACCAACAAGAAAATCTTTCAAATTATTTTTCCTGATTCTACATTCCTGAGGCAATTTTATTTTTTTGTATAATATTGTTCTATTCCAATATTATGTAGAATTGATTTTTTTTTTCGTTCCTAAACAGTTGAATAGGAGTTTTATAGACTTTTTGCTGCTATGTGCTTATCCTTTTTTTTTTTTTTTTTTTAAATATATTCATTGAAAATGAAAACTACTTGTACTATATTTATTGATAATATTGTCCCAAGACACTATTTGATTAGTTCATTTTACAATGATTCTTATATAAAAAAAGGCAAAATGTTTTTCTTTAGTTATATTATGACGCCGTAATAGCGTTCAACACTTGGAAAAAAAATAGTGATTTAGATAGAAATAATAGATTTTCATTTGCGTATGTAATTGAAAGTAAATGTTGAACATCAAAGTACTTATTTTATATATTCAATCGTTTGACGTTCATATTATGGAGAATTTGCTACATTTTTATCAAGAAAATCATTAAAAAAAAGGATAAAAATTTAAACTTTTTATTAATTAAAACTAATTCTTAGAAAGAAATTAACAATATAACTTAAAAGTTAAAGCTTAATACTGAGTAACACTTCTTTAATGCCTCAATAAAACTTATAATAAGTGCCATTTTTGATTTATTTTTCAGTCATATCGCAGCACTGCTAACCTTACCGATTATCAAACTTATCATCTCTACATACCTATAATTAAATTTATTAAAACCGTGCATTTTATAATTTAATTTAAAAAAAAAATACATCTACTACAATAAAAATATTTCCCAACTAATTTTTGCTAAGTGTAGAAAAAAAAAATTTTTTTTACACTTCAGCCTGTTGGAGTTTTCTTAATAATAATAAAAAAAAAAAATACTTATATATATGATAACGTTGTTGCCGTTGTAAGCAGAATTCTTTGAAAATTTAATGATGACCTCTTGTGTGTTCTTAGACTTGTGGATTGTTAAAGTATTTAAGAGGCAATTGGCCTACAGGGCGTGCAGGTTTTTTTTTTATTTTTTTATTTTCTATTTTCAACCCTATTTTTATTTAACTTTTTCGATTTTCTTTTATTTAAATTAAAAGTTCCCTAGAGAAAATTATTAAGAAAAATAGGAAAGAATTAAAAAATAGGTTTTTAGAAAAAGTTTTGTGTAAATGGATCATTAAGTTTTTTGTTTTTTTTTTTTACAAGAAATATACTGAACACATTTTTCAACTTTATATAATGGCAAACAATTGACATTATTATATAAAAATAAAACAACTATTTTATTTGAATTCCTCTTCAGAACTAACTTTATTTTTATTCCAGATTTTAATTTTAAGTACAGTTTTACATTTTTTAGTTTCGAAATAAGATCTTCTAGTTTTATCTATTTTTCTTTGTTTTAGTTCACACAGAACTTATTACATTGAAAAAGATAAGAGAAAGCTTAATTGGCATTTTATTACTTCAAAATTAATTCAATTTGAATTAATTTTGTTTTTAAAGAATTTATTTTACAAAACTGTTTTAAACCAAATATGATTTTATGGGGTTGAAGCCTAATTATATAACTACTCCACCCCGAAAATTAGTTTGCGTCTCTGCAAACGGCTCAATTTTTCTTTTATCTTCCTCATTTGTTTTCTGAATTATTTGTACATTTGCTGTATTTTTTCTATAAAATTTTACATAAAAAATTATTATTATAGTGACAATTACAATGAAAATAAAAGTATAAGAACTGTAAACTAATCTTTGTTCGAATTTAACATAATTTATTATTTCTCTATTTTCAATGTGTTTTGTATGTAGTGTTTCTAGTGTGAGATTTTGAATTCGTTTTGTGTAATTAAAGTCTGTTAAATGTAGTATAATTTTGTTTGTCATGTTTTGCAGTGTATTTTGGAATATTAGTTCGTGTATTTGAATTTTGCAATTTATAAACTTAAGTATGCTATTTCCTTTTATTACAATATTTTGATCCATACAATTTTGTTCGATTTCCGTTAACGGAAAATTTTTAATTATTAACAAATCGTCGAAAACTTCTTCAACAGAAGGGTTTTTATTAATTCGAATGTTACATGTATTGTTCTTATAAAAAATTTTCCTTATACAACTATTAGTATGGAATTTTAAATTCTTCTTTTTTACATCATTGGAATATTGATAGATACTATTTTTATTTATAATAATTTTTTCGATTTTATAATCTAATTCTTCAAATTTTTCGTTCGGAAATGGAATTATTAAGCCGTTGTAAAAAGTTTCGGGTGAGAATTTTGGAATGCCTAATGCAAATATGACAATTTTGTCTTTAATTAAAACGTAATTTTTTATAAAAGCAAGATTCTTCGATGTTATGTTGTATTTAGTAATTTCTTCGTCTGTCAAAATGTCGTGTGCTAGTACGTCTAATTTACTTAAAAGTATAATGTCGGAAATTTTTTCAATTTGTTTATTTATAGTAGAAATGTCAGCGTAAATTTGGAAAGTAAATTCGATTTCTTTGGCAGTAGTTAAAGCTCTTAGTGATTCGTTTGTAATTTTGTTAAAAGTTTCTTCAGTTTGTTTTTGTCCCGTGTTAACATGTTCTGTGATTTTATTGAGATTTTTCGTCGTCATTATCCATTGTACCGAAAGAGTATTTTAAAGCAGAACCGACCATGTTAATGAAACCTCGTTTAAATCTTTTTTGTAAGTTTTGTGGTAGTAATGTCTGTAGGTTTTGTTTAGCGGTTTTTAATTCTCTTACTAGAAGTTTGTAATTATTAGAAAATCTAGAAATGTTTAAAAATAATATGTTGGTTTCAATTGTCTGCAATATGTCCGAAAAGTCTTCTAAATTTATAACGTGTAATATTTTCTCATAGTGGTCAACTATTGGTTGATTATCCAGTTTGAAAACAATGAAGCCATTATCATTTTGGATTGGGATGACTTCAATAGATTGCGCTCGTATGAGTGTAAATAGTAATGAAATTATTATGTTAAAATACATTCTGCGAAAGAGAGAAAGAGGAAAGAAAATTAGTCCTGGTATTTAAATCTACGTTTAAGTTGTGTTTCGTGGTATTTTGTTCGTCTGTTATTACTGTTGTCTACTGTGTAATCTCCAAATTTTTGATATTTATGTAGTTTTTTGTATTTGGGTTTGTTTTTTATTACAATTCTATTTCTTACTACGTTATCGTTTATTTCATAATTAAAGTCCCGATTTTTATTTAAATTTTGTGTACGATCTAATTTTTCTTGATTGAATTTTGTAGCTAAATTTGTAATGTCATTTTTATCAAAGTTTTTAATAATGAAATCAAAAGGGCGAATTTTGGTGGTTGAGTGAATAGTATTGTTATAAAAAAGTATGGCTTTGTGAATTCGTTCGTCAAGTTCCCCTATGTTGGTTTTTTCTGCCTCCATTATGCGTAAATGTTCATTCAAGGTGCCGTGCAGTCTTTCTACGTCTGAATTTCCCGTCTTTTTCCCGGCCGTAGTGACGTGTATTTCAATGTTATTGTCTTTTAGGTAAAGGTCTATTGCGTTATGTAGTATACATGTCTCGTTATCGTGTACCAATTTCCTCATTTTTCCCAAAAATTGAATTCTTTCTTTTAAAGCTTTTAAAATTGAAACCCAAGTCCTGTCGTTTAATTTATGAATAGTAGCAAATTTTGAAAATTTATCAATAGTAGTCAAATACATTACATTTCTGTAAGGAAACCAAATGTCAATGTGAACGATGTCGTTGATACAATTAGCATTTTCAGTTAATCTAAATGGGATTTTATTTGGGTGGCGATCATGTTTAGCCAAAATACAAATTTCACAATTGTTTATCAATTTAGTAATAAAGTGTAATAAGTCTGGGAAATAAAATTTTTCTTTTAACTCATTGAATACTTCGGTTATACCTCTATGGTTGTTACGTAAGTGTTCATCTTTAATAATAGTTAATAATTTGTCTTCGTCAGTTACGTCCGTTAGTTTTAGGTCAGATCTAACTAGTCTAAAGTTATGATGGTTAGGAAAATATTTAAAAAATAGATTTTCGAATTCGGTAAATAACTCTTTGTTTTCAGAATAAACGCACATCGTAACTTTTTCTATGAGTATTTTTTCCATATAACCGAGCAAATCTGATGTTTCTTTAATAAGTATAAAATTTTGAATCTTCTTATGTATAATTTTAATGGTATTTTTGGATTTTTCGCCGAAATTTAAATAAATCTGATTTTTGTAAAAGTTGATGGGCTTGTGGGTTGATTTAATTCTGTCTTTTAAATTATTCTCAATCAAAGAAGTTGAAAGATTTTCGCTATTATAAAGTTCCTGATTAATAATTTCCGGGTTTTCGTCTGGTTTGGTATAGCGACTAAGTCCGTCTGCTACTCGATTTTCTTTTCCTCTTACATAGTTGATATTAAAATCATATTCATTGAGCTTTATTTTCCATCTCTGTAATTTCATATTTGGTTCCTTAAGATTATGAAGCCAAATAAGTGGTTTATGATCGGTACAAATTGTAAACTTTCTCCCGAACAAGTATACCCTAAAATATTTAACTGCCCAAACAATGGCGAGAAGCTCTTTTTCGATGACCGAATATCTTTTTTCATGATCGTTCAATGTGCGGGACGCGTAGCATACTGGGTGGCTATTTTGACTTAAAACAGCTCCAATAGCATAATTCGACGCATCAGTCGTTAATAAAAAAGGTTTTTGAAAATCAGGGCTTTTGAGAACTGGCTCACTAATTAATAACAGCTTGAGTTTGTTGAAAGAAGCTATGTACTCAGGATCACATACATTAATTTTGAGATCCTTTTTCAAGTATTTAATGATGGGATAAGCTACCCGTGCATAGTCTTTTATAAATTTTCTGTAGTAGCCGGTTATACCAAGGAATTGTTGTATTTCTTTAATAGTCGTTGGTAGTTTTAAATTTTTAATACTTTCAAATTTTCTATAATCAGGTTTTATACCTTCGTCAGAAATAATGTGTCCTAGATAGTCAGTAGTCTCGTCAGCAAAACTGCATTTGTCGATTTGTATTTTTAAATTTGTTTCTCTTAATCTCTGTAAAATTTTTTTGAGTGATAGTAAATGTTCTTCAAAACTGGTCGAAAAAATTAAAATGTCGTCAAGATAAACTACACAAATTTTGTTAATGTAATCTTCGAGAATTCTATTCATTAACCGTTGGAAAGTTGAAGGAGCATTTTTCAACCCGAAAGGCATGCGTACGAATTCGTAGTGCCCGGTTGCAGTGGAAAAAGCCGTTTTTGCTCGATCTTCTGGAGCAACTTCCAGTTGGTGAAAACCTTTAGCTAAATCGATTTTCGAAAAATAAGTGCATTTACCGAGTTTGTCAAATATTTCGTCAATGTTGGGAAGTGGGAATCTATCATCTATAGTCTGTTCGTTGAGTTTTCGATAGTCAATTACTATTCTAAATTTTTGTTTTCCTGAATTGTCAGGTTTTTTAGGTACAACCCATATTGGGGCGTTATAAGGACTATCGCTAGGAACTATAATTTTTTGCTCAAGCATTTCTTTAATCTGTCTGTCTACTTCTTCTCTATGTATTTCGGGATATCGGTATAATTTGGAAAAAATGGGGGTATCAATTTTGGTCTTAATGTGGTGTTTAATTTCTTTGGTAAATGTCAACCTATTTCCTTCAGAAAAAAATAAATCTTGATAATTGCTTAAAACGGTTTTCAATTTCATTGTGTCACTTTCGTTTTGGTGTTTTGGGAAAATGTTTATAGGGATGGTTCCATTATAAGTTTCATTACTGAATATATTGGAAGAGTCAGAATTAGAGAATTTTTGATGGTAACATTCTTCATCTAAATTAAGGAAAAAAGGGAGAGTCGCATGTCGAGTGTGTAATAGTCTATTTTTATAGTCAATAACTGCTTCTAAGTCAACTAAAATATTGTTTCCTATTAATCCATCGAAGTTTGTATGAAATTTATATTCTAGGAAAGTTACGAAATGATCTTTGTTTTCATTAAATTCTTTAAACATTGGTATTTTATAGATAGCGGTAGTCTCAATGTTTCTATTTAAAACTTTCAAAGGTATGTTGTTAACATTAAGTCTCCATTTTGGGTTACAGAGGTTTGGGTTTATTATACTACTTTCTGCACCACTATCGATTATAAATTTCATATCTCCTTTTGGGGATTTTAGTACTATATATGGTAGTCGTTTGAGGCCTGGTCTTGAAAATTTGATTGGAAATTTGATTGAAAGTCGGAGATGGGTTCTTCGAAATTATTTTGTAGGCCTTCGTAAAAATTTTGTTGTTCGAAAGTATTGTGTTGTTCAAAAGTATTGGGTTGTTCAAAAGTATTGGGTTGTTCAAAAGTATTCAGTTGTTCGTCAAAAGTTTTAGAATTTTCGTTTACTGTAATGTCCATTGGTTCGACTCTGTCTCTCATATTCAGGTTCCTGTTATTGTTGTTGTTCGTACTTGCATTAAACCGATTAATATTATTAAGTTGTTGATTGGGAAAATATTGGTTTCCGTGGAAAAAAGGATAATTATTATTATTAGGTGTGTTGAATCGATTCTGTTGAAAATTATTACTATTGCTTGGTTGGTTCGAAATATTGTTACGATTATTACTGAAACTATGGTTAATGTTGGAATTATTTTGAACGAGATTGTTTCTATTAAAATTTTGTTGATAATTAGAGTTAGAATGAAAACGTTGATTAAAATTATTGTTACTATTATTTTCGTTAGGTCTGTAATTATTTCCGTTCATATTCCGATAATAAGTATTATTATGGCTAAAACCGTTTCTATTAGTATTGTATTGGTTGGTATTGTATTGGTTAGTATTTCCGTTAAAATTTAATTTATTCTCTGTATTCCGAGTTTCATTGATTTTTCGATTTGTGTTCATAAAATTTCTCGGGCTTGCGTTTTGTGTATTCTGACAGTACCCTAGGTCGTTGAGCAATTTGTAGGCGTCATTCAATGTTGCAGGATTTCTACATTCCACAATGTTCTTCGCCAATGGTGGCAAATTCGATGTAAAATGTTGTAACGCGAGTCTTCTGTTGGTTGCTAAATTGTCAGGAGTTGCGTTTTCCGACAAATAAAGAGAATTATTGAGTCTACATAATAATAAGTTAATGTCTGAATAGAAAGTTTCAATGTTTCCGTTACAGCGCATCATGCGTAATTCGTCAAGTAATTTTGTCATAGAAGTTTGTTCACCGTGATTTGTAACTAAAGCCGTCTTAATGTCATTCCAAGTAAGGTCAGAACCTGCTTTTATAATGGTTTCCCTAGCGGGCCCTATTATTTTATCTAGGATGTATCCTTTAGCAACGTTTCTAGATGCTTCTGGGATTGCATTTATTAAGGCTTGTAAGGCTTCTATTCTTCCAATAAAAAGAGTTAGGCTATATTTATCACCAGAATACGGAGATATATAACTAATTTGTTTTGCCAAATTATTTAAAAGTTCTAGTCCTTCCATTTCCGAAATTTTTGGTACAAACTTATTCTTAGATAATTATCAATAACAAAATAATTACTTTTTAATCGAATAATAAAAAAAAATATGATTATTACAAAAAATAGTGATAAACAAAGTAAAATTTTGAATCCAAATTGCTAAAATAAAAATAACTAAACTTACGTAACTTAACTTAAAAATTTTCGCCTGTTTAAATTTTCGATGTGTTTGTGGTCTTCTTGAATGCGTGGATTTGTTGCTTGATGAGATTTCTGCTTCAATGATTTTAAATTTAATTTCTTATTTATAGATTTGTTTAATTATAAAAATTTAGATTTTATGGTAAGTTTTATCGGAATTTTTATTTTAAATTTTTTTTCAAAAATTTTAATTTTATTTTAATTTATAGGAATTTACTTTACAATGAAATTTTTTTTTTCAAATAGTTTTCTCAAATTTTAATGGTTTTAGATTTTAATAATTATTTATTTAATTTAATATTAATTTCTTTTTTATTGTCACTTTTTCTTTTCAATTAAATTCTCAATAATATCTTATTTATTCTTAATTTTTTCAAAATTTTTCAATTAAATACTTTAATTGTTTAAATACTTTCTCAATAATTTCTTATTTATTCTCAATTTTTCCAGTTAAATACTTTAAATTCTCAATAAAATTCTCAATAATATCTTATTTATTCTTAATTTTTTCAAAATTTTTCAATTAAATACTTTAATTGTTTAAATACTTTCTCAATAATTTCTTATTTATTCTCAATTTTTCCAGTTAAATACTTTAAATTCTCAATAAAATTCTCAATAATTTGTTATTTATTCTCAATCTTTTCAATTAAATACTCAATAAAAATTTGTTACTTTTTTTCGTTATTCGTTATTATGAATTTTTTCTTCAGAGATAAAAATTATTTTTTTCAATAATTTTACTTATTTTTATTTATTTATTAATATTTGTAGCAAAATTTAAATTTTAATTAATTTACTTATTGTTAAACTTTTTATAGAGATTGAATTTATTTTTTCAATAATTACCAAATCTCTATCTTCTAACTTAAAATTTTTATTTTTTCAATAAAAATTATATTATTTCTTACGATTAAAAAATTTTTTATTTTTTCAATAAAAATTAATTTTTTCCAATTATTTTTTCAATAATTTTAATAAAAAATTTAAAATACTATTTTTTTTTTTTTTATAACTTAAAAAAAATTTTAAAAAAAAAATCTTCACCGACTGCGCCAAAAATAAAACAACTATTTTATTTGAATTCCTCTTCAGAACTAACTTTATTTTTATTCCAGATTTTAATTTTAAGTACAGTTTTACATTTTTTAGTTTCGAAATAAGATCTTCTAGTTTTATCTATTTTTCTTTGTTTTAGTTCACACAGAACTTATTACATTGAAAAAGATAAGAGAAAGCTTAATTGGCATTTTATTACTTCAAAATTAATTCAATTTGAATTAATTTTGTTTTTAAAGAATTTATTTTACAAAACTGTTTTAAACCAAATATGATTTTATGGGGTTGAAGCCTAATTATATAACTATATGCATATTTGATGATGTGCGTTTTTCATTTTTGTATATGGCTTAGTTTGTCATTTAAAAAGTACGATGTCTGAAAAATTAGTTTTGGATAATTTTTGTTTATAATAAACAGCTGTTATAAACACTTGTCTGTTGAACTGAACTTCAAGGGCTGGCTTTCAAGTTATGTTAATTGAAAATAACGAGAAAATTATGTTTTCATGTCTATTCCATTCTTTAATATTTTATTTTATTTGTGAATATACTATGTTATGCTTTTTCTGAAAAAAAAACTATGTTTTTCGCACCAAATTAGATAAAGAAACTAATGAAGGCATAAAATATATTACTATTATTATATTATTAGGACAACTTGACGTGAAAACTCAAAAATGTTTTTCTTTGAAATATTAATAAACTTTACACAAGGTGAAAATAAGATAAAGAATTTTAGTAATTTGTTTTAAGATCAAATAAAAAAGATTATTCAAATTTTTTTTTAATAATATTGGAAAAAAAAAAATTTCAATATTTAGGACTTTTTTGTTTGACCCATTTCAAAATTAATATTTAATTCATTTATATAAAATATTTAAACTTAATATTGAATTAATTATCTTTTCTCTCAACGAAATGTGGAGATAGAAAAAAAAAGGATATCTCTATGCTTGTTAGTAATTTTGGAGTATATGGTTTTTAAAGGGATTATATTAAAGAATTTGTATTTTAAGCTAATTTGAGAGTCAATACTCAGTCGTTTTTGTTATATCGTCTGCTGAGAAATGAAACAATGTATAATGAAAAGTATAGTTTCGAGTAATTTGAGTTTAAAGATTTGAAAATTTAAAAAAATGTATGGAAAAATATCAAGTAACGTAAAATTTTCATCTAAAAAACACATTTTAATCAACATTAAGAATAAGAATATTACAAATAGGTACAACTACTTATAAAATCGAGTACGACTAATCGAATGGTGCTATTATCTAATAACGACGTATAAATATCATACGTTGTTTCATTTCTCAGCAGACGATATTAGATTTGCAGTTTTATTTCTAATAAAAAAAGGGAAACTAACCTGGAAGGTACACTGGAATACTCAGGGAGCAGTACCGATTGTCATTTCATCCAATAATAAAAAAATTATTTCTTTCAATGTTTCATTCTGGTTCAGAATATGACCCTTGCCATTAATTTGAATAAAGTACTTGGTGATAAAAAATAGCTAATCAGTAAATCGCTTTCCTACTCAATGAAGCATACTATAAATTAATTTTAATCAGAATTTTGTCATATTAAAAATGAACTTGAAATTCAATTATTGATTGATAAATAATTCAACATTACAAATAGATATTATATATAAAAGCAATCATCAAGTCAAATAATTGCCTATAAGTATTAAATATATAAGCCATGTACCTACTGAAATAAAATCAATTATTTGAGGGCAATTAATTTGTGGGAGAAATAAAATTAAAATGCTATATCTATGTACACATTGTATCTGGAACAGAAATTTTAATTTATTTCTAGACAAACATTTTTTTTAATCAAATATTTTCAATAAAATTATTATATTCATTTGGATAGATATTAATTTTTTTTTATTTGAACCTGATTTCCTCCAAATTTAAGTCCCGCAGAGATAACCAAAAATACATAATAATATTGTTTTCAAAAATGATCCAATTTTCAATAAAGTAATAATAGTAATTTTAATAAGACTTTATTTCACGAAAACCATTCAATCTATATATTCTTATAATGTTTAAAAATGAAAAATTTCTACAAAAATTTTCGCTTAAAAAAACTATTAGATAAATCAAACAAAAAAGAATTTTCCAATTTTCTATGATAATACCTACCTTGATTTCGTATTTGGTTTTATTTTGTGAAAAAAAAAAATATTAAATCGTTTAAAAGTTGAAAATGTTAACAAACAACAAATCGTCTGTCAAGAAGTTATGTAAGAAAAAGTTATTATTATATTTATTATATTACAAGGATCTTTATTTATTACAAGGATTTTTATTTATGAATTCGTTTAATTTTGCGGATCCTCCAAATCAATCAAATATATTTTTGTTAGTCTATAAGTTGAAGGAACTTCCAATAACTCCTAAAATGTCATTTAACAAGTGTTGAAATAAACTAATCCCTAATTATGAAAGCAAAACGAGAAACTAAGTTTGATGTGACAAAATTTATTACGAACAAAATCTATATTAGAATTTGCTAAAATATTTGAGAAAAATCTCATTTTAACAACTTTCAGAACCTCAATCATATAATTATAACATAAAACAATCTTATAGCTCTTTTTTTTTTTATATAATTGTACTTTCATAGATTAAAATTTTATAAAAACGATAATAGTACAGAAAAAAAAAAAAAAACAAATTGAAAGCTACTTCATCTGAGAAAATTGTACAAAAATCGGATAAAAGTAAACATTTTTTTTTTGTAGTAGTAATCGGCGAACATACATCTCGTCAAAAAGATTAATGATTTTTTCAATTGATGAAAATGTTGAACAAATCGTTTTTTAAGTTTTATTTTATTTTTAAACTAAGTATTTATTATTCACTTGTAGGAAAAAGAAAACGTTAACGTTATCTGTATTAGTGTTTTTCTTTAACAAAAAAAAAAAAAAACGAGCTAAAGAATAATATGCATCATATTCATCTACCGCCAATTTTATGAGAAAATATTACTTATCATATAATGCCTTTTCACAGGTGGTGGTGGTGGTATTAATCTAAAACCAATTTTAATTATTTTTTGATGACTATATACTTTATGCAGGTATTTAGCCAAGAATTTAGACAACCAACTGGAAATAGTAAAACGTGAATGAAAATATTTATTTATGAATGAAAATAAAATAGTACAAAATCAAGAAATCAAGGGCAAAATAGACAACAAGAGTATAAAAATTCATTGTAGGTACAATGACTTCCTATTTCAAATATAGCAATAATTTTCATTTTGAAAATTGGGTCAATCATTTCTTTATCTAGGAATTTTTCTGAAATATTTTGGCAAATTATAATAAAGATTTAGTTTGTAATAAATTTTGTCACGTCAACTTAGCTTCCCGTTTTGCTTTCATATTTTGGGATTAGTTTACTTCAACACTGGTTAAATGACATTTTAGGAGTTACTGGAAGTTCCTTCAACTTATAGACTGCCAAAAATATATTTGATTATTTGGAAGATCCGCAAAATTAAACGAATTTATAAATAAAAATCTTGAATTAACCCTACTGGTACAGATCCTTGTATTATAATAAATATAATAACAACTTTTTCTTATATTTTATATTATTAATTCTTGATTTTTGTCTTAATATACATACTAAATTCCACGTAATGTACGTAATAATTGCTGAGATTCTGATAATTTATCTTTAAATGATAATAATAAATTTGATTTGAAAGTCTATACAAACAAAATAATTAACAAATTTTAAGAGGCAGTCCAATTTAAGATGGCACAGTTATTAATATAATAATAGTAGATTATTGTATATGTAAACTAAATTTGTTATTAATTAAGAGTTCTGTATACACAAAAATACATTGACACGAGTCAATACTTATATCACGAGACCGAAGGTCGAGTGATATAAATTGACAAGTGTCAATGTATTTTTGTGTAAATACAGAACGAGTTGTATAACAAATTTTGTTTACATATCCAATATACTGTTTTAATGCGTAGGGGAGAGGTAGTTGCAAAGAGAGAATATTTTTTCTTCTCATTTTCTCTCTTTTTTTTTTTTTTGTATTTGGCTGTATTGAAATATTGTGAGAGATATTATGTTTGTTTAGGTATTACGTAATATTCAATACGAAACATCTAAATGATTTCATTATTTACGCTGATGCATCTAAATTTTTTCATTATATACGCTGATGCATCTAAATTTTTTCATTATTTACGCAGATGCATCTAAATGATTGCATGTGTATTGACGCATATAATACTCCATTTAGTGATCTAAATTCTATAGCACTAAATACAACATAACGATCCCCAATGCATTAAATTACATTAACACAGTTTCAAGCAAAACATGAACTATTCCCATAAAATATTTATTGTAATAAGTTTGCAAAAATAAGAATCGTTGAAAGTTAAAGTTTTTTTTTTTAATTTGCAACATTTTCTTTTGTGAAATATTTGTAAATTATTAAACTCCATTAATCTGCTTACATAGGTTGAAAAGACATTATTTTATAGCCGTATTCTATTTACTATATTAGTTTAATACCTTGAGCATGAGTAAATTAAGTTTACATTCTTTACATGATAAAGAAACAAGTTTCTATTATTGACAATTTCTTTTTCTCGGTTTAAAATTGCCAAATGGAAATAAAAAATTGCATTTTTCTGGAAATATGAATCTATTTTTGAAAGAAAGAAAATTGATCAAACCCTTTTTTTTCTTTTAAAGAAACATTTTTTTGTAAAATCTGTTGTAATCTAAGAAGGAATGGAAAAGTAGAAAAAAAGTACTTTTTTTTTCGTTGAAAGTAAATAATTTTAAGTTTTTTTTTTTTTTTTTCAACTTTGATTGTATCAAAATGAGATTTTATTGGAAAAATAGTTCTTTTTTTAATTTTTATTAGAATTTTTTATTATTTTTTCAATTCTTTTTTAACATCCTGGATAATTTTCAAGTGGCTTTATTGTATCACTTCGAAAATTGAAAAATATCTCAGTAATCGACGACGGGTTTGTATTTCACTTTTATAGAAATGAAAAAAAAGAAGGAAAACACTTTTCTAGCGTTGATTATAAAAATTGTTTTGTTTTGATATTATAAACACAAATATAAACTAAAAAAAATTTGTTCAAAAATCAAAATATAATACTAATAATAATGTTTAAGAATTTTAATTATAAATTTTGGTTTGAAGACAGATTGATTTTAATCTTTAGATTTTAAGAATAAAAATTATATAAAAACTTAACATAACCAAAGTCTCGTCTCTGTACTTCCATATATATAGATGGTGGGAATTTTTTTATTAAACAATTGTATATTGTGGTTTCTAAACTTCAAAGAATATAAATAATTAAAATTAAAAAATTATAGAATTGATTCATAACAATATTTTTATATATTATTTTGTATAATGAATGATATCTTATTCAAAAAGTTTTAAGATAAATTTGTAAATTTAATTTTTGGTAAGAAATTGTTATTTGAAAGGAATACAATGCATCAGATATAAGGAAACTTGATTTCTTGTTTCCTGTGTATAACAAATTTGAATCTATAGATAGATAATCTTATTTGATTATGTATATCATGCATAACCTTTTCTATTTAATGCTACGATAGTAATAACATTTATCTCATGACGTACACACATAAAATTTAATAAAAAAAAATTTCTTTGCATGCACTTCTTTAAATTATGAATAATTCTCTATTTTCTAATTTTTCATATTTTAAAATTTCAGCTTTATTTTTAATATATGTAGGTATAGATACCTACCTATTTTTATTTAAATATATATTTAATCACAGTCAATGTAATAAAACTTGTATTTCATTTGCTGCAAAATTCATTATATAGAAAATTAAATGCTGTTCGTTTTACCATCCCAATATTACATGAATCTTTTAATAATCATTGTTCTAACAAAAAAAATTTGAATCCAGCCAATAGTTAACTTTAATCGACTATCACTTATTATTAAACTTTTCTGGAATTTTATATTATTTAGTTTATATATTAATCTGCACACTATTAAAGATCCAAAACGCTTTGTTGCTACTTGTGGATGATATGATGTAATGTGTGTGTGTTGTAATAGATAGCCTTGAATTCCCGATGTCCTCGATAATTACTTTTAATGAAATATTTTAGAACCTTGTATCCGCATATATGTATGTAAAATTGTTCTAGATAATATGTTTTATTCTTATCTGTCCGATTCTTAAATTTCAAAGGACAATATTATTATGTCAATAATCTAATTTAACTCACTATACTCATATACTTCTTTCTAATTTCTTAAAAAATTTATTCTCTATGAATATTATTAAAAAACAATAATCAGAAATTAAGTTTTTTTTTTCTCTCTATCTTTTTTACCCATTTAATATTCAAATTATAACTACTCAATTTAATAAAAAAAAATAAAAATCATAAATTCATAGCCATACTTAACAAATAATACTACATGGTGAGACATTAAGAAAATTCAAAAATATTCGTATATGTGAATTTAAAAAAATAAACTTAAAAAGAAGGAATAAAATATATGTATGTATATTAGTATGTACTATATGTATGTTTATTTTTTAAATTTCACATTATGAATATAAAAATTATAGTTTAAAGACGTGTTCCATTTGTAAAATAACTATGGACTGTTTTTGTTGCACAAATAGTTCTGGTTTTTTTTTTAATATAATATGTACATATGTACATTATGTACGTAGAAGATATAAATATTTTTCTTTGAAAACGTGCTGTGATGTCTATAATCCACAATAAAAATTCGACTATCAAGTAAAAGTTATATAGGTTTGGCTAATTTTTTGTTAAACCTATACATTGTTATTGTATTAAATTTTTTTTTTAATATCCTTGTCGCGTTGATAATACAATTTTTTCTCTACATATCTTTAAGTGTCATTCATGACTAAAATATAACAATAATACAAGAATTATGCAAGGACGTATAATTTGCAAGCAAAAAAACTGTACGGATAAAATTTGAATCTCATTTTATATAATTCATAAACAAAAATTAGATTTATAATATATATCTTTGTTAATTAACATGGACAACTTGCCATAGCATAATTATAAACGAATTTATAGTTATGGTAAAATTCATTAATAACTTCTTGTTTGATGACTGATGGGAAAAAAGTTCTTACTTGGTAGGTTACATAAATTTAATTATAATATAAATAGCATAAATTATTCATTCATTTAAGTTCAAAATTTTTTGTTGACATTATATCCACATATTATTCTTTTGAGCTTTTACTTCGAAAATTCTGATAATATATTGGAGGATTACAAAATGGATTTAATATTCTTAAATTAACTGAGGATTAACAATTTTCTTTTCTGTGAAAAATTTCTGCTATGTGAGAAATAATATGAAAGCGTTCATGTCTAAACGATATAAACATTTAACTCAACATACATCATCCATTTCCATTAGGAAATATGAAAACATAAACTCACTCCCTAATTTGATGCAATTATACAAAAAGAAGAAAAAAAAGAATTTCTCGTCTTCCTTTTTAGATGTTTAAAAAAAAATAAAAAAAATTGAAATAGTTTCCTGTAGAAAGTAGAAATAAAAAAAAAAAAAAATGGAAAAAAATGAAAATCTCAGAAAAAAAAGGACATTATTCTTTGAATAAAAAAAGGAGTAAAATTTTAAAAAGCAATGTACATGTATGTCTACAATTTTATTTTTTTTAATTTTTTTACAAATTTAATTCCAAGTCTTATGTAAAGCTTACGTTTATATTTCGTATTGTGTGTTATTTAATGATTGTTAAGAAGCATATTGTTTCAAATTGTATTTTCACATTTCAAGTAGTAGTGTTGAATTGTTTAAATTTATATATATATTATATATGTATGTATATATATTTTTTTAATTTTCGTAATAATTCCTAAGAAAATTTGTTCTTTTTTGTGCAGCAGGAACATTAAGCATTTATTTCTAAGGATTTAATTAGACCATGAAGAAAATATATAGGGAACTGTTAAATGAAATATTTTGTGAATGAAAATTTTACCTTGCGAAAAGAAAAAGCGGTTATGTAAAAAAAAATAATTATAGATATTTCATAGTATAGAAGAAAATTAATTGAAAACGAAATTGGGAAGGTATATTGTACATACGTGTATATTTATATAAGGCAAATACGTGGAGAGTAAAACAAACTTGAAATAATGGATAAATTAAAGGATCCGCGTACTTTATTAGTTTTTTGGTGCCAGAGAAAGATGTATTGGCAAAAGTTGTCTGTGCTGTGAATAAAGCTGCAATTTGTATTGAAAACTATCAAAACTATGTTTAAATTCTCTTCAAGATTAATAAAGCGGCCGGGGAAGTTTTGCGATGAGAGTTCTTTAGATTATTACTACATCTTTGTATAATCAAATAATTATGTTCGCATTTGATGGCGCATAAATTTGCCAGTTATGGCATTTAAAAGTCAATTTGATGTATGTATATCTCAATAATTTTTGCGATGAAAGAAAGTTTCAAAAAATTATTGCAGAAAATTTAAGGAAAAAATTGTAAAAAACAACGATTTTGCACATTACTTTTGAAATAAACACCTTTTTCAAAAGTTAACAAAATGGAAAAAATTTTATTAAAAGATAAAAAAACCTGTAAAAAGATTTTTATAAATAATAAAAATTAAAAAATATAAAACTTGAGAAAACTGTAAATATATTCAATAAAATAATGAAAACAAGACTGAGCTATTTATCTAATCGCCACTGTCCATATGTACATTACATAAATACTATTTTAAATCTTTTCATTATGTATACTGTTATGATATTAAAAATTAATGTACATTCAACTAAGTTTAGGAGCAAAAACTGCTTGTTATCGTTTTAGAAAAATCTGTTCGCACCCATTTAACTTTTTCTTAAACTGGAAATAAGTTAGGATATCACGTTTTTGGTATTAATATTTAAGCAAAACATGTTTATTTTTATTTCCTGATAATAAATTAAAAATAGAACAGGATATAATTTTGTAGAAGGTAAGAACATGTAATGTTGTAGGTAGATCACTAATTTTGTGACCACTTATATTGTACAGAATACATATTGCACATATTAATTGATATTTTCAATGAATTATTTCTCTTTCAACATTCTTTAAATAAATTTTTTTCTTCTAAAATCATGGGTTTTAATTTTTTTTACAAAAATTTTACACTATATTTCTTCGTCCGTAAAACGAAATTTACGAATAATGAATATAGCTAAATAATCCATATTAAAAACGTACGGGTACTAACGCGTGAGATAAAGTTCATTTTGAAAGATTTTGTATTAAGACTAAACCTATAAAAATCATAATTGATGAAAATTTTATTTTATAAAAATCCAAACACATTAATTTTAGGTTTTTATAACGTTCTTTGTTTTTTTATCATTAGAATTTGAAAAAGAAACTTTTGTACTGTTAAAAAAAATTTAAAATCTATATAGAATTTCGACCCCTAGCCAGTTTGGAGCTTTCAAATTGATGAAAATAAATCTGACTAGAAATATTTTGGCGGCTGGTTCCTACGCTTCAATATTTTTTTCATTCAACATTTTTTTCATTCATTGGTCAGTTGTGTTAAGAGTGATTATAAATGATCTTATAATTCACAAAAATATCATATCGCTAGGAAAATACATGTGAGTTTGTTTTATTTTCAAAAAATTGCTGTATTATATGTCCTCAAAAAATATGCTATGAGTGGATTTGAAATAAAAATGTTGAAAGTACATGAATAATTTGTTTTTAAAATATATCTGTATTGTAAATGTAGGTAACTCTATACTTTACTATATTATATGAGTACTGTTGTTCTACAAGTATATTCAACACATTATATATATTTTTAAAATAACTTAAGTTTGTATACAGTGTATAATACATAATAATTCTTATTTTCAGGGGCTAAAAACAAACTTTGCTTTTGTATTATATTTATGTTATATATATTACAAAAAAGTTTATAAAATTATTTAAGTTTAACATTGTTACAGAAATTTGAATGGCACTTTTGTAAATTTGTTATGCTATTAAGAAGAATTATTTAAATACAACAAAAATTTTTTCAAATTGAAAATTTTCTAAATACAAATACCTATCCACAACATATTATTATATGTAATAATTACAAAAACAGAATTATTGAAACTGTTTTATGTGTTTTTTTTGTCAGAACAAGAATAAAATAAAATAATTTTTCAAATATTTAATTTTTTTTTTGTTTTATATTAAGCCAGGCAATGTTTATAAATTCAAGTATCTTTGAATAGGTTTGTATGAAAGAGTTAAACAATATAATTTAAACACTCAACTTATAGTAATTTTAATTTCGTATAGTAAAAGTTTGGAAACCATTTTATAATGCTTAAAATTCACTTTAAATTCAATTTACTTTGTTATTCTATGATTCTAGTTTAGTTTTAACTAAATAGCTTTTGGTCAAAATTAATAACAGCTTATTTTTAACAAAAATAAAAATACTTAGAAATCGTATAAAATATTAGAGTGATGTGTCAAATCTTATTAATTATATAAATTTAGTTGTCATTTGAACTCATAAATTTCAATTATATATTTTATTATTTTTTATTATACCATTATTTGTTACCTTATACATTTAATTTCTGCAAAAAACCCTATTTTGATTAAGATTTAGCCTATAAAACTACAAGTAGTTGTTTTCAAGCAATTTCATAAAAAACGTTTTAACACGATTTTCAAGCCAAGACGTTTTCTATTGGTACAGATTTGTTTTATTTTAGCTGAATCTTGGAATTTGATTTTAGAAATTATCTTAGCTTTCGGTTTCGTCTTCTTCTAAGAAATTACAAGCTTTTTACATTTGAACAACCAAACAGAAGCAAAAACCTTATCTTTTGATCTTCGAATTTAAATAATAAATGTTTTGTGTTAATTACGATCATTGCTAATAGTCCAAGAGCTCGCAACGTAAGAAATCACGTGATTTTAGCAAGGCTCATTTTTTAATATAATGTTCCATGCTACGGTGCAGGACATATAAAGGTAGTCTGGCTGTCAGACGACGTTGCGTTTACCCGTGGGAGCAGAACCAAGTAGGTAAAAAAAATGCAAAATTACATGAAAAAAACAGATTGCTTTTAAATGACATAGGTCTGGCATTCATTTAGCAACGGTATTTCCGTCTGGCAAATTGGATGTAGTCTATATAAGATCCAATCTATAACATATAAAAATTTCAACCTTGCTAAAATGACGTGAAATTGATGTTTTTTTTTGTTATAAATCAAGGTCTGGCACGGTTTTAACAACTCCGAAGCCGTCTGGCAATGATGCATTAACATTTCATATAATAAGCACAATCACGTGACATAACTAGAAATCGTGCTATTATCACGTAATTTTGCATTTTTTCTTTGACCTACCTGGATCTGCTCCCACGGGTAAACGCAACGTCATCTTACAGCCAGACTACCCTTATGGGTACTGCACCGTAGCATGGAACAATATATTAAAAAATGAGCCTTGCTAAAATCACGTTCCAAAAACGTTGCGAGCTCTTAGACTATAACTTAAGAATACATTTTCTCTATAATTGAAATAAATTAATAAAAATAATACAAATATTAAATTACTTAAATTAATTAAAAAACGATTTTTATGTACCATTATACTTTTTTTTCATAAATAATAGTTGCAAAATTAAAGGTCTCTCTCATGTTTTATGACCATTTAATTGAAAATGCTTAATTTTTCACTTCGCCAAACATTTTCAAACCTTATTGTGATGGATTTTAATAACAGATTAAGCCAAATTAATAAAAACTTTTTTTTACGACGTTAAAACAATATTTATAAATTAATAAAATTTTCTGCAAAATTCAAAATGAATTATTTAAGATATTTTTCAGATATTTCGCGCATTAAATTTAAAAAAAAAACTTAATGTTCGACATCATCTACGTAATATGAAATTGGTATAATATTTAAATATCATATGCAGTTTACCTATTTAAAGATTCGAAATGACATTCTCTATTTTTGTCCTTTTGTTGCTGACGTTTATTATTTTTGTTACTAGAAATCAAAATTTAGTCTGGCCGATAAGTTTCTGATGACACTTCAAGAAAAAAGTCATAATCTTTCTATCCGTGCATACAAACAATAAAATGAATAACAATATGAAACTACATTCAATTCACTGATAACTTATTAATACAAAACTTATATTGTAATAATATGTGTGTTTTTAATATTTTAAGTTTATTTGATGGCAATATTTTATTATTTTAATAGTTATTACATTATTTTTTTTCGTATTCCAGAAATTTAAATTATTTGTCCTTGTTGATGATGATGATTACAAATGCTTTGTTTGCGGGATTATAAATTTTCGAACTGTTATGAAATAAAAAAAATTCATATACCAAATATATGTAATTTCGCCATTCACCAGAAACTGTATATAATGTACTTAAGGATGAACCTATGATTTTTTTTTATAATGTCACGAGATAAATACATATTTTATGGGAGAATGTATTATTTTTATTTGGGTTTGTTTTTAATTCATACGATTCTTTTGAAGCATGCATCTAATTTTCGTGAGCTGAAAACTATACTACATTTAATTTTTGTTAAACATGTTTAGCCATACGGAAGTATTCCTTTTTCTTAGTGTCGCCCAAATAAATGATATAAATGTATTATATGTAGAAAATTGAATTTCGGACATGAGTTCAGTGATTTACTATAGTAGAATAGAATGTATATACTTTCCATGGACATTTTCACAGACAAAACGAGTGTTAATTTCTTCTATATTCGCTAGGATAGAGGAATTTGGAAATTGATTTAGTTCTGTTATAGAACAATCAGTTTTTTTTTGTAAACCAATTAAGCTGTATGAATATTATTTACGAACCATTCTATTTTATTTTATTGTTGTAAACAATGCAAAATATTTCATTTCATTTAAGTTGAAACAATATCCATAGATTGAGATCTATGATTGCAGATAAAATGTTCATTCCTTTTTAAAAATAAAAACATAAGCATAAGCATAATAAAATTATGAAAATATTTAGACCTTGGAAAAGCTATGTTAGTATTATACTAACTTACTATTTTAAATTTTATTGGCCAAAAAAAACCAATTAAAAAACGTACTTATCTAATACATCTGTAATACATCTATCTAATAGTTATTCAAATATCCCGCTCGTATAATGTAACAATGTATATATAAAATGGATATTACAATATCTAATTCCAAGTATTATTTTCAGAATCAATAAAATTTATGATATTAATGTGAATATTGTGAATTTTATTGAGGAAAATAATGAAATAAAAAATTGTTTCACATTTATATAAATTTTTCAATAATAAGTTGCTTCAAAGGAAAAGAACTCAATTCAATATATGTACATTAGGGTGGTCCTTATTATGGATTTATCCGAATTTCTTTGCTCCCAGGGGCTTAAATGGTTTCAAATACATAAAAAATAATTGCCTCAAAATTCTAGCTCTTAATATTAACTTTAAGATAGTCCGCATTCCAGTCAAAGTTTCTCATATAAATAACATGGGAAAAATTTCATTTGTTCTTTAGAATTCCGTAGCTCTGCGACAAATGGATCAAAAGTAATTAATTGCGTCATGTTTATTGTAAATTTAACGCTCTACAAAAAAGGTCTTTTATTATTTTTCGCTAAATCTATTGGCTTAAGAGTTATTCGAGCTCAAAGTTAAATCATATTTCACCTGTACTTCTATTTTATTATTTTCAAACTCTAAGGACTGTCTGTTTTATTAATTAAAAAATCACACATATTAACCACAATTCCAAGAATAAGATTGTATTCGCTTTTTTTGACCATAAATAATAATTTTATAAAATTTTTTTTTAAATATTTTATAAAATAAATAAATATATAATTATACTTGATAATATTAATAATTATATAATAATTAAACTTTGACCTCGAATAACTCTTAAGCCAATAGATTTAGCGCAAAATAATAAAAGACCTTTTTTGTAGAGCGTTAAATTTACAATAAACATGACGCAATTAATTACTTTTGATCCATTTGTCGCAGAGCTACGGAATTCTAAAGAACAAATGAAATTTTTCCCATGTTATTTATATGAGAAACTTTGACTGGAATGCGGACTATCTTAAAGTTAATATTAAGAGCTAGAATTTTGAGGCAATTATTTTTTATGTATTTGAAACCATTTAAGCCCCTGGGAGCAAAGAAATTCGGATAAATCCATAATAAGGACCACCCTAATGTACATACTTGATATAAATTATTTTTATATATATTGTATATTACTGTTTTTGTATTGAAAATAACTTTTTTTTGTTTTAAAAAAATAAAATAAAAAATATGTTATTAAACCTTTTAAATAACTTAAAACATAAATTTAATTCAAATTAGTTTTTTTTTTGGTTATAACGAAACTGTTATTTTGTTTATAGAACATTAACGCCGAATTAAATTTAATTTTATACATAATATACAGTATACATAGAACAGAAGAGTTTCTTAAACTTTTATTTGGTATGGGGGCCGACAATCGTTATAAGTGAGATCACTAAAAATATCAAAATTAATTTTTCTTTCGAATGAAAATCAGTTCGTATTATCAATGTACCTATCAATGTTAAAAAAAATTTTGTAGTCCTTTAATAATAATATAAATTAAAAATAATTAAATTATATTATTATGGTAAAAAATTCAGAAACTAAATTAATTTAAACATACTATTCAATGCTGTAACGGCGTCAATACCCTCAGAACCACTGCATAAAAAACATACGAGTATTATATACTAGTTTTGAGTAAAAAATACTTATTATATGATTTTTGTGATATCGTACCTTGTTGTGCATAAAAACAAATTTTATTTTAACTGACTTTCACCTTAGTATATAATTTTTTTTTTTTAAATAAAAACATTAAAAGTTAATGTGAAATAAATATACAACACTTCATATGCTTATATTTATAAATTACACTATATAGTTTTATATAGTTAATTATTGAATTTTGTTTCGTTATTTTTCCTCATTTTTAAAATAAAAAAATAAAAATAAAAAAATAAAAACATTAAAATAAATTCATAGTAATTGCAATAAAATTAAATAAATAGTTTTTCTCACGCTTCGAAAACATAAAGAAAATAAAAAATTTAATGATTTATTAATTTTTACCAAATTATACATAATTCTTAAGATCTAAATAATTTAATTAAGTCTAAAGAATATATAGTGCGGTTAAAAACCCCAATTAACACAATTTGCCGGCTTAAGAATAATTATTTTATTCCGTGCCTTTATATATAGAAGGGGTGATTTCATATTTTGGAAGGAAAAATAATTATACCATGTTCTGATAAACCATATACATTAGAATAAGTTTTGGAAGTACTCTCATATTAAAAAATAATTACGGAGCGAAAAGTTAAACTGCAATTGTTTTTAAATATTGCACTATATAAATAATGAATAAAAAACTATATATGATGTGATATAAATATGAAATATATATCTTTTATATAGTTAGTTTTTTTAAAGTTTTGGTTTTATTTACTTTGAACTCTTCATAAGCAATATATTTATTCACATTTAAAAAATTTTAATCTTTGTGTAGATTAAAAAAAAAGCTGGACTTTATAAAAAGAAGTGTAAATTTGAGAATATATTTTAAAAAATAACTTTTATTTTTGTTATATTTATGCTTTTTTAACCCAAATAAATAAGCGGAGCTAAAGTATTAAAATTATGAGTGTGTATATACAATAGAAAATATAAATTCTCTATTTACCTCGCGTCAGATACTGTAACTTTATGTAAAGTTAAATTACATTAAAGGAAAAATTTATGATAGGAATAAATAATAAAAATAAAAAATGTGTCATAATTGTATCCATCCTTGATTTCCGTAATAATAAACAGCTTGGGAATAATTCCAACACACCAACTTGTCTGTGTGATACAATTAGCAAAAAGATTTTATATTCACATGTTTTTTGTTGAAAAATTAACAGAAATTAATATAAAGAAAATTGATTGAATTTCTTCAGAAATCATAAAAAATGCATTTTTGTTTAACTTGAATTTTTAACGTAATGTAAGAAAATTGAAATTTATTACTTTTCTCTTTAAACATTTTTTTTTTTTTTTTTTTGAAAACTTAATTGTGAATGCATGAAAAAATTTAATTAATTTACTTACCAACATTAGGTGCATCTAACTGATGACAGATGAAAAAGAATTCCTGATAATAATATGAAATTAAAATAGTTAAAAATAATTTCATTTTTTCAATTAACTGTCGAAGCATTACTAAGTTTAGACATCGCATCAAATTCGGTTTGCCCGATGAGTTAGTAAAGAATACTGTTTTGCTTTGAATCCAAAAGTAATACATTTCATTTGTAAATAACATAATATGTATAATGCTCATATACAATATACAATGTACGTTCTATGTGAATTTACGATAAACTATAATATTTTTCTGGTTTTCTCGTATTTTATTGAAATTGACATAATGAGCAGAATAAAAAGTGATGAATAGGTACTTGTTCCAGTTTTATTATTCTTTGTAATAAATATGATTTACTATGCATGCATGATGTATGTATTATTTTATTTTTCAAGAAATAAATTTTTTCTTTGACAAAACTGGATATATGGAATCATATTTGTTTACAGAGTGTTTAAGTAAAACTTAGCTAATACCTAACAATTTGTTAATTTTGAAAATAAATTATTAAGTATAGGTGAGGTGATAGATACGTGACAGATTAGTTTAAGTTATATATATATAAAGATCTTTCGCACATACCGATTAGTTTAGAAGTGACATAAAATTTAAAAAAAAGTTTACCCATATATTCAGTTTTGATATTAAAATTTGACAAACACATTAGTATTTAGTTTAATATTAAAAACAGTCATAATTATATTAAATTTTGGTTTCGGAGAGTTGTAATGAAAGTTGCTTATTTTAAACGTGTATTATTTGCCACATGAAGTCCTAGTTGCATGATTTCGTATAGCGTCAAATTCTTCAACCGATTGTCGTTTAATTGTTTTTTGTTTCTAATATTAAGTAGAAAATTTCGTTTATCATATTCATAATAATGTTACTGATTGTGCTGAATTCTCTCTCAGCTTCGACAGAATTATAGCATTAATTACATTCAAAATTCTTTTAACACATTTGGAATATTTTCTAATTGTATATCTGTAAGAAGCAGAGCCGTATCTAGAGTTTGCGCCGCCTATGGCAAAACATTTAAAATGGCGCCTAATATTTCAATATTATCATACAAAAAATTAACTTCCAATTTTTATTTTTGATCTATTTTAAATGTTATTATACGAAAAAAAAGATAACATAAATTCTTTATTAATTCAACATAACTATTCAATTTGAAATTAATACATTTGTTGATTTTTAACAAATGCAATAATATCAACAAATTCAATACTTAGAAATTTTATTATTTTAATTTAATTTTTCTTGCTTTAATGTTTGCAAATTCGTTGATTATTCCATCAAAATTTGCTTCTTCAAACATTTCAAATATCTTTTATCATTGTTGAATGCATGTAATATTTAATGAGCTTAAGTTTGCTAAAACTCTTCTCTCCACTAGCCAGCCACAGTTACTGGAAGTGTAAGTAAAATTCGTAAAGCAACATAAATATTTGGAAATGTTTCACACAAATCAAGTGCAACAATTTTCTTAAAATTTCAAAATGATGTAAAGAGTTTAAAGTTTGAAATTTAAAGCATTCGATTTCATTCAGCGTCTCACCTGAATCTAATTCTGAATACTTCAAACAAAGATCTTATACTGCTTTATTTAGTTCCATCATGGATGTAGACATTAACTTTTCTCCCGACAAAAATTCAATAATTTTCAAATAATTTAGCAAATTAACAAAAATCAATTCGAAGAAAATTACGTAAATTCACTAGAATTTTGAAATTTTATATAAAGCTGTAATAAATTATGCTTACTAAGTAAAAACTGTGTAAAATTTTAAAAATTTATAATGAGTGAGTGCCTTTTTAATCAGGCGCCTATGGCCGGGGCCATTTTTGCCATACCCTAGTTACGGCTCTGTCTGTAAGTACCATCAACAAAGTCTCTCCCAGCCGTTTTCTCAACTATTTTTAAAGTTGTTTTCTAAACTGTTGTATTTTATTACTTAACTTAATTTAAAAGTGTCTGAATATCAGCACTGTGTATACCTACTTATCAATTTTTTCTTATTTTGTCGCCTATTTCACTTTAAAAAATTCATCATAAGAAATTTGAAGCTCTTCTGCACAATTAAATATTTTAAATAATGTTTCATAATTCTGAAACATAAACAACTTGTATACAAAATATATCATATCTTCTAGGCAAAATATTTTTCATTGTTAAATTGAAGGAATATAATAGTCCATTTATATGAAGGAGCATATCTATATAATGTGTAAAATTTTTTGCCAAAGCTCTTTTATGCACAGGAAAATATGTGTTAAAATGTATTTCTTACATATTGACCATTAAAAGAATATCAAAATGTAAAAGAAAATTAAAATAACATAACTTCAAATTTTTTTTTTTTATATTTTTTTAACATCTATAGTTTGTTGTATATTTTCGTATTTATATAAAAAATATAGTTTTAAAAGATATTTTGCAAAAAATACTACTTTTGAAAACTTAAAAATTTGTTATTTTTTACATAATGACAAATTTAATTTATGAAGAAATAAAATTACAGTTCTCGTGAGTCTTTTTTGAATCTTGTAGGTATTTTGGTAACTCGAAAAGTTTCGAAAGCTAAGATAAAAATAACACGATTTATTAGATACAATTGGACATAAAAGTATGATATACTTTCATTTTTTTTTAACAGCTTATAAATCCTACAATTAATATAATATCAATATGTATTTAATTTAAATTTAATTCTAATCGTATTATCAAAACATAACCTATAAAATATCAAAGAACTATTTATGAAATTTTGTTTGAAACTAACTTATATTTTTCAATACCATATTCTTAATCAATGATTATTTAAAATAGTAAACTTCATTCGATTGTATATTTTTATTTTTTTAATTTTCCATAATGAATATAATATAATGATAATAAATAATTTTGATGATAGTTTTATTAATAGTCAAACGTTTCAAAAAAAATTTATATTTAAAATATTTAAATAAAAATTACAAAATCACAACAAATACTCATAACATATTTTTTAATTTTAATTGAATACTAGGTATATTCATTTATTTTGTTATATTTTTAATTAATTTTTGCATTGACCGCAAATTTAAATATTCGAGTTGTTATTATTTTGTTAATAAATTTATTTGAAAAAAATAAATATATATCAGTACATATTTTTATTGAATGACAAGAACTTCAAAATTCAATCGTAATTCAATAAATCAATTAAATTTTTAATTATAAATTTTTTTTAACATAGAATAAGGATATAATACAATTATAATTTTACCACAATAAAACTGATTTTAAAATTTATTAAAGTAAGTGAGTCTATTATTGGAAAAATATAGTTACATATGTGAACATTATGTACCAACGTAACTCACGTAATTATTTAAATAAAATAATAAATATTTGTATAAATTTTAGGATATAAAACATTTTTTTTTACAGAATCAAATAAATTACATAATGGTAAAATTATTATTGTAAATAGGAATAGCATCCCATAGGAAGAACATGTACCATATAAATAAACATCTGATTTTAATCGTCAAATTCCATTGGTTTAATTCAAGTTCAATTATTATTGACTGGCGTAATTCAAATATAACTACATAATAATATACATAAATGTAATATATTATTGGATAAACATATGATATTGCTGCAATTAATCTTACTGAAAAATAACAAAATTGTAATCGGTTTATCGCGATGACTTAGTTTGAAAGAACGCACAAAACTTAAACAAAACAACACAAATAAATTTTAAGTTTTCCACGGTCACGAAATTTGTTCATTATGATGACTTAAAAACTTTTATTTGAAAAATATAATATGAAATAAATATGAATATAATATGAATGAAAATTCGTAAGAAATTCGACAATAGAGTCACAATTTTAATCAAAATCTAAGAATAAATTTATAATAATGCTTGTCTAAGAAATTTGCGTACATATAAACTTTAGAAGAATTTCTATAGTGATACAATAGTGTATGGTGCGTATAAACATAAATTATGTAGGTTGTACATACATATGTATATCATTCTATTCTAACATAATGTGAATAGAAGTAAAACTATTCTAATGTACTCCAAAATAAAACTATTAATGAAGTAGTTTTCACTATTGTATATTATTTATAAAAGTGCAACACATTTATTATACATATATGTAATGAAAATATCTTTTACTTGCAATTTATGTATATGTAAAAAAAAAAGAGTAATGGACAATTAGGAAAAAACCTAAAACGATATTCATATTTTGTTTTTCCACGATAATTAATTGAAAAACATATATTCATTTACTAAAGTGGTTTGATGCCAACTTTTATTTATGTTCACAAAAAAATTATTCAAAATTCAACAGTTTCATTACTTAAAATTCTTTTTAGTTAAAAATTGTAATAACAAGGTATAGAAATAATGTAACTCTATGTACATATTTGACAGCTGCAAATAATTGGATTCGATTTTTTGCTTTTACATAATATTTTCTATGTTATATGTGTTGCAGCATAAAAAGCAAATAAATTTACAAAGTATATATTTGAAAATTTTATATACATAAAACAAAATAGGAAAAATATTTAATATTTATTTAAAAAATACAAGTTTAATATTTTTATAAATCATAATATCGTCTGCTGAGAAATGAAACAACGTATGACATTTATACGTCATTATTTGACAATAGCACCATTCGATTCCTCGTACTCGATTTTATAAGTACAACTACTTTGCAATATTCTTAATGTTGATTACAATGTGTTTTTTAGATGAAAATTGTACGCTACTTGATATTTTTTCATACGTTTTTTTTAATTTTCAAATCTTTAAATTCAAATTACTCGAAACTATACTTTTCATTATACGTTATTTCATTTCTGAGCAGGCGATATATAGATATAAATTATATCATATTTTCGTTTTATTTTTTTTTGTATACATAAATAACTAATAAAAATTTTTTTTATTTTGTTAGCTTAACTTTGAAACTGAAAACGGACAAATAATAAGTCAAATTTTTAAGTAAAAACAATTCCATGCCAAGTTTAAAACCGAATTGTATATGTACATATTAATTATTGTCCTTAAATTCAAGTTTTCTTTGATATTAAATCACAAACAAGTAGGTTTAAAGACTTTAATTTATGAATATATATAAATTATAATGTGCTAGCCTTGGTTGTTTTTGCTTGTTTTGGTTTTTAATTAATAAATAGTATAAGCAAGAGTTTTGAAGTTGATTTCCAAAAGATTTTGTTTTGTACTGTAAATGGTATAATCGTTTAAAAATAGTATAATTACTAGAGCACACATTTATATTTCAAATTGACGAATAACTCATCACATTCATATATACGTACACATAAAATATACTTTTACCAAAAATTGAATAATAATAAGTGATTTTTGCATAAAGTCTATCAATTTGTACGAAATTCTATTAAAGAATTTATGTGGTTCATTTCATTTTAAATATAATCAAATTTTAAATGAAAACTAATGTATAAAATTGAAATTGGTAATTGGTAAATAACTTTTTATACTGAAGTTATATTTAGAAATGACATTTCGCTAGCATTAGTTCAAGTATAAGTACATAGGAATATAGTTGAAATATCATTGAAATTTTAAATTTATCCAATAACATTTTTACATAATATATGTTATTATCATTGTTTATATAGTGTATATAACTATATTGTATTGCAAACATAGTTTATTGTATTGTAGAATGAAAAATAATTTCATTGTTATATTACATATTTTTAAGAGTTGATATTGTAAATAAGTGAAAACTGTAAAACCAAAAATTTTTTTTTACATTACTTACACGTATTTACAACCTAAATAAATAAAAAAGGAAAATTTCTATTATACCACATGAAGTTAATCAGCCCATGTATGACGATAAGGATATCGTATAGCATTTGGTAAATTGAAAAAGATGGAAATAAAATATTTTTCGATAATCGAATATGAAATAGAATTTGCTGTTTGCTGACAATTGTTCGGCTATATTTTTAACCCTGCAATTTAGTTGGTCTACAAGTATGTTAAGAAAACAAGATTCATTAAAATTAACATGACACCTGATAGCGTTTGTAAACAAAATTATAAAAAAATACCCATCAACTTATAAAGTATTGTTTGCAAAAGGGAACAGTATGGAATTTATACACTTCAATACACAATTGAAATGAAAAATATTAACTTACTAGCTTAAAAAAGCATTTACAAAAATTTGTAAGTTCTTTATGACTTAAGTGTTTAATATGAAATATTTTAGTTTAAAAATAAATTCAAAAAATTTTTTATGATCAGTATAAAGTTTATTTCAATCAAACACTTATTTACATTAAAATTTTTTCCATATAGGTTTTATCGAATCCAAATTATTTTATTCTATATTTTTAGCGCCAAAAAGTCTTTAAAACTTTTGAGATTACATGAATTCACTTTTTTCTTTTTATTTTTGTTGTTGTTAAAGTTAACATTTTCGCTACCCACACAATAAATAATAATAATATTTTCGTAAAATCTGTGGTGCAAGGACCTTCACCATATGAAAATATTAAATTTTTACGATTTAAAAAAAAATAAAAAATATTTTTTTTTTTTTATAGTAAATGGATTAAAGTTATATTCATTGTGTCTAGATTTTCTTATATTTATACCATATTATATAGATTTCCATTACTTGTTATAAATGTGTTATGCATGTACATTTTATATATACATACCGTATAACTATAGTTGTAATTTTATTAAAAACTTTATCAAAACAGGAAAATTTTCTATTTTAAAGGATTTTCTTTATTCTTATTCTCCATCATTTCCGGAAAATACAAAAGATGAAAATAAAAAAAAATATTTTCATTTATTTTTCTTTCTTTTCACATAGATAGTGTATTGGAGATAAGCCAAAAAATCAAATATGTAATAAGTTCACATTTTTAATATTAAATTTAAAAAAAAAAAATAAATTTGAGAAGAAAGGTTTTTGTTGTTTGATATTAAATAAAAAAATAAATAAATAAATTATATTATTATAATAATAGTAAACAAAAAAGAAAAACATTAAATTAAGAACAAGCTTTTCAATATTATTTAAATCATTTTCCTTTTAGGGTAATAGATCAAAATGGAGATAGACCGCCTATAAATATTATTTATAACTAACCTTTTTTTCTCTGATTTATTTTTTTTATAAATTTGCCACTTAGCGATCAACATAATAAAGTATATAGATAATCAATAAAAATTTCCATGATTCTAAATTTTAATAATATCTAAATATTTTTATTAAGATCATAATTTAGATAAAAAAAAAATCTACAGAAATTGTATCGAAAACTACATAACACAAAATAAATATCCTTTTTCCTTCTATCGATTATTCTAGTTCATGATTTATATGTATATACTCTTTTATATCCTTAGCGTTATAATATGTCGATAAATTATAGTAACATTAATAAAACAATTATTTAATTAATTGTTACTTAGGGGAATTTATGATGAAAATAATGCAAAATTTGTGAAACTTACTAAAAAACCTATTCTCAAAAATAAATTTTGTGTACAAAATATAAATATACGATTGAACGAGATCTTTGAAATCATTCCACTTGTAAATACACCTCAAAAATTGATTTTTCTTCTGAAACATTATATATGTCGAAAAATAAAATATTAAGTACTTTTATTAAACTCAAACTTAATACTTTATTCACATGTAACTATTTTTTTACTAAGTATATATAAATACGATTTTATACCTATATTAAGGGTAATAATTCCTTATTGAAACTTTTTTTATTAATTGAAATAGTTTGTTTGTTTGTCTGTTTTTTTTTTTAATATTTATATACATATATAGCTTATAGAATTAAATCAAACTAATTTATTAACCTATACACAATTAATTTCCTATGCTGCGAAAAAGGGAAATTCCTATAAATTTTCCTCTTTATAAACACCATATCGTACGTATACAAAGAATTGACAAGCCAAAAAGTAAATCTAAAAAACAAGAAAAGAAAAGCAAAAAAATAGAAAAAATAAAAGAAATATAAAAATCAATATAGAAAAAAAAAATATTATTTTTATTTTATTTTTTTTTTGTTTTTTGAGAAAAATTAAGATTTCACTATTTTTTTGCTGCCAAATGAAAACAAAAGAAAATTTTCTTTTTTATAAAAGAAATTTTCTTTTGAAGAAAAATCCTGAATCTTGCTGATGCTATTGCAGTTAGACGAAAATCGTGAGAAAAATTTATTATCTTAGATATATATATATATATATGTTTTATTTCAATACAGACATTCTTGATGTTTTAGTTAAAGACCATAGAAGAAGTAGAAGTTCGAATGTAAAAATGAATATAGTTTTAATATAGTTATTTTATTCAATTTTATGATAATTTAGAACAAAATCTCATTATGCGTGTATAAATATCAAGTTGTATGCGCTTAAAGAGTGGACATAGTTTTGTCTCAAGAGGACCAATTATTATTTTCTTGGTTGATAATGATCTTTTTTAAGGTTTACACTTCTTAACTTAATTTGACATTACAAAATGCGGAGAGTTTTATTTTTTTTACATCGAAATTGAAAAAAATAAGTAAATAAGGTTTTTTTTTTTTTTCAAATTTTCCTTAGAAAAAATGTTATAATTTTAAATAGTAAGAAAAATATTATAGCTGTACAGATCAATCTAGAATCTAAACTTCTAAGTATAAGAAATTGTAATGTATAATGTTGAAATGAGAAATAAATTGAAATTGAAATTGAATAAAAGAGTCAGAATTGAAGTGTTATTGTAGTTTTTTGTATGAACATGCTATTAAAATTGCTCTCCGGTGGCACTTTAATTTTACATTCTATAAGAAATTTCCAAAAATGTTTGTCCAAACCGAGCATTGATGAATAATTTTTAAGTGAATAACTCTTCGTGGCAGTTATGTTTTTTTTTTTTTAAATGAATTTTTAAATAATAAAGGAAGTGTATAAAGAGAGATCTTTTGTAAAGAAAAAGTTTTATGCCAAAAGAAATATAATAAAATATATACACAAATTTCTATTCCTACAACATTTTTTTTTTTTATTTTTTTTTATTATTTTTTCCTTCAAGTAAATTTATTTTTAGAAATGAAAAAAAAAAAATAGAAAAATCTGCAAAAAAAAAATTATTTTTGGCAAAGTGTCGGTATATTTAATATGCATAGTTTTTGGTTCATTTGGATAAAATTTAAGCAAATTAAACATAAAATAAGTTAGTTTTTTTTTTTTGAAGAATGTTAGGAATTTTAATTTGAAATGTTAAAAAACAAAAAAAAAAAAATAAAAATAATATCAGATTTTTTTAATGAGAGTAATTCAGTTAAATTTATAATATTAATTTTAAATAAACTACTAATGTATGTATTTGATAACTCATACATAGAAAACGCACTCACTAAAAATTCTTAAAAAAAGGAATATTTTTACAATTATAAGATACTGTGAACTTTTTCAGCCACATTAAAAATAAGGTAAATTCTTACAGGAAAATCTGTTACTGCCGACTGTTACGAAAAAACTATATTTTTAACATTAATTTGAATATTCGGAGTTGTTGAAATGGTATTTGATGCCTTCCCAACAGAGCAAACGAATGTTAATAATTATGACCTCATTCGAAATCATAAAAAGGAATAGAATTATAATGGAAAAATTCCCACTAAACCATGTAGTAATTTATATCAAAAAAAGCATATTAAAGCCAAAATCTTGATTTCTTTGAATACTATATATATAATAAACAAAATTGTTATTTTTATCGAGAATTATTTTAATAGACATATAATAATTAAGTGAAATTAAGCAGAGATCAAATAAATTATGAAAATAAACACCTAAGTATTTATACAGGAAAAAAAACAACACATAATAATTACTTTTTCTCGGTACAACATATAATATTATAAATTCTGTTTTTTTGTTTGCCCAAATTTTAACTTGAATAAATATTAAATTTAAAAAAAAAAATTTGATATGTTCTGACTTTATTTAGATACAAAATTTTTTTTAAATAAAAGAATATTATGTTTCCAAATTTGAATAATGAATTTTACGAGGAATACCATGAAAGTTGGAAAATTTTTCGATATTTTAATATGAGGCCTACGACAAATTACTAAGTAGATAAAAATAAAATTTTATCTATACATTCATCTATCTATACATACATTCTCTACAACATTATATTACATTATCAAAAACGATTATATGATTAAAAAATAATTTTATATTAATATGGTTACTTCACTTTGCTTATGTCTAAATCCTAAACTATTTTATAATTAACAAAATTCAAATTATTATAAAAATTTTCAAATTTATCCTTGAAATTCAAGAATTTGACAGACAATTAATTTCAATTTAATAAATAAAATAGCATGAAAATTACAACCATTTACTGATTAAATTGAAAATTAAATATATATTTGAGAAAATTTGAAAAAATTAAAATTGATAAATAAAAATCGAATCCTAACTTATTCTTACATTATATCATAAAATAATTACGAAATTTTTTATCGTATTTTTTTAATCATATTATACATTATAGTATATTACGCATTTTTTATTTTTTTCAACAAGTTTTAGAACAAATAAGTAGCCACAAAATACTTAAATGTATATGTACTCAAGAAAGCATCTTTAAACTGAACTTTTGTTCTACTGACACCATTATTTTATATAAAAATTTTCAAAAAATTGACAACTAGAACGATAAATATATATATAGAGAAAAATTAAGTGTAATTTTATTCTCAACAATAATAACTAAAGAGAACGCATGTCCTTTGGAAAAAATAATTACAGGAGTATAAAAAATGAGAAAAATAAAAAAAATTAAAAAGATTCTTCTATATAATTCAACAATAAACAAAATGTACTCAGTACTCAAAATATAAAAATATTATTCTCTAAACAGATTCTACATTGGAGAATTAAGATTTTCATTCAAATACTAGGAGTAATATTTTTGTTTTGAACAATTCGATTAAACAAGAAAAATATGAAAATGTTATATTTTTGTTTCAGATACTTTCAATAATAATTTTTGGCTTTTTATGCTACAGAAGCTGAAATCGAAAATTAAATATTTAGTAACTCATTTATATATTTATCGTAAAAGTGAAAAAAAAATTAACTTCAATATAATTTGCAATATATAAAAGAACAATAGCATTATGACAATAAAATAATATATGAAATAGACCAACCAAAAGTTCGAATTATTTTACAAACAGTTCGCCTGATGTTATATATAATTTAAATATTTAAAACCAAATTGATGTATTTATTCATTTAAAAATATCTTAAGAATAAAGAATCATTTCCTATGTTGGAAAAAATTCATGGTAAAATAAAATTCCAAGCCTTACTAAATTTTTTTTTTCCATATTTCTAAATGCATAAAGAAAGAAAATTATCAAATTTAAAAATTTCGTGTAAAAAAAAAGCAAATATATATGCTTACAGGAAATACATTTAAATATAGTTTATGGGTATCTTTCTTATGATTCGTAATGTAAACTTTTGCTAAAATATCATTTGTGTTTCAACAAAAGATAAAAGACGTTAAAGTTTCATCAGTGAAATATTTTTTCATGCAACCAATATTTTGCTTATTAATTATGCAACAATTAAAATTTTTTAAATTCTCATATCTTAAATACAACCACAAAATTTTTCATCTACACAAATCTAAATCTTTTTATGAATTAAAATAAACTCATTATTCATTCTTTCTACTTCTATGCTTAAAAAAGTTAATTTATGCTTAAAAAGAAGATATGCACAAAAACTTGTGAGGTGAAATTACAAAAAAAAAGAAAGAAATTTCCATGAAAAGATTATTAACACTTTTGGTGGTTTTCAAAGCTAGATAAATCTTTTTATTTTTTTGTCATTCAAGTTTTTTTTTCATTACAAAAGTTTCCAATCTCAGACAACAAAAACAAGAACTTAAAAGTTTTATTTTTTTATGATAAAGAAAAATCTAAAATCTACATAATAATTATTGCATGTGATTGATGATAATAATTTTTTTTTTTTATTATTATTATTTCAGATCATAATATGATTTTTGATTAAATTTTATTTAAAAATCATATTTTCCCTGATGAGCTTAGTCCAGCGTTATGTCGATCAAGCTGAAACTGCAAAATAACAATTGCATAACCAACTACTGAGATTATCATCTAAAATAATATAAGAATTTATAAAAAATGAAGTTAAAATAATTTCAAATTAAGTGTATACCTTTCCCAATGTCTGATAATTCAAATCAAAATATCCCATGCACGAAAATTCCATTTTCAGATGAATTAATTGTAATGAATATTCTCTAAAGTATGAATTTAATATTTTGCTATCATGGAATCGATTTTTTGCTGCACTAATTATTCGTTTCGTTTTATTGTACTAAAAAAAAGGGTTCAAGGTTTAGTTATTTTATAGAACATTGATTGATTTATAGCAAGTCTAGGGTTTCTGTTATCTTGAGACTTTATTGCATTAAAACTTACGCCCAAATTTGTATATATTTTAACTAATCTGTTCAATAGGAACCTGAATTTTCAATTTTCTTTCAATTAAATTTTGATTATATTTTAAATAATATTATAATTTACCTCATTTGTACACAAACTGCTGCAATAACACATTATAATCATTCCAATAAATGAAGTTATTGTATTTATTAATTTAACATATGTTATAGCAAATGTTTTACGTTCTTTGAAATAATAAAATAGAAAAATTTCTTGAATAAGACATAAAAAAAAATAAATATTAATCATTAACAGGGAAATGGAAAAATATTCTTCAATTTTATTACATAATTTAATTATTTTTAATTGTAAATATTGTTCAAGACGAAAATTTTCTAAATTTTTTTTCATTATTATAAATTCCGATTTATTATTGTAAAAATTTCTTATAGTTTCCATTAGAATTTCATTTAAAAATTCCAATAATGCATAAATAATTATTAAGAAAAACAGAAATTGTGAAATTTTATAATTTATTGCAATCACTGGAAAAACTACACCTCTAGCTTGATATTCTTCATTAGACAAACTTACAATAAAAATATTTACAATTATTAATACAGCACAAAAAATCATAAAAAAGCAAATAGTTTTATAAAAGTATCTTTTTAATTTTTCATAATTAAATTTAATAAAAATATCAATTACTGAGATTTTATTAAATATTTCTAACAATTCATTAATAATATTTAAAAATAATTTAAATTTTATATATGATTCTAATTCAATAATTAAATGTGTTAATGATAGCAAAATTGTTTTAGCAAATATCATATATTTCATTATTAAACCATATAAATTATGTTCATCCTCTAAAAGTGCTAATCCTCGGTTTATTTCTTTTAATATAATGAAAATTATTAATATTGAAAATAATATTGTTTGGGTCAAAAAAATTTGATTTATAAATTTTTTAAAAAAAAATTTTTTACATGAAATTAAAGGTATAAAACCAAATAAAGAATATATAAATAAATATGGATATAAAATTGATAAAAAATTTTTATTTCCAATTTTTGGTTGTTGAGACATATTCTTTGAAAATCGAAAACAAAACTAAATAAAATAATGTTAAATAATAATAATTTCAACTATTTCTAGTAACTAGTTTTTCTTTTCTCTTATAAAAATATAGAAAAAAAAAATTCAATTTATTTAATTGAAAGAAAATAAATAAAAAAAAATATGCGAGCACTAAGAGTATAAGTAAGTATTCAGTTTCAGTATATCAATATAGAATATTATATATGAGTTATTAAATGTGTAGGTATATTACAATTATTCAGGAAAATTTATATTTTTTTTATATACGAAGGTAATATTGTCTGGTTGAAACAAAAACAATATATAATTGAATTTATTAATTTTATAAATTTAAATGTTTTATTAGAATAAACACTATTTTTTTTTTAACATCAATAGCGCATCGGAACCATCTGTATTAAAAATTAAAAGTACTTACTAGTATTGCAAATTTGATTATATATGGTATTAAAAGAACAAGACAAGAGAGGTTAAAGTCACAAAATTAGTTATTAGTTATTTTTAAAAGTTGAAAAAAGTTAAATAAACATTTTTTTTTCATTTCAAAAAACTAAAAGTATAAGATAGAACTTCATATATGTGTCGATGTTTATCAAACCGCGTCTATTCCATTTTTTTTTTTAAATTTAAAAATAGCAAAAACTGATAGCACATTCGAAGACGAATCCAACGATGTATTATACTCATTTTTTTTGAAAAGTGGAATTGACGAGTTTTGATAAACATCGACACATATGAAATATTGGGCCCGTTTTCAACGTTTCCATTAAATATACTTTAATTTTAAGGTACCTTGATCTAAATTATTTCTTAGGTTCCTTCCATTGTACTAATATTATTTAGTCATATATACTACATACGTAAGTATATACAAATGTGAAACGTTTTATCGAAATCCTTGGAAACAATTGGGTCTAATAATTTTCTTCTATAAATAATTGACATCTGTCTACCCAAGATACTAATTTTTATCGGTATCTAAGTTTAAAAAAAAAAGGAAAATTTTGAAACCCTTGTCTGGTTGGGAGCCTGTAACTCTCAAGATTAAAATTGTAGAACCTTATTCTTTAGTTGATGTGAAAATATTTTCTGTGATTTTAGATTTAAATAATTGTTTGAATTTAATCATTTATATTAATTTTTTTAAATTTATTCGCACGTATTTTTTTGTATACGTACACGTACATTTTTTTATTCATGTTTTATTATTCATTATTTTCATAAATAATAACATTATCTAACTATTGAGTTTATGTTTATGAATTTCTTTTTTTCCCATTGATTTAGTATACATTATATGAATTAATAAAAAAAAAGAAATGAATAATTAAAATAAAACTTTGAATAAATTTTAAGTGTCTATTATATAGTTTTGTAATTAGTTAACTATTTTTTTTACACAATTTTGGAATTGAGAGAATTGAAATAGCTTTGATTGTTGAGAAAACTTGCTCAACTTATTATTTCAACTCGATGGAACTTCAATGACCCTCATTTGAATGGATTAAAGCCTGGCAGTTGAAAGTTCGATTTATATGTGCCACATTTCACGAATCGATGGCAAATTTTCATTAACATTATGTATTTTTTCACATTTAAGTCGAATCCATTATATTACATTAATACTGTACTTTCATTATCAAATATTAGTCCCTCTATCACTTTATCCAACAGCGTCCGACGAGTTCCCACTTTCCTAAAATATGACCTTCTAGTAAAAAAAGGTTAGTTACATACTCCTGGGCTAGTTATTAAATTAAGGCTGTTATATGTGTTGTAAAAGTAAAATTTACAGTGTTACAGAGTTAAAGATTTTCTCAATTTGCAGAAGACCTCATTAAAATATTTATGTATCCAAACCTTTGCGTACTCCATAAATTATTTATGTAAACTACTCATTAAAAAATATTTTTTCTTAAAATTAAATAAAAGCAATAAATTTTTTTTTTTTGTTATAATAAAAAAAAATTTTTTTTTTGCAACATTTATAGTTTGCTTTTATGCTTGAAAGCTTGAAATTTTTAATTATTAGTTCCAAAAAGGACATTTGCATTCTGTTAAAATATTTTTAATATTGAAAAATATTTCAATGAAGCACAAACGTCAATCTAGAGATAAAAATGAAATTTTTTTTTTAAATTTATAAAAATTAAAATTTATGAATATTCAGACTCATAAAAAAAAAAATTAATAAAAAAAAAAAAAAGGTTTCATGTACTGAAAGGATTTTCCAAACCCAATAAAACGAAAAAAATAAAAAATAAAAAATAAAACATCACATGAATATTCATCAGCTTTTTATGTTGAAAATTTATATAATAAATTCAAAATTTATTTTTTTTATTTTTTGCTACCAGAAGAAGAATTTACAAAGAAATTAAAAAATAAACTATGTGTATATTTACGTACATACACAGTTTATTTCTATATATATTTTATGGAAAGCCGAAACTTAAAAGGATAACACGTTTGTTTATGTACATACGTAATTTGTACATAGAGCTTCGACAAGTTCATGTTCTTCAATGCAAATAATATATACATATACATATTTATAATGCATCAGATTAAATTATGTTTATGGGCCTTAAGCCTTTTAAGAAAGAATTAAAATTTTTCTTGCTTTTACATGTAAAAAAAAAAAATAAATAAAAAGAATAAATGCTCGAGATTAGTCGAGATTTGCTTCGAATATAAAATTAATTTATATTTAAATATGAGAAATTGGATGCCAAAAACTGATGACTGTTATGATGATACATAAATTTAGGATAGTTAGATCATGACGATAGTATCTGATTTTGAACAGACTCATAACATAATGGCAACACCATGAGATTATGAAATAATCTTATAAGTACATGAAATTAATAACAAAATACCTATTAACTTCAAATTGAAAATACTTACTGATTTGAACTTAAGGATGGATTTCTAATAAATAAAAATAAAGAATGATCGTTACATTATGTATTTACACAACAATTTATTTAATATATTCATGATTCATATTCGAAAATATTTATTTTCCTAAAGTCGGCTTGCAAATAAAATATGCAGATTCTTACCTTTTTTTTTTATCTACACTCATGGGTACGCGAAGAAAAAACTTTTGAAAAATGAAATTAAAGCGTGATTTACACAATGGCTAAATTTGTAATCTTTTAATTTTTTCTAGTCAAACTAGAACGAGAAAGCGATAAATAAACAACAACAACAAACATGTGAAAGAAGTAGACAGAAATGTAATAATTTTTTTCCTTTTATAGCACAAAACATAAACAAATTTTATAGCAAATTTACGTGCGGGTTACACTTGCTGAAAAAAAAATCATGATTATGATTTTTTTTAATGTAGTGTGAAATTTTTATGAGTCAAAAATCATACTGGCTTGGACTTCATGTTCCAGATGCATTCGTGTTCCCTCTATAAATTTATAAATTTTAATATTTCTTCCTTATAAAATCTTTTCGACATGTTTTTTCTATTTTCTCTTTTTTTACTAAGTTCTTAGTTTTTATAAACTTCACCTTTTTCAATAAAATATTTTGTTTTTTAAAGTAAGTTATTTTATTTATTTAATAAATAATTCACATAGATTTTTTTAAATTTCAACATTCAAATTCAAATCCCGTAATAACAAACCGCTTTTATTATTGTTGTTTGCGCTTTCAAGAGTTTACTTTTTTCTTTGGCAGCCAAAAACTTTCCTTTTGACAGAAAAAAATCAACACTGATTTTTTTTAAGTATGATTTTTCATCATGATTATTTCTTGATTTTTTTTCACACAAACTTTCGCACATACATTCAAAAAAAATCATGATTTTTTTTTTCAGCAAGTGTAACCCCCAGGTTAGAAATACAATAATAATTTTTCAGAAACTATAAAATTCAAATTATAACATACATTTTATTTACGCGCCTAGAAAAAAAAAGACGTGAACTATAAAAAAAGATGAACTAGTTCATCTTTTTTTTTTTTGCTATAAAAAAAGATTACAAAAAAAGACACCAAAAAAAAAAAAAGATGACTCTGTTCGTACTGCTCTAACTTATTAGTTTTTGTATCTTCTGTCCTGTTTTGTTTTGGGATCTTTTTTTTTTGCCATTTTTAGCCATTGTGTAAATCAAGCTTAAAACAAAATTTTCCTCTACAAATAAAATTGATGTAGGTTTGGGTTTTTTTTTTCTTTATAAAAATATTTCAATCCATATAGTTCAATTAACAAAAAAAAAAAAAAAATTTAATAAAAAAAAATGTTCAAATTATTATTAAATAAATATTATAGGAATTTGGGATTTGAAATTTATAGTTCATGTTCTTGCAACCGGATGAACTTATGTTCAACAAAAAATAAAAGAAATTTAATTTAAAGAAATATTGTTTATAATTTTTATTAATTTATCATTAATTTTTTATTTTTGATTTAATGTATTTTTTTCTTTGCATTTTCTTTTTTTAATAGTTATAATATAATGTTAATATAATTTTTATTTCTAAGTACTTCTAAAAAACTTGTAAAGACTGAGTCCTGGTAGTGTTTAGATAAATAAAAAAAAGATTACTTTATTATTAGTGCTCTAGCTAGGTGAACATTATATCAGCCGGTATTAAACAATTTCATTCATTTCAAAAATTTGTTCCCGATGTTTTGTACCACTTCTTATCATGGCAAAGATTTTTTCACTAAATTTGAAATATATAACTTTTTATAAAAAAAAAAAATATGCTTATTCATGCAAAATTTTATACAATAATTTTTCTTTGATAAATCAATTTTAATACATATACAATATATAAATTTTAATAAAAAAAACAAAATAGGATAACGAGAAAAAGCGAAGAAATCATCGCTCTGTGTTAATTCAATTTTTGTTTTTCTTTCAAAACTTAAAAAAAAAAAAAAACATTGTTACATGCTAAAATTTTATTTGAGTTATGTATATGTACATTATGTATTGATAATACATAACATATATAAATGCTATGTAACTTTGTATTTTGTATAAAAATATGAGATTTTTTATTACCCATATACATCCTTTTATTTTATTTCAATCTTTGAACTCAAATTAATGATAATTCAATTTTTTCGATTTTCATTTTTTAATATAAAAATTCATAAATTGTAAAGTTATTTGGTTTTGATAAAATTTAAACATCTTAACACTTACTTCTAACAAAAATTCACAAATTTTAAAACCATTTTCCGACCTAACCTACATACATAATTGCTTGTTTAACAATTTGGTAGGCTAACCCAAAAATAAATCCCACTTAATAGGTTTGTTGTTTACATAAATTTTTTAAGGCAAATTTCATTGGTTTCTTATATTAAGTATGTGGAAATTTTATTTAATTTTTTACTTTGAACAATAAAAACCTTTTTTTTTTTCTATAGTCACAAAATCATCGAAAATGAACCTTCAAAATCCCTTGAAATTAAATGTAAAACAGAAGACAAGCGAGAAAAATGTAATAAGTTTGTGCTCCTTTGGAAACATAAAAATAATATCCTTAAGTCATATATACATAATAATAAATATGTATATACATCTATGAGAGAAAAAAAAAACATATATCCTAAATACAAAATTTGTAGAATAAAAATTCATCTAAAAAGGATCAAAATTATATGTACGTACGTTTTTCTTGAAAACAATTTAATATATTAAATAATGTATCAAAAAATTATTTTTTGTGGGTGTTAGAGTAACATATTTAGTCTAATTTACTGCCATAAATCCTTAATATTCCCTAAAAATATAATTTCACTTACATTCTTTATCTCCTAGATAAATTTAACACTGTAAAAAAATAACAAAGTAAAATTTCACAAAATAAATAAATAAATTGAGGGAAAAATTACATTAATATTAAAACTTTGAAGGTTTTAAGATACATGAATTTTAATTTGGTATTTTATGTCGAGATTAAAAAATTTATTGTTTGGACGTAAGTGAATTTATCTTTCAGGCCTAGCAACGAATCCTTCTCGACCGTACCAGTATGTTATAAAAATAATTAAGATAAACGAGATAATTTATTCAAAGTATTTAATAATTAAAAAATTTATAAATAGTTTTATAAATTATAACTAACTATAACTTGTCGATATTTTATCTAAACATTCAATTTAATCAAACTCATATTATATTCTCCCGGGATTTTTAAATACATAAGTACAATAAAATCTAAGAAATTATTAACAGTGTTAGGAAATATTAAATGAGATTACATAAGTTTATTTTTATGGTACTAGGGAGAATCCTTAACTTTATGAATCCTTATGAGTAATTGATATTATGTACATACAAACGTGTATAAATTTAATATTATATAAATATAAAAATATTTATATACCTACATATACAATAATATACAATATATAGTATATAAAGGAAATTAAATCTAAAATAACATTCATCCTTTTAAAGTATACAAAAATATACATAATATTATTACATTTTTTTTTTTTATTAATTTCTAAATAATTTTGCTCTAATAAACTTTCGGTGTGATATTATATGCTGTTTATAAAATATATATTATTTACGAATATTATGTAGATACATGAATACCTATATAAATATAGGTATATTTTTACTAAAAGTAATGGAAAATATCCTGAAGGAAAATTCATTTAATTTCAAAAAAGAAACAAAATATTTGATGAAAATATTCTATTTATTTAGTGTTTAATTTGAGATATGATATATTTGTTTATCATTACGGATTAAATTTTACACTTTTCATGGGCATATTAAAAAATATTATCTATATATTTATTATCCAGGATAAATATATTTTCTATATGTGTAGTTAGAAAAAAAAACAAATAAAACGCTAGAAACCAATAAATTATGCAATTAAAGAAGGTTAACATTATAGTTGGAAATTATTTCATGTGAGGGTTAATTTAGAGATATACTTTATTATATTTAAATTAAACTAAATTATAATAGTTTTTGATATAATATGAAACTTTATTAAAAATGTTGTAAACAGCATGTTTGTAATAAAACATACATCCATCCCGCATGCATATAATTAAAAAATTATAAAAAGTTTTAGTTTATTTTGTTGTACCTTTGATTTTTCGAACAAATTGAAACCTTTTTTTTAACTATGATAATACCTTTGTTCATACAGTTATCTATTGCAATTAGGATTAGAATAATTCAATTATAAAATGTTTATAATATGTGATCAGTAATATTATATGAAAATTATACATCAATCTTACAATTATTGCATTGGCAACTTATGTGATATGTCTATGACTATAAGCTTAAATGTACATTCCATAACAAATTTTAAAATCAATAAGTTTCTTAATGATAGTTTGGCATGCTAATTTTTTAAATATTTAGAAAAAAAAAATTAATTTATTTATTATATTGTGTTTATGTATTGTATACATATGATATATTTATAATTTATATACATTGTTTAGTGTGCATAGATATTACATTTATTTTATCAAATCTCTTGATTAAATATTTTAAAATAAAATTATATATATTTTCAATTCTGTCGTGCAATTGCAGAATGACATTATGTCTGTTTTTTTTTTGCTAATTAATATTTTTACAAATAAATATTATCAATAATAATAAAAATAATTGAGATTACGCGTAATATTTTAATTTTTAGCAATAACAATAATATTGCTGAGAACATATTATCTTGTTTTGTAAAAAAAAATATTTAACAATTATTTTTCTGCCCTCTTTTCCAACCTGGATAGTGAATAGGTATCTTGCTTTTTACATATCTCATTCTGCAACTGGACGGCAGAGGTAATGTTATGTAAAGTTTTTTTTGTTTATTAAGATTCATCGACCCTTAAAATTAAATATCCTTAATAAAATATTTTGCATGTTTGTTAATTCATTAAAAAATAGCATGTTAAAAGGATCATCAACAGAAATTTTATATTTAAATTTTCATTATATGAAAAATATTTGCGCAATTTTAAATGTTAAATATTGAAAGCAATAGTGTAGCTAGCTAAAAGCAATACTGTACTATTTTAACGCCCTCAGGTATATTTATTTATTTTTATTATCAAATATTCATGTTAAATTAAAAAAAAAAACTTTTGTGGTGCTTTTGTGGTTCATGTTAGATTGTTTGTAAAAGTTTTGATAAAAAACATTTACCTACGTACTTTGTCTATGTAATTTTATTATTGACATATAAAGAAAATAGAGTGCGAATTGGAAAAAAATTCAATAATTAAAAAAAATTTCACAATCAAATTTTTTCGATAAAGATAATTATTATTTCATTTATAAAAATCAATAGTAATAAATTAATATGCAAAGGATTATTTTATAACATATAATAATTTAAAAATATTTCCTTTTTATTTAAAATTTGAAGTTGACATATACAAGTTATTTTAATGGTTTCAATTAATTGGTATAAAAGAAAATAGAATGTAAATTGGGAGGTAATTCACAAATTAAAAAAAAATTAAAAATCAATTTTTTTTAGAAAAAACAAAAATTAATTAATTTAAATCTCTTATTAATTGAAATATATATATACTCAAAGAATTATATTAGAATAATATATAATAATTTGTAAATATTTACTTTCGATTATTAAGAGCAACTCATCGATTTCATTAAAATATGTATTTATAATATAATTACATAATGTTCATATATTTTATTGGTAACAGCTGATGCTCATGCTGCATTTATTAATTTCAAAGCATAGTTGGTCAGACTAACGTTTGTAACGTCTTGTAATAAAATTCGTTAAAAAGTTTGAGGAAAATTTGTTCTTTCTTTGAAAATAATGTAGGTACTTTCATAAATCTACATAATATGTCTGTTCAATACACCATATACAAAGCTACAATGTGATATTGGCTGTGCTATTAAAAACTTATTTTGATATATTTTAATTTGCTTTAGGATAAATGTAAACAAATTTATTCAAATAAGTTTATTTATATATGTATATAATATATAATGTACATATTTATCTCTGTAAATGTATAATGAATGTGTTTAAAAAATATTTTTTCTACTAATTTGATTATACATTCTAGTGCCTACTCATTCATCAAAAATGTGTTAAATTAGATTAGATTTTAACATTTATACAAAATAAATGACTATAAATATACATATAATATGGCAAAAAACTTATGAAGTGTTTTTATTTGTTTTTTATTTATATTTTAATATATTGTGTACTTTATATTATTATTTTATTATAAAGTTTTCAATATAATTTATTTTACAAAGTCTTTTTTTTTCACCTTTTTTCCCGGTAAATATTAAGTAAGTATAGTGATGTAAAAATAAATTAAAATATTAAAATAGATACCTTACTTTGTATGCTTATTACAATGTTGTAAGTATGAACAGAAAATTAAATTTTACCATAGATTAAGAATACACATTGATTGTTAGCTTCATACAGCATTATTTTTGGTATTTTTATGTGAATGTGTTAGTAAAACAAAATAAAATACGTGATAATTATCAATATATGAAAAGAATTTTATTTAGTTTTACTAACACCTTCACATAAAAATACCAAAAAAGATTGAAAAAATTTTGTATGAAGCTTCCCATCTTTCTGTATTCTTAATCTATGATTTTACTTAAGTTTTTTTTTGGATTAACACAAATATAAAGAATTCCCAGTGCAGAATTGTATCTGTGTATTTTTCATTCCTCTTCTAATTCGTATGTTTAACAAGAAGTCCATCAATTATAACTTAAATTTGAACGTTTTTTTCCTATGGTATTAGTAAAAAAGTATATATTTTTGAACTTTTTCAAAAATTTAAAAACTTTTATTATTTGAATTTAAGTCTTGATGAGCCAAGCCAGTTGACCGATGATACTTCATATTTTGTTCACATGTTTTTTAACCTGAAATGAAAAACAAGTCAAATTTTATATTTTTTATTTTCAAATTATTAATTATGATATTGATTCTGGTTCTTTAATTTTATTTCCAATAAAAAAAAATTATTTTTTACTTCACCGTTAAAATTTTGGTAAGTAAAAAGATTTGTTATTTGTTCCCTTAATTCAATAATAATTGCTTTGTTAGAAAAAAAAACAAACAAACAACAATAATAAAGATGTAAACATTATTTATTCGAATGTACATAATGTACGCAAGCATATACATAATAGCACCTCCAGAGATAATACGAAACGATATTATGTGAAAGTCATATAAAATGAACTGAAAACATAAAATTTATGTCACAAATTATTTGTGGTCAGAATAAATATTCCTCAAAGGATATGAGAAAAAAAATTATTACCTTAACAAAGTTTCTTAGGTGATAAACATTATAATGTTAAGTTAGTGGTAATGTTATATGTACTATTTATTTGCTATAGAAACTCAATTACGAATATACGAATGAAGACTTCATTTTATGATTATGCATTAAAAATATGTGTTGGTAACACACATATTATATGTAGATATAAAAAATATTTTCTGTCAACAAATTTTTTATTTATAGTTTGAATTAAAGTTTAAAAATTTGAAGAATTAAAGAATTCAATATATTTATATTAATGTAGGTACATACTTGGCAAATAAGATAAAACCATATACATACCTATATGACTGAGGTTTCCTATCATAACGGATTGGCTTAATATATATTTGTTGCAATGAAAATTGAGTGAAAGATTAATTTTTAATTTCTATACAATTTGTTTTTTCAGTACATCTATACCTTTTTTAATAAAATAACATCTAAAATATTTTTTCATTTATTTAGAACTTTTATTATAACGTTATAATATTTTACTAAAACTACGTAGATGAAATTGAAAAAAAAATCCAGTTGAAAAAATAATCCAAAAGAAGCTACAACAATTTCCGGGACGAATTTTTTTGTCTGGATTGCATATAAATTTCAGGGACATTAGCGTACAAGTAGCAGAAAAGAAAAAGGTTAAAAGAAAAAGGTTAAAAGAAAAAATTGTCTCAAAGTCAAAAACATAAAATGTCAAAAGAAATTATGCTGAAAATTATTCATATCATTTTAATTTGCGTGAATCTATAAATATAAATTCTTGCATTAATAAAAATGTTTTAGAATATAAAATAATATGCTTGACTTTAACAAATATTCGAATTTTTTTTTGGTACCACATTAAATGAAATTTTTGAAAAAAAAATTATAAAGTCATTCAACTGGAGACGAACAATAAACATATAGTTTTTTCAATCAAAGAAAACGTACTTAAGTTTATAGGTGCCCCGATAATGTTGAAAATTTTATACCTATTTAGTTTGCTATAAATTATTTCTTCTTAGCTATTTATAATGTGTATACCTAGTCAATGAACTATTGATATGTAAGTTATTAAAGTATTATTAAGTCCTCGCCACAAAAAAAAATAAATAAAAAGCCTCAGGTAAGAGGTTATTCTTTGAAGTTTATTTGTATAAGTAGATATCTAAATTAGTTACAAAATAAATAGGTATAGGTATTAGTTGTACTTTATTCGCATGATTAAAATAAATAAATCAATTGAACCGAATAGTGTAAAATAATTTTAAAATTAAGTTATTTCAGAAAAGGGTTAATTTTCATATCGAAACAATGAAGTAATAACAACATAAACGCACTTCCTTGATTTTAAAACCAAATAAGGATGTAGTATAACTTAATTTTTTTCATGTATTTTCATGTATACTTAATTGACCATCCTTTAGATTTAGGTATTTTATGAAATTATTTTAATACTTAATGATAAAAGTTTGGAAATAAACTAATAAGTGTAGGTATATATTATCATCTCTTTTATCATACCTTAGCTTCGTTTTTTTCTTCTAGTGAACTTGCAAATACTCAACAAATTTGTTTTTGTTAAACATTCAGGTCTAAAAGGTGGCACTCCGAAATAATTTATACGGACATAATTTATACGAGAAAAACGACATTGTTCATACGATAAATAATGTGCGGTTGGTCAGTGGGATTTGCGGCTGGCGCCACATATATTCTAGTTATTTATAGATATAGAGTTATAGATAATATTAAAAAAGTCAAATGTATGTTTATGAACTAATTGAATTAATGGAGTCTTTTTTCGAATTATCTTGTGGCCGAAACGGTGTGAAATACTGAGAAAGAGGTGAGAATCAGCACGCATGCATCACTAATGTAAATAGGCCGAATAAAATTTTCAAAATCACAAGATATTAATTTTATTGATATTAATTTATTTTATTTTTGATAAAAAGAACTTTTTAAAAATATTTCATAATTATTAAGAAATCTTAGTTTATTTTTTTCTAGAACCTGAAATAAATGCACTATCTAATCTCAAAATAATTTTATTATGAAAAGGTGAAAGATAAACATTAATTTACTTTATCTGATGGTGTCACAATTCAGAGTTTGGAATTCTTTGCAGTTTATTTTTTACATTCAGATCAATTAGCCTGCGACCAAGTTTACGAAACATTCCTTCAAAAATTACTTTGCGTTCGTAGTTGAGACCAAAGCATTATTGTTTCGTCACAAAATATTCACATTTTCAAAACACATTGCAAGCAATGAAACAAAATGAAAATTTGTACCAATATGAAACAAAACATATTTTAATCATTGTGAATATCTAAATTCACAATATCTGTTTGACGACACACCACACAATACAATAAACAGCTGACTGTCAAATTTTTCTGAAATTTTATACTTTAAAAAAAATTTGTCTTGTTTCTTGTTGTGATTTTGTAAACATAAAAATAATTAAAATTAATATAATTTTTTTTAATTAATTCTAATATTGTTTAGTATTATTTTATACGCAGAAAAAACAATTTTGAAAAAAAAACAATATTGTTTTGATATTTTTCAGGTGAGAATAAAATTTAAAATTATTGATTTTCATTTCATTTATCTCTACAAATAAATATAGAGGATATTTTTTTTTTATTCATCAAGCAAGGCATTATTTTGCTGATATTTTTTTTTTCTTCGAACGAAAGTATGAAAAGTAATTGTTAAAATAATATTTCTGAATATATTAAACTTTGATCAACTTATTTAGGTCATGTCTTTCAAGTACTAATTGTTACAAAATACAATTTTGCGAGAGACGACGACGTGGAAAAAATTATACCTAGGTATTTTTAGGTACCTTCCTACCTAGTTAATGTAGGCATTTAGATATAGTAATAAGCCTGTAGCGTCATAGTGCAGGAGGACGTCGGTTATATTATGTTTGTAGGAGATCAGGTATTTTTTCTTTTTTTTTAAAGGCAGGAATGTTATTCTGTAAGCCTCAAGTTCAAAGATGAGGTACCTACGTTGAGCAAAAGGAAGACAATAAATTTATTTGATTCTGGTTACTAAATGTTTATTTAAAAAAACTTGAACGGCTGGAAAAACTGAAAATGGTGAATAGATCTATCAAGAATTCAAACTATAAAATTTCGGTACGCACGCACCTATATAATATCTGAAAAAAAAAGGTTAAAAGCCATTATTGATATTTAACTTTTAAGTGTAATCGATAAATGTCAAAAAATATGATATTGAAATTAAATAAATCATTGAAAATATAGCAAATTAGCAAAAGTGCTCTAATGTGATTTAAAAAGGAAAAAAGTACTGATTTTATTGAACATTTTATTGATAATAATATTTGTGTACATTGTACTTACATATTAAATGTGCATTCACTATTTATTTATTAATTTTTTATTTCCACCAGATCATGTTTACTCAAATTATTTTACCTTACTTAATAAAGTAAAATTATGTAGTGTATTATGTTTACAGTACAAACATATTCGGAGCATAAAATAACAAATTTAAAAATATGGAAACTGGCATAAGTTTTTAATGGTAACCAAACAAGTTATACACTTAAAAGCATTTTCATTTTTAAATTGGATTCAAAGAAACTTTTATGCGTCATAAAATCCAATCTGTTCGAGTTCTTACATTGTTAAAATTCCATCATTTAAAAGTGAATTAATTCAAACCATAATGAACTTTTTTTTTGTAATTCTAAATAAGATTATAAATAACAATAAAAGAAATATTATCTATGTACATTATCGCTTTTTTTTAATAAATTTTTAAATGAAAAAAATAACTTTTATGATGAATGCTTACATTATTACCAGATAACGGTATGAAAAATTCATTCTAAGAACTTTACACAAATCGAACCCTAAATATCTTAAATTCTATACTATCTAATGTTTTATTCAATAATTCGTAAAAAAAAAAAGTGCAATTTTGTAAGCAAATAAAATTTCAATTTGCAGTACATTCAGTATTAATGTAGTTCTGTAATTTTTTCAGTCAAATACTTGATAACGTTTTTCATAGAAATGCAGTAAAGTAGTAAAAAAACTCTACTAAAAAAAAAAACAAATATTAACATCAATAAAATAAAAGTATAAATAAGTAAATTTTTTTCACAAATCAAATAAAACTATTTCTAAATTTATTGAAATTGAATATAATGATAACGCTGTTATCTCAGTTCCAACGTAAACATCATAAAGAAATTAGCTCTTATCGATTGTCGTAGTTAAAAAAAAAAAACCTACAAATATTCTATAATATTTTTGACAAAAAAAGCTCAGGTGTGTTTAGTAATCAAAACATTTGGAACTTCAAAGCTTAATTTACAAGTTTTTTTTGAACACTTTTAACATAAACTTATTTAAAGTATTAATAATCACCAATCGAATTTTATAATTATATATACTTAGTTAATGTAGTACACTTATAATGATAACTTTGTAAAATTATTATCTAGCTGTTACTTTTTTTTTTTTAATAAATATACCTACTTAGTTAAAAGTTAAATTATTCAGGTTTTCGGTAATAATTCAAATTTATAAATTATTTTTACATCTTTAATATAATTTCACATATTAAATAAAATTCGTAAATCTACTTAATAATAACAATAAAATTGAAAAAAAATAAATTGTAAATTATAATATAATAAAAAAGTAATTAGTATAGAAATAAATTAAAAGCAAAAGTGTGTTTTTTTTTGCATAAATATACATAAACATAAAATAAAATAGTTTAAAGGTTTAATTTTAATGTTAATGTGTTTTTACCTATCTTGTGTTAACATTCGAATATTAAACACCTAATAAATAAAAAAGTTCATTAGATCAACATTTAAATAAAAAAAGCAAGGGATGCCTATTATGTCCAATTGATAAAAACATAAAGAAATTAATTCGTAGTTTAGTATAATAACAGTGTATATGAAAAAGTATAGTTTTAAGAGCTTTTTTTGATAAAATAAAAAATTTGTATGAAGTTTCATATAAAACTATTATTACATATTACATGCTAGGATCGAAATTTTCAAGAATGGATAGAAGTTGTACTTATAAATTGAACTACGGGAAATCCAAAGGTGCTATAATCGAATAAGAATAGATAGAAGTTGTACTTATAAAGTGAACTACGGGACAGTGTGTAATTATCATACACTATTATTATACTAAGCCGACGAGCTTAATGTTTATTCAATTAAAATTATAATTCTCTTACCTAACTTATTGTATGTTATATTGTATATAAACGGAAAGTCCATTGAGGGCAATTTAGAGAAAAAAAAATATTAATGGGTTATAAATTATAATTATAAAAAGAAAATAAAATATGAATTTTTTTTTTTAAATTCTAAAAAAAGAAAAGTTACATTAATCCCAAATTTTTTAGAAAATAAATTTATAATGTTAATATGGTTAATGGTTTATGCGTGAGTTTCTCATTTCACTTACCTTTTGGAATAAACTAAATGATTATCGAACTGAATAATATATACAAAAGAAATTTTTTTACGGAATACAGCCACGACATATATTTAACTCCTTCCTCATAACTATTAAACATTCTTTTCTCAGCACACATTTTGGGCATAGAATGTGATAGGAATTCAAGTAAGAACTCAATATATTAATTGTTGAATTTTAATATTACATTACATTTTATATTCAACAAATAATTAATAACAAAAGAATTAAATTCTAGAGACGCACGCAACCTTTTAAAAGCATACAAAAGTTATGCAAAAACTCAGGCATGTCATTAATTACTGAATATTCGGCAAAGTTGTAGCACTCAATATAACTGTAGGCAGATAATTATTTAAAGGTATTTTGTTGATCTTTTCCCAAGTTTTCACGAAATAAATATTTTTATTATTGTACAATATTGTAAATTGGACGGTTTCTGCGATTGGAGCTTCTTCAAAAATCAAGCTAAACACTTTTAAAATATTAAAAACGTTCTTTCTTTCTTTCATCCAATTTAAGATCTTAAATTTATTTCGAGAAAAAAAAAATTAAGATCAAATTCATTTCGAATATTGAACATTACACAACATGATATCTTTCTTGGAGAAATAAGAGAACATTAGAGGGAATAATTTAATTTTATTTTTAAATTCACTTATTATGTGGAAAATTTTAATGATTTCACTTTTTTCTTCTTTCAGTTTTTTTTTTTTTATTTTGCAAGAAACATTTTAATGAGAAATTGTTTCCGTTTTTTATTCAACATTGAAATTAATAAATTTCTCAATATCAACATCAAACGTCTTCCATCCTTTTTAAATATTTCAACATAAAATGACAAATTCACAAAGTAAGTTTCCATCAGTAAACGTACCATGCAATCTTTATGTACATCCATGGACTGAAAGCTGTTGGAATTCAATTGCTGGACTTATTTTACAATCATTTGAACATTCTGTTAAAGTTTACACAGCAGTTTATATGGTAAGTAAAAGAAAATAGTGCTTAAAGTGCTTATTTATATATTCTTTTATTTTTAAATTAACTGCAGAAGTCCTTGGTTTTCTATCTTGACCATCTAGGTGGAAATAAAAGTACATATACTATAAAAACAATATTTAGTCTTATATTTAGATTGCATTGCTGAATAAAAATATTGAATGAAACTAATAATAAATAAATTAAAAAATAGTATACACTTAGAAGTACTCTATAGTAAAATGCAGTTTTACAGTAAGAAATTTAAAATAAAATATTTTATTATAGCTCTCTTTACTTATGCGTGGACGTATTCCAAATTTACAAGATTTGAGGCATACATTTTTGGGTATCTTACAATCAACTGGATTTCTGATGACAAATGCTTTTTCATACTTAATGTATGCGTGTTTTTTTCGCAATATATTGGGTGGTTTTTATTATTGGACAGTTGCTTATGCTCCATCATTTTTCGCATCTCTGACGGCTATTTTGATTGAGCGGCCGACTAGAAGACCATTGCTCTGTTTATATGTGGCAAATGTGGCAACAGAAACACTGTGGAGAATGGCAGTTTGGAGAGGATTGGTTCGTCCAATTCCAAATGGACAAGCAATAATTTTTGGTATAAGTAGCTCCATATTATTATTATTTTATCGATTGGGTTTACACAAGTCTTATGCAAAGGATTCGTTATTCAATTTATGTCGATTCGTTGTTGGACGTGATGAAGAAGGAGCCAAGGATCTGCCGGATTATCAATTACCACATGCAGATACAACATCAAGACAATCTGATAGGTTAAGGGCTAATAACAGTCAATTGAGTAGCAATAAATTTGGAAAATTTTCAAAATTAGTTACATTATATTTTGAATTTTTGAAAATAATTAAAACTTTACCCAAAAATAAATCATGTCCACATAATAACAGTTGTGTTTATTATTCATTACGTGGTGGTGCTAAATTATTTGGTGTTGGTGTTGGACTACAAATTGCATTAAAGTTAACATTACAACTGAAAAAAATTATGCAATTTAAATTAAAATTTAGAAAAACATTAATGAATCAAAGTACATTGAAATTGGGATTATTTTTAGGTGGTTTTTCATTTTTATACAAGGTGAGAATAATGTAATTTGCAAAATTTATATTTTAATAAAATATACAAATAATATTTAAATAATTAGTAAAAGTATAGTAATATAAAGTTTTAACACTTATTAATATTATTTTTATAAATTTTATATTTTTGTTGCTATGTAAAATAGAATAAATATGTATTTAACAAAACGAGGTGTAACTTCCTTGAGAATGTTATTGTTATTAAGATTAAAAAAACAATTTTTAATGTGTCAAAATTTTACTTTAAAGCTTCAAATAATACTAAGTTTTTTTTATTTAGTTATTTATTTATTTATTTTTAATTTTTGATTAAACAAGTTAATTTTTTTCTAGTCCATGTCTTGTACATTAAGACATATCGCTGGTTATGATCATCCAACTTTTGCAGTACCAGCTGCTATGATAGCCAGTTGTGCATTCAATTATTATCCAGATACAACAATAGCACTTTACGTTCTTTGGAAAATGTTACAAGTAAATAATCGAATTATCATTAATATTTATTTTAAGAAACAGAGTTTTACAATTTGTATTGTGGTTGGACTATATATTACTCTTAAATTAAAAGTAATATTTTTTGACTTTCTGATTTTTAGTAGAGATTTTTTCCTTTTTACGTCTAGCCATTTGTGTAAGTAGTATGTTAAGCGAAAAATTTGGTTTAAAATAATTTCATTCTATTGATCAATTTTATTTATATACCCGATAAAAAACTTGAAAAATATACAGAATTTTTTATTACAACATTAAAATTTATTATTAGTCGAATAAAAAAAATGCATAACTCGATTTACACATTTCAATCAATATTAAAAAGAAATTTCTGAAATAAATCTAATTATTTCTATGAATATAATAAATTATAAGCTGTGTATGCTTTTATTTTCAGATATCTTACAATATTGGTATCAAAAAAGGCATTCTACCTGAAATTCCAGGATTCACTGTCTTATTATATTGTGCGAGTACTGCAACATTATTCCATGCAGCAGCATTAGAACCCCAAAATTTACGACCTAGTTATTGGAAATTTCTCAGTTCGATTTCCGGGGGAAGGTAGGTTTAAAGGCTTATGCAGTCTACAATATGAAAAAATATTAATAATATATTATTTTGATTAGAGTTTTGCACATGGATCGAAGACCATTTGACGGTTGGGGTTTGGATGCACATAAACATGCCGTTGAGGTTATGAAAGCAACTGGAACTTTTAATGCACCCGTTAATTATGCTTTTAGTTGATTTCTATTAAAATTTGGTATTAATGCTTTGGTTTGATAAATTATAGTTTTTATATAAATTATTTTTTTTTAATGATTATAAATAAGAGAATAATTGTGTAATTTTATGATAATTTATAATGTTTTTTTATTATAAATAAAATAAGTTGAAAAAATGCATATTCTAAGGTGCTAGATTTGATTCCAAATAAATAGCTTTATAAAATTTAACAATTCTTGTAAATGATTTTTGTATATGTAGGTTCATATTTCAAAGAAATATTCATAATTACGTTAAAATAATTCTCCTGCAGTTGTAAATCCTTTGATTAATAAATTATTGACATAAATTTCGTAAATTAATTGTAAATATTTTAATCGTAAATAATATTAAATTCTAAATTTCTTACATCATAGTTGGGATTAATTAATTTTAAACATTTAAATATCTTAATAAATTTTCCGATCTAGATAAACAATACAACTTATATTGTTATTTCATATTATTTAGTCATTTCCTTTAAAGTATTTACTAGACGAAAATTTAAAAATCGAATTTTTGCTAAGTATGTATTTAAAAATTTATCTACTCTGCAAAATTTTAATTTAGAATTAATTCAGCAAAAATTTAAGTATACCCTTTTTTTGTGTCTGACTATGTCAGACATTTAAATTTATATCGTATAAAACCACAACAAAAAAAAAGTTCCTTTTTCCAAAAATTATCCCAAATGATATAAAAGCAAAAAAAAAAAAGTTTCAAAATTTGGTTACCAATGTTATGTATGACCTTGTAAGCAGTTTTTATTCTTGTTGTGGAGAAAAAGGGATAAATTACTGGTAAAATAATTTTTAACAGAGAATATTTATTTGTTAGATCCCAAAATTCTATTTCTAAATTATTTCACAGTCGTGTTCATAAATGTAGCTGCAAACTAAATACAGATTAGATTAGAAAAGATAAAACTAAAATTATACTTTTGGATGTTAGCTTGAAAACGAAATATATATTATTATTTTTTATCCAGAATCTCAGTACTTTTTTTTAAGAAGCTTCTAAATTGAATTTTCGTTGTATTAAAATTTTCAAAATTTTCAGATTTTTCAAGGTTTTTAATATCAAACAAATCTAACCTGATAATAATGCTCTTGCATGGGGTGAAAAATTAATTCGACCAGATGTTCTGCATGTTACTAGTTCTTTCGTACAAATAATGCTAATTTATCATTATTATTCGTTTGCCTATCTCAGAAACTTTTTTCGATTAGATATTGGGTCACAAGATCGCACTAAAATAAAAACTTTTTTTCGGAGTTCTGTGTGTTTTATCTTGAATACAATAATTCCATATAAAATAAAAAATTCACTAATCGAATATTTCATCAATTTCTCAAATCAAGAAAGGTCTGAATTTAAAATTGAAAATTGAAATTCTTAAACAAAGAAGAAAGAATTTATTATAAAAATTATATTTTAACCAAGAATTAGAATCTATTTAAAAGTTAAATTTTCTCGCCTTCAATAATAAAATTTCAAAATTTTAGAACAGCACAATTTGTTCAAGTATTTCTTTTCTATCAAATGATTATTTTAATTTTAAAGGGAAGAAAAACCCAAACATTATTTTAAATATTCATTATCCTTGAGGCATAAAGTAAAAAGTTTATAAATTTGTATATGTGGTAAATTATTATTATTATTTTTACGGAAAAATAGAAATAAACAATATACTAGGGTAATGGTCCAGTTTAAAGGTGATACACAAAATTCTAGTTATACGTTTATAATTCTGTGCATAAAAATTATGGTATTGTTAGTGAACATCAACCTGTATTAAAATTATTCAAACTTTATATTTATCGGATTAAAATGATTGCAATTTTCAATTCAAAATAGAAACTAGAAAATTAATATTGTTAAATAAATTTCAGTTTTCTTAACATTTCTAGCCAAAATTTATGATATTCCCCTAATTGAAAAATTACTTTTAAAAAACTTATTGCTGAAATGTATAACTTTGCTTTGATCCTTTTTAATCATTCTCTTCAGGAAAAGGAAAGGAAAATTATATTTTTCTTTTTTTCAGTATATCTTCAAATTATATAGATACATATACCTAAATGTATTTTAACTACAAATTTAAGGTTTTTTATAAGAGAAAAGGGTTTTGTGGTTTTATTTGATTGAAGAAAATTTATATTTTTAAACTTCAATTTTAGGGTTAAAAAATTATAAGCGCGTTAATATGAAAATATATGTTTAAAACGGTTTATTTTGTTTTTTTTTTTTAAGGATACAAATTTTCCATATTTTAGTTTTCAACATAAATATACGATACATATTCTATTATACGTATATATTATGTTTTTGAAAATTTTGTAAGCATCCTTAAAATCATTTTCCACTTCAGTTAACTTTATTGAAATTATTAAAATATATTTTTATCGTAAGTTTATTTTAAATCAATAAACTATTTTAGATAACACGAAAATTGTTTTAATGTTTTAATTAACCTTTTTTGGTGATGTAAATTTTAATGACTCAGCTTTTTGTGGAATTCGAGTTGAAAATAAAATAAAATATATCAAATTTTGTTGCTTGATGATTAATAAGCCAAGCTGAAAACCACAAATATTTTTCAATTAAGAAATAAATGAGTGAAAATAAAAACTAAAATTCTGTATATAATAATAGAATTCTTGGTATGTGTAGAAATTTTTTAAGAGAAATGGAGTAATTGAAGGCAATGAGTTTTGATTTGATAAGTATGTCTACCAAGACTCAATGAAACCGTAACACATTTCATATATTCAGTCCAAATTTTATTTCTTCGAAGGCAAAGTTTTTAAAAATAAAAAATAATTTATACTATACGTTAAGTAGGTAGTCGCATTCAGAATTATATATATTGTGTATTGCATAAGCCTACATATTTAGTAATTACTTTTAAATATTAATTCATTGACATTATAGGATCTTAATGAGTAATAAATAAATAATAAAAAGATTATAAATTGTAAAACTTCATTCACTTTATTGTATAATATTTTATTTATACATAATTACAATAATTTTCAAACATAATAAGATATCATCATAATATATATAATGCGTTAAAGTTGCGTGATGTTATATGTATGTGCACATAATGAAAATGTTTTTTTTTTTAATAAAATTGTTAAATACCTATCAACTTCTATTTATTAATTTATATGTATTTACTCGGTCAATGATCACTTATTTATTTTACATCTTTTTTAAAACTTATTATATTTTATTATCTTAATAAAAAATTCAGTTCTAATTAGTTTCATAGTTTAGTATTTCCATTTTTATATTTCATAATTTTTTTTAATATATTTTTCGAAATTTTTAGAATCTACTTTATTAACTACGTTTATTTTTTTTTTTTTTTTGATTTTTATATATTTAAGTTGTACTCTGTCCAGACTGATGTCCCATTATTACAACAATCATAGTAGTTTTAAATGAGATAAATACATATATAAAACTTTTGTTTTTAATTAAAAAATAAATATTTATAAAAATAAAAATAGCATAAATCTTCCAAATATATATATCATTACTGGTTATATTACGTCTCAAAAAATATCCATAAAGTTCCATATTTAAAATTAATTTGTTCCTCTCTCTCTTATTGTTTTTATTTTAATTAATATATTAATTTTGTATTTATCAAAATTTACTACATTTATTATGTAAATATGTAATTGAATTTTAATTCATATTAATTTTGTTAAATAAAGTTATTTTGAATTTTCATTATATATCTACTTGGTGCTTAAACAAAATAAAAAGAAATTTCCAAATGAAATTTTGTAATCCATAATAATTTTCTTATTTTTATGTATTTAATTTTATGTAATTTAATGTGTGATTTCAATTAAAACAGCTTTTCATATATATGTACAGTTTTCTCATCCTTTTATTTTAAAAATTTTTTTCTTTTTTTTTATTATTATTTTTTGTATGTTTTTAATCTTTTTTAATAGAACATCTCTGCAATTTAATATCCTTAAAAAATAATAATCTCCCTTTTAATTTTTTTTTTTATGTATATTGTATGTTGTAGGTATATATCATTTTTATGTTTATATATATAGAAAAAAAAAAGTTAACAAGAAATGTATGAAAAATATTTTCATTATGTTCATTTTTAATGGTCGGTCCCGAGAAGATTTTAATGAAATTGCAATTCGTTAAAATTAAAGTGAGCACATGAATGAATTCACATGAGAGTGTAATATGGAAAATAAGATTAAAGTTAATTTTAATGTGTAATATTCTTTTAGTAAAATCATATTTTAATGAGTTCTTGAATATATATAGGCGTTAAACATATTTTTTTTTTCTATTTTTAATTTTTTATTATTATTATTATTATTAAAATATATTAGAATTTTATGTTGAATAAAATTATTCACTCAGAAATCTCATTTTTTGTTATAATTTTTGCTCTACAGTGCAGGGTAAATTATATTCTAGAATTTATATATTTAATTTAATTTTTTTATTTAATATTTTCGAAACAATTTAAAATCATGAAACCTAATGGAAGCGACTACTATTCTATACATAATCTTATTTAAAAGTCTATATAATTCTATCTTTAATAAATTATTTTATTAAGTTTATACTTATAATTATGTATATATTTTGCAGCAGATCTCTTTGAAAAAAGCCATAATGATAAATATCTTTATAATTTAATAGTATTATCAATATTAATATATATTTTTTTTTTTTTTGCACAAATTCATTTTAGTTTGTAGAAATTTAATCAAGCAAAACCAATTTATCCTTTCTTTATTTTCTTAAAATATGAATTCAATAATAATAATGATTTTTCTCTTTTCTTTTTTTTTTTTGTGAACAATTTCCAAATTCATAAAAAAAAAAAAAAAAACTATTATCAATTTAAGGGATAGATGTTACTTTCAACTGTGACCATATTATATATATATATACATATATAGTTTTTTTCATCATAAGGTTTCCCTTTTTTGAATATCCATATAAATTATTATGATCCATTTTGATTGATTATCAATTTCAAAAAGTAAATTTACTGAAAGAATAATTTAATATTTTCTTCTTTTTTTTTTTTCTAATATCGAATAAATTTAATATAATTGAGAAAAGAAATTGAATATATACATGTATAATATTTATATGAACGTATATAAATAGCATATATATTAAGATGGTAATTTAAAAATAGCTCAATAGAGTTATGACGTCGAAATAGTTGGAAGAGTAGAATATAGAGTAGTTTCTTCATACAAAATTGTTTGGATATGTGTATTGAAAATTTGATATTTTGGGACTTTTCTATATAATCTAAGTAGTATAAAGGATTTTTCTAAATGGCAAGAAATACTAGCAATAAAAGGAATGTTAAAATATAAACATGCTTTTAAAAATTAGTAATAATTATTACCTAAATATTAAAAAGTTAAAACAGGATCTCTATGTTTATGATCCTTATATAATTCTTATAATTTTTAAAGCTGTTGCTACATTAATTAAATAAAATTTATTATTTATACTATATTTAATACTAATGTTTTTTTTCCTTTTTTTAATTTTTTTTTTTTTTAAAGAATGAGAAATTTTTTCACAAAGCTATAACTCTTACCAAAGATGTAATAAATTGTTAATTTTTTTTTTTTTAATGTAAAAAAACTAAAAACATAAATCATGTTTTAAATGTGTTTACTTGGTTTTAAGAACTTTATCAAAGCGCAATGACAAAAAAATAAAAAATAAATGTAGCTATACAAAATTATAATCCAGATTGAATTCTTTTAGCAATTATAATGTTGTAAAGGATTTAGGAATTATATATATTGAGTGTACTGATTTAACATCCAAGGATAGTAATGTAGAAGAAATAATAAATTTTTTATAAAGTTAGAAAAAAAAAAAATCATCATGCACTTTTCTTCTACGTTTTCTATAAATCCTTTATTTTTCATAGAAAACATTGTCATGTTAGACGAAAGATAAAAACTTTTGTTCATTCTTATTACCTTCATAATACATTTGAAGGAAAATATTTTAGTGATAAATTAAAAATGATTCGTAACATCGCTTAAAGTGAACTTTTTCTTTATGAATTTCTCAATTTTTAGTTATATAATACTGCATATGTTAATACTTTAGAGACATTTGGATTTGAATTTTAATAAATTTTAATTTACCATAATAATATATATAAATATAATATCTCGTATCTTTTAGTTTTAAAGTTTGTGCAAAAAAGATTCTAACAACTAGTAGAGATCGGTGTTATAATAAACGCAGGGCATCGAACTTTTCATCTTAACTACTTCTGTAAACTGTAATATTATGCCTTTTTGTATAATATTAACTTCGTTAGCTTTTACAGCTTATTACGGGTCCGCGCAATAACTCATCGGTACTTAACTCATCGGTCGATTTTGGATAAGTTATATCCATTTTAACTCATCCGAAAATTGGCCGATGAGTTATATCCTTTGGAATGACATAACTCATCCAACTCAATGCTTATTTGTGATTTGTGACAAAAACTTGGGTATTTACTCATTGGCCGATAAGATAAATACATTACATTTACCGACCTGATTGGCCCCATTTTTGTGTTAGCAGTATTGGGAGTGTCCCAGAACGCGAGAAGGGGGTGGAGGGGGCGCCGCAAATCCCACTGACCAACCACCAGCCCGCCCGCCCGCAGCCCTCACCCTCCGCCCCCTTTTCTCGTTCTGGGACACTCCCTCTACTGCTAACACAAAAATGGGGCCAATCATCGGCCAAGGAATAAGTACCGTAGTGTTTGTCACAAATAAGCATTGAGGTGGATGAGTTATGTCATTCCAAAGGATATAACTCATCGGCCAATTTTCGGATGAGTTAAAATGGATATAACTTATCCAAAATCGACCGATGAGTTAAGTATCGATGAGTTATTGCACTTCGCCCTTATTACTAGTAAGTAATTTGATTACAAAATATAAATATTAAGCTATTTTTATATTGCAACATTGTCGAACTCCAATATAATTGATTTATGCATGCTATATTCATTCTATAAAGATATTTCTGTATATACTATGATAAGTTAATTATGTAAAAAAAAAAAAGAAGAATTTAACAAAAAATATAAGTTTTTATCGTTAGTTAGTTCATTAAAAAAAAAAAAAACTCTTCTATAATGAGAATATTCAGTGGTTTTGAAAAATATAGGTAATTGATGTCAAAATAATTTACATATTTAATAGATACATTACTTATATTTGAGCATAAATAGGTATTTTATGTGGTAGAAAAGTTTTAACAACATATCAATTTCTTATATTGAACATACGTGTCAAATTTTTCTTGCATTTTAGAAAAATGAAAACGAAAAATACTTACTTATACAAAATACATACATATGCATATGTGACTAAGAAAGGTAAGAAACATAAGAATGATGAAGAACTTAGAAAGTTTTTCTTATATATTAAGATAAGCACATCATTTTTTGAAATATGAAGTGAAAAATAAAGTTTTTCAAGAGTTCGATAAGAATGTGTTATTGAACGATAAACATGAAAAAAAAAAATTTTATGATATGTTGTGTATATATTTATAAAATTATATGTAGTACACATAATTAGGTTTACATACATATAATTTTAATCATTTAAAGTTAGATATGGGTTTATTATGAAGAAACTTTGATAAATAAGTATACACATATTTTAAATTTTGTAAGAGCTAATAATTATTTTATCTTATGATAAAGTTTTCGCAAAGCCTAGTAAACTAAGTAATAACTATGTTTATACAAAAAGGAAATGATAAATACATATTTACAAAAATTTAAAAATAATAATTAGTATACTTACTTAAAATTATCAGCAATGTTATTTATTATAACTTTTTTAGCAATAGGAATAATTTTAATTTTCAGTAGATTTGATTCAGTTATATAGTTTATACACTACGACTATATAATTAAAACATGTCTTAAATGAGTGTAACCCTCAATTTAAATTCGTGTTCACTCCATAAAATAAAGAAAACATATCACACGAACGATGCAATCGATGTTTTTTTTCTTCTAATTTTTTGACATAAGCAGGATGTAGTTTAATTGTCTGAATATACTTTATATATTTTATTAGGTTAAACTGATTTAACACTGAATTAATTAAAACACATAAATTATTTTTTGAAATAAAATGGAATTTAGCAAACTTTAGCTTACAAATTTATAGTTAATTTGACTTTTTTTTACATAAAAATCTAAAAACTATAACATATTCAACATTATTAATTGTTTTATTTTAGTTTTTTATACACTCAAATATAAGAAAAAAACAAATTAAAAATCTTAAGAATTTATGATACGAAAAGAAAATCTCACATATAATTAGTGAAATAAAGATATTTACCTAATTAAAATAAGAATTTTTTTTTAATATAACATAATACCATATTCAAAATTATTAAATTTCATATTATTAATTTTAATGGAATTGTGTATAGTATATACAATTAAAAGTTATTATCCCTCTAAAAATGCAATTTTCTTATAATTATTTATTTGTTAAATATACTTTGTTAAGATATACCATTTAATTTTCCTTAAAACTATATTATTTAAAATTATAATTGTATGGGGAAAAAAATTTTAATTTTCTTGAACAATGTTTTAGTTTGATAATTATTTTAAGCACAACCTTAACATTAATAAATTTATATTATTTTGACGACAGGATGATTTTGATTAATATAATTGTTAAGGCAATTATTTTATTAAAGAAATTACTAGATTGGACTAGAATATCTTAAGAAATTTGAGCAAATAATAATTTTAAGATCATAGTGGAATACACGTAAAATAATTGCATAAAAGAAAAAAAATTATTATAAACGAGATATTATAAACGAGATTATCATGCATTTCTCTGACAATAACGAAAACTAGTTTCGACATCCGTTTAGTTTGCTAATTTATTGTGTGGAGAACTACATAGATGATCTGTATCTAGGTGCCAATGTATGTAGTTTAAAATTGAAATTTGATATACATTGTCAAATATTAATAGAATCTCAAATTTTACATTCAGTTTATTTAAATAACTTTTAATATAACTAAAATTTTTGGTTCGTCGTTGGGGAATTTTTATATGAAAATATTTATTATATTACTTGTGTAGATTTTTATGTGAGCATCATTTTTTTAAGCAATGGAAAATATTCGTATATAATATATATTTATAATTTTTATTAAGTCTTATAATATTATATACTGGCTTACATGAGTGTTTTATATGGAAAAATTTAATAAAATAATTTCAATGAGGTTCTGTTCTAATACTATTTTCATCCATATTCGATTTCCAGTTTTTGTACATATTTTTAGGTTTTTTAATAATAAGTTAAATAGAGAACCACTGATCCATTGTTTGAGATCTTTTGTTAGATTATGGACATATTAATGTCACGTTTGAACCATCTTTTGAGATCCTAGAAAAAAAATATAATTTCATTGGAATGAATCCGCCTCCATAATTTTACATTTTACATTAATTTCTTGGAACTAAACATTTACATATGTTCACACTGTGTACCTTACTATACATATAGTGACAAAATAAAAATGTCAATATTTGACAACATCTGGTTATTCACAAATTTTTGATTTAAATTTTAATATTATATCATTATTATTGAATTAAGTTATATATAAATAATATATAAGTTAAATTCTATAATAAAACATCATCAATATTATAAAGAATCGAAATTTTTTTTTATTTATATATATAAAGCTGAATGATTGAAAAATGTGTTAAATCCATTTTTGAAAAACATAAAACCCTTTAATTCAATCAATTTTATTCAATCTCATATACATGTGTGTATTTTGTGATCACTTAACCCTTTAAATAAATTCCCATTTTATAGCCACAATCACGATTAAATGGAGATATTTCATCTTTAAAATAATCATATTTAAAAATAAAATTTTATTTATCCCTATTCAAAGTGATAAATCATGCTATTTAGAAGGATGAAATAAAAATTACATTTAACTATATTATATATATATGTATCTTTTGAAATATAAAATAAATAAAGTTCTATTAAAATATTAAAATATTTTATTTTCAAAAAATAAAATGTACAAATTGGAAAAATGTGAAAAAGACGTATTTATTTTGAAAATAGTTAAATTTTATATGTCAGAGAATAATTCATAAACTTTATTTGTATGACGATGATGATGTGCTAAAACATAATTATGTGTATTTTTTTATGATATTTTCTTGTATATTATATTATAGTTATAATTTTTTTTTTTTATTTTCCTGTTTTTGAAAACAGATATTAAGTACATATGTATTGAACATGTACGTATTTACGTAATTACATATATATATATATATATATATATATATATATATATATATATATATATATATAATGTATATATTTTATTTTCCAATAGAAGGTATCCAATATTTTACAAATTCATCACCCAAGTCATATATTTAATGGTTTCAAAAAAATCTTAAAAACATGCTCATAAAATTATTTATTGCTTAAAAAAATATACATAATCAAAGGACATAAAAAAATGTTTATGCTATATATTTTCCCTTTTTTTTATGCAAATTTTTGTATATAGTAAATTTGTTTGTGAAATAAAAAATAGAACTTAAAGGTGGAAGAAGATATACCTTATACATTATATAATACATGATTTTTGTCTTTTTAAAGTTAATTCGTAGATTTATGAAATTTTTGTTAAACTATGTAACTAAATACATTATGATGACAGCAATTTTATTTTATCAGAAGCTGTATTGGTAAAATGTTTGAATTCGCTTTGTTTATGCTGAATAATTTCTCAGTAGAAAAACTTTAGTATGTCAACGAAAATTATTGATTAATGCATATCAAAGTTGTTGAAAAATACACATTCGTTCTGTTGAATATACTATAATTTCCTATGAAGTTACAGGGTCCATAACGCCCATATGTTATTCCATTTTAAATTATTATACGTATGTTCGTTCGTATATGTATATATTTTGAAATGAGATGTTATTAGGTATTATTATTTTTTATTTCGAGCAAAAAAAATTCCATTTTCTGAAGTTACAAAAATTTTTTTTTCGTTTCATATACATAATATAAATATAATACCATAATATTCTAGCTTTCGATTGTAATTCTTCTTATGCTTTATTATACCAAAAATTGAGGCAGTCATATAACATAAAACTAGAAAAATTTTGATGGGCAATTTCATTTTTGGACACTCTTTAATGGTATATTTTAGATTTATTTGCACATAATATGTTAATATACAATGTACCAGTAGTATCCCAAAAATAGAATCAAAAATAATAAAATTATATGAAAAACAACCATTAAATATTCTTTATTTGCTTAAAAATGTAATAAAAATGGATATTGGATAGATAAGTTAAAATTTAATGTGAGTTTATTTCAAACGACAATTTTAATAATTCCAATACAAATACTTATTTCGTGGTTTTGGAAATTTAACAGGTTATACATATATTTTTTTAATGAACATTATACGATCATTGAAAAATCCCGAAGAAGAGAATTACAAATGAGACAACATATCAATGTCGAAAAGCAAAGTATATCGACAATTTTTGTATAATAAAAAACCAATTTCTTCATTTAGGATTACAAATCCTTGGATTTTGCATCTAATGTGAATAATTTATTTTTTGGCCACAAAATTGGTAATAAATTATATCCTTTTGATAATAAATTATATCATTTTCGAAGAAATATTCTGAGTTCTCGGGATTGTCGATTGCGAGGTTTCTTTTTTCATTAAATCGTTCCCGTAAAAAATTCCTAATCGGAAAACATGTCCTGAATAATTTAATGTAGATTCTAGATGTTCATAGTGTTTGCAAGTCAAAAAATTGTTAATCGTATGTCTTACTCTTAATCTTAATAGAATTATTAGAGGTTGAGTAAAAGATCTCATTATATTAAAGCAAAATGGTATTTATTTAGAATTTTATATGAAATACAAATACGATTTTTTAAATAAATGAGAATTTAGGGATTTTAATATAATTTTCTTTTCACATTTTTATTTGCTTTTATTTTTTATTATTTTGTTTTTTTATTTTTTAATAATTTTCGCTCCATCTTTATGTAAATTTTCTTTCAAATAATTTTTTTTTTTTAGAATTTGTAAGAACGAAAAAATATCAAAAATAAATAAAAAAAAATTAAAATGCTTTTATATATTTTTAAAGAATAGAAGATAATTTTTGTTTTTTAATTAAACCTTAAGTGTGAAATTTGTATTTGCTTTCTAGTTTATTATATAGTTAACAAACTTGCCAAACATATTTTAATTTCTTATAAATTATTATAAATATAATAATATTGTTGTTTAGGAAACTAACTAATATACGACATAAAGAATAATGTCTCGCTTAACATGGCTTACCAATGAAAATTTATAAATTTCATAGTTTATTTTATATATTTATTGAGTTAACAATGTATTGGAATTTTATAGGATCACTTTAATTATTTTAACCCTTTATTTTTATGCATATAATAAAAGCTTTTACATAAATTTGTATAAAAGGGAAAAAAAAAGTAACAACTTTTTCGCACCAATTTTGTTGTTACATTTTTTTTAAAAGATAATTTTACACTTCATCGAGCAGAAAATTTAATTTAATTAATTCCTTGCAGTTATTTTACAGTGTTGAATTTATTTTGATTGTAATAAATGTACATTGAAATATTACAGCCAATCAAATTATATTTTTGAATTATAAGGGTGAAATTTTTTTTTATTTCATGATAAATTTCACTTCTCATTAATGAAGAAAAAACAAAAAAAAAATACATAAAAACCAATCAGACATATATATAAAAATTTATTGTAATTTTTATCTTTGAAGAGGATTATTTTTATTTTTTTTAAATGTCGTACTCTATTAAATGCATTTATATATTTTCGATCAGACTTTTATAAAAGTGTAGATTAAATTTTTTTTCGACCTACTTATTTAACATTTGGTTCTTGGAATTGATATTTAATTTTGTTTTTTTTTTTGGGTTCACAAATAACAAACTGGGTTCTGATTTCAACTATATTGGGTTCAGTTTGGTTTTTAATCCTTAATTATTAAAATTTTTACGTATGGTATACAAACAACACTGCTGTTAGAAGTACATATAATTAACTTTGATGTAAACCCGAATACCGAATAGGAGAATAATATCATGATATAAATATATGATAATGACAATTTGCATATAGCTAACTACATCAGAGCGAGAAGAGACTACTCAGCAAAACTGAAAACAAAATAATAAATAACATTTCGGCTTTAACTTCTGGATCATATTATCAGTAAACACTATCATGTCTAGATTAAAATTCCTCTATGCCTTTTTCATTGGTTCAGGTTCATAACAATGCATAACTGCGGAATTATTAATATTACTTTTTCAAGATATATGTTTTTGTATGTACTTGTTCATAATAATAATTTTTCACCTTTTGAATGGAAAAGAGAAAAATAAATTATTATTACGATGAAAATTTGTATTGAAATCTTTGTATATCTATTGTTTTGAAAAGACTTTGATCTAGTGTTTTTTTTTTCGTGTTTCAAGAGGATTAATATAAATCTGTCAATTGAATCGATTTTGGTAAAGGGTTTTTCTTTTTATCATATGACAAAATATTATTAATATGTCAAATACATATTTATATTTTAATATGAAATCAATAGAATAACATAAGATAGAAATTATTGAATTTTAATCCTCGCATAGAGAATTTTAAAATAATTTTAATTGCTATTATTATTAACTCTTAGATAAAGTCCTGAGGTGTTTTATATAATTTTTATATTGATGCTTTATGTTTCATGTTAAATGATAATATTATTATATTATACATACGATAATAATGTATTTTTTTAATTATATACTCTTTTTATTAGATGCAATCTTTATTAAACCATAATACTAAAACTAAATCAGCATTATGTTTAAAGAAATTATTGTCAAATCAAAGTTGTAGGAACTGTTTTTTTTTGTTGTTAGAGGGATCTTCGGGATTTTTAATTCGTTTGAAGTACTAGCTATTTAAGGAAATAATCATTTAAAATATAATTTTTTTTTTATAATTATCTATGTGATATTAAAGAAACCTTTAAAATATAAATAAATCTCTTTCGTGTAGTACCTACGCTTAAAAATTTCAATGGTATCAGTTGGATTATATGGGGTTTTATTAGAAACTCAATGAAAACTTTTGATACTGAAAATTTTAATTAAATTCGCTGCTAAAATATTATTGAAAAATTGTATCAAACATTTTTTTTATTATGTGCTTTTATGTTCTGTGAATTTTTCTTCAGAATTTTGTAACTTATTAATAAATTTATTGTGAAAATTCTGTAGAAATTCTCCAAAAACCAATAACTCTAGATAAAACGATTTTTTTTTTTTTTTTTAGAAAATTTCATTTATAATAGAGTCAATATGGATGCTGACATCAATCTAGGTTTTTATTTTCTGAATTTTAAGTGTTTGGTCTTTGGTGTCATTATAGATTCAAAGGAAAGTTTAGATATAAGAAATTTATATATGTATTTCGACAGAATTCTGAAAAACTATATAGAGAATAACACATCTAAGCTTGATCCAACATGTAATTATCAAACATTATGTGCTGTATTAAAACTGAAATCATAAAAAATTAAATTCTCATTCAAAATTAATTTATTTTTTAAATACTTCAAATAAAATATTTTATATTTGCCACTTGTTGTATTACATTAAAAACTGATTTATTTTTATTTATATATTATAATGTTAGCTTTGTAATATTATTAAGTACATATTTTTCTTTTTCAATATGATATCGTTGTTTTATATTTTCCTTAAAATTTATCATTTTCACGATTACAGAGAAAAAGAAAAAAAATAATGCTATTTTTTAGACTGAGATTTTCTTCGAATTTAACTAGTTTAATTTAATATCGCGTTCAATAATAATTAAATTTGTATAATATTATATGAAGAAAATGTCATCGTTTTTTATGGCTTGATTTTATTACCACACACGTCGTGCTTTGACATCAATTTTATTGAATAAAAAAAAACATTAAATTTTTTTTCTTCTGAAAATGAAAATACATACGCTGTTACTGTTGCTGGTAAATAATAATAATAATAATTATTATGTTGTCTGTATAATAAAATAAACTTTATTTAATTAATTTTTATTATACTTTATATATACTTAATATTATTTTATATTATACATATATATGAGTATTTATTTTAGTATATAAAATGTAATAAAATATGTACATGTAGAATTTTAATTTAGAAATTTATGAAGTAAAAATATTACGTAAATTAATATAGATTACATGCTCAGGTGAATTCAATGATAATTAATTAAAATTATGCAGCACTGCATTAGAGCAATAACTTTATTTCTGCATACATAACTATGAAACGTTTTAATTATCTATAAAAATATTGAGCTAAAAAAAAGGAATTTAAGATAAACTCTAACATGATTTTGACAAAATAAAGAAAAATGTTTTAAAATAAATTCCGATATGATTTATTGAAAATTTAATAAATTTAAGTAAGGGCATGAATATAAAACTGCTTTAATTTGAAATTAAATAAAATTATTTCGTTTTGCAGAAAGCAGAAGCGTGTTTTTATTAACTTTAATATAATAGTAATTAGAGCTTTATAGGTTTGTTTCTACTGTCATAGAAGAATAAGTAATTGAAGGCAGAGATAAGAAGAAGAGATGAAAATCGCATTACTTCGTCAAAAAAAACATTATGTCTAAATGTCATTAGCTATTTTTCACAGACAGAAACAAAATTTATTTAGAATATTTTAAATTTTGTGCGTTTTAAAATATAATAATAATACGATAAATATAAATTATTGTTGATTACTGGAATTTTTCGTGGAATTTTTTTTATTTATCGAACTAACCATTAAAAATTTTAGGAATAACATAATTTCAATAATTTTTGAAATTTCCATTACAAATTAATTGTATATATTTATATATTTATACATTACCTTCCTATCATTACTATAGTATAATATACTAAACTATACTGTACTATAATATACAATTTTATACTATACTATGTATACTTAACTTTACTGTTCTATATTATACTAAAATAACTTAACTAAACTATTCTTTGTACTGAAAGAAAATTAATAATTTTTTAATTTTCGCAAAATTCCACATCATTTTCTTACACCAACGTCTACAATAATGAAAATAAAAATTAAAACAGCAAGCAAAAAAATAAAATAAAAATCAAGTGCAAAAACCATAAAAAACCGAATTTTAAAAAGTTGTAAATTCTATTTAATTTTTTCATATGGCTTACAACTTATGGAACCAGCTTGAAATAATTTCATTTAAAAGAAATTATATTCTTGTTGCTTCTTAATATTATTCTTCTGTGCTCCTATATAATTAAAATGTATGTTTGGATTGTTCAACAATTTTTTATACCTCCAAACTTCAATTCAATGATTTTTTTTACAAATTGTTAGATCAAACATGAACTTAATTAACTATACGCTCAACCATGTTGAAAATAGCGAAATCAAAATGAATGACGATTATAAAATATTAGAAACAAATACAGATTGTGTGTCAAATCATTCACAGGTGTGATTGCTTATAAACTCTGATATGAAATAAAATTTTATACATTGTATTCATAGAAAAATATATATTACTATAGAGAAATGTAGTTTATTTTATGAAAAAAAAAATCAAGAAAAACTTTCGATATTTTACTTAAAAAAAAAAAAAGATTTTTTTTATATAATATTATTTTTCTGCCTTCCTTCAGAACAGTAAAATGATACCGGCAGGATATCCTTTTTGAGGTCAAGTGAATACAAAAATACCTATGTATATACAATTTTACACCAAAATAAAAAGGACGTTGTCGTTAACTCAATAAAACACTATTGTTTCAAAAAAAAAAAATTAGTTATAAATGAAGCTTTTTTTTTTCTATCTGTTTTATTCCTGATTCGTTTACCGGAAACGGAAGTTAGATTTAGAAAGTTAATAAAGGCTGAAGTGCTTTGTTTTGTTATTTTTTTTTTTGTATCTTTTTTTTTTTTTTATTTTATCAAAGGGAAATTTAATTTAATTCTTTATCATCCTATTTTATTTTCTTGAAATAAAAGCAAAATTACCATCGGTTTAACTAATTTATATTAAAAGAAAAATGATTTGGTTTTTGTTAAAATGATGGACATAATTTTTTATATTTTGTTTATTAGATTTATATATAATGTATTTTTATATATATAGGTACACAGATAGAAAAAATATTTTTGTGACAGTTGATACACCGAAAAATCACAATCGTTCCTAGTAAACATTTTGCACACCACCACGCAAAATCACAATCGTTCCTTGTAAACATTTTGCACACCACCACGCCGCACTTTGCTGTGGTTATCTCATTACCCTAACAATTTTTATGTATAAGGTTGTGAGTTCGATTTCCACTAAAATTAGCAGTAATTTTATATTCTGTTTGATCACTTGAATAATGAAAGAGAAAATTAAGTGACCTTAGTTATAGTATAAAAATCGACTTCCAAAGTTTCAATGCTAAAATGTTTCACAATTTAAAGTTCAAACACAGAAATTCGTAATTTACGTAATTTAGCCATTCCATCCAAGAATAACTTAAGCCTTATTTTTTTCTTGTGTAAGATTAAATTTGCGATGAAGTGTTATTTTTGGGACCCCTTTTGTGATAATATTTTCGTCTCTTGTTAGTGGAAATATAAGGATTAAGTTTGAACCAAACGAGGATATTATTATTTGTTAATATTATTAAATTCATAATAAATTAAATTAAATGTTTATATCGATACATCATTCTATTTAATATTTTCTTAATATCATATTTTTTATTTTATTTTTTTTGCTTAATACGAACCAATATGATTTGAGAGCAGACCAACCTAGTCGATAACAAAAGCTATTAATATTAAATCGATTAAATTATATAAATATTCATAGACATAAGAAATGAATAAAGAAAAAAAAACAAGATATATAATCCATAGTTATAAGTACATACATTTATTTTAACATATACGATTTCTAATAAAAATATTAAGAAAATCTGCTGATGATGATTTTCCAGGATGTCAGTACATTACGGCTTTTTACATACATACATATATACAACAATCATTTTCATAGCATATTTTTTTTCATTTTTATATAAATATATAAATTTTTTTTTTGCCTTAATGCTTTCATAACTTTTTTCTTTGATTTTTTATTCATTTTGCTTAAAATTTACACATATGTGTCTGCCATGCCGTAAGCACTTAGGATTCCTATATAGTTTTTTTTTTCTTCTTCATACTACAATACTACTTCTGACTGATAAGAATATTATTTGTGTTAGTATTTTTTTTTTAACGTTTTGTGTGGCTTTTATGAATTTTTTTTTTTACTGGATTTTTCTTTTAGCATAAAAAAAACTTACTTATACCTTCTGTACAGATATTTATACCTATATGTATAATTGTATATAATGCATATCTGTGGCAATTTTATGGGTTATTATGTTCAAGATTGCTTGCTTATTAGCTATCTTTTTTTTTTTATTATTATTATTCTTTTTATTATTATTATTCTTATTTTTTTTTGTTTTTTTTTCTCTCTCACTTCCGCTTCCGATGTTTTGATCAATTTAAGCACATCAGCCTTACAGAAAAAAAAATCTTAAATAAACCTTAACTTCAAGTGGGGGGCAGACAGTTGCCCAAAAGACATTTGCCAATCTGACATTTGCCCACGGACATTTGACAATCTGACATTTGACAATCTGACATTTGACAATCTGACATTTGACAATCTGACATTTGACAATCTGACATTTGACAATCTGACATTTGACAATCTGACATTTGACAATATGACATTTGACAATCTGACATTTGACAATCTGACATTTGACAATCTGACATTTGACAATCTGACATTTGACAATCTGACATTTGACAATATGACATTTGACAATCTGACATTTGACAATCTGACATTTGACAATCTGACATTTGACAATGTGACATTTGACAATGTGACATTTGACAATCCTACATTTGACAATATGACATTTGACAATCTGACATTTGACAATCTGACATTTGACAATCTGACATTTGACAATCTTACATTTGACAATCTGACATTTGCCAACGGACATTTGCCACAGGACATTTGCCCATGAAAATCGGACATTTGACAATCCGACATTTGCCAACGGACATTTGCCAATTCTACATTTGCCAACAGACATTTGCCAATTCTACATTTGCCAACGGACATTTGCCAATCCTACATTTGCCAACGGACATTTGCCAATCGGACATTTGCCAACGGACATTTGACAATACGACATTTGACAACGGACATTTGACAATCTGACATTTGACAATCCGACATTTGACCAGTTTTTTTCGTTTTACAAAACTTACTTTTTTATGAAAAAAATTACTTTTTTTTTGAAAAAATTTAGTAAGTTTTCGTTAGAATATTGCAGAAAAATCCTAGAATGTTGGAAATAAACCCCAGAACACGCAATTCGCAGTGTATTTATTCACTGTGATTTATAAATATACTAGCTACGACTCTGACTGTTTTACTTTTGCAAGTGGAATTTTTGTTATCAGGTTTATAGAGAATTTTAAAAGCCAGTTATTTTATAAATTTGGAGAAAAATATCTACGGGGAATTAAGATTTATCATTTTTACTTATTCATCGAATGAACAGGTTTCCAAACCAAACCAGATTTGTGTTTTTGATCATTTCCTCTTTTTATGTACAAAACTTGAATGAAATCGGACTCCAATCAGGTTTTAAAATAGCCTGTAATAACCCACGAGCCGAGGTAAAGACATGGTGTAAGTTTGATCGATTGAGTGGTAACATATAAGCAGCAGACAAACATACTTTAAGTTTTATATATATAAAAGAAGAAAGAAGATATTTATAGTAAAAAAAAAAATGTAAATGTGTGTATATGTTACGGTGAATGTACGAATTCCGGGGAATGTGAGTTTACTTTTGGTAAATGTTAATATTACAGTACATTTACCGGCCCGATTGGCCCCATTTTTGTGTAGGGCGTAGGGGGCTTACCCCTTATCCAAATAGGGCGGTGCGGGTTGGCGGGCGGGCGAACTGGTGGTCGGTCAGTGGGATATGCGGCGAGCGCCACTGACCGACCACTGACCGACCACCAGTTCGCCCGTCCGCCACCCCGCACCCCCCTATTTTGGATAAATGGGGCCAATCGGGCCGGTAAATGTAATGTAATATTAAAATTACGGGTTTTTAAACTCACATTCCCCGGAATTCGTACATTCACCGTAACATATATAAAACCATAAAGTTAGTAGTCTTTATAATATTTTACGAGATGAATTAATCTAAAAATGTAGGTAAATCATTGAAAATGCAGAATTACAAATTTTTTTTAAAGGTTTGTCCATGTCGCTTTAATAGTTTGTCCATGTCGTTGGAGGGAAAAGATCGATTGTTTTATGCATGTATTTTCAAAATACATATATATATTTCTTAAACTCTTTCCCGGATAGCATTCTGAAATTTTTATGAACAAATCGGAAATGTCATCAGGTTTCAAAAATGACAGGGCCACCAGCATTCGGATTGCTTTCTGAAATTCCAAATCGTTAATAAACGTAATTTGGAGTCCTTCTTTTCTAACTTTGCCAAAAAAAATGTTTGCTAGATGAAATAATTTAAAAAAGACCCAAATTTTGAAATGATGAGCGCACTGGCAGAACATATATAATATAATATGTGTATGTATATATAATATAATATATAATGTATAATAAATATAATATATGCAATTCGGAGTCCTTCTTTTTTAACCATATATATTTTTTGCTAGATGAAGGTAGATGAAGGTAGCGTCCATGTTCCATATGCCTTTCATTGCTGTATGGTCAAAATCGCATATTATATATGGGCTTAAGACTTGTCCTCTTTTTTCGGCTTTTTCACTTCTTCGGGTACTTCAAATGTAAAGTCTTGCGGCTCCTTTTGTGTTATAACTATTCTATAATTTCTCCTTATAAGAGTCAAACAACTTTCCTTTTCTGGCAGAAATAGAGCCAAATTATCTATTTCTTCTTGGCTTTTTCCTTCTTTGGAAAGAATGCTCTGGTAAATTTTACTGGTGCTCCCTCTTATTGAGCTAGAAGCTGCTTCTTTCATTTTATTTGCTGCCAATCTTTTCTTGGATTTGGTCAAATCCGGAGCATGGTTATGTTCATTTCTCACTTCTATAACGACGTCATATTTTTCCTTCAATAACGCAAGACATCTTAAGGACTTCCTTTTTGTACATCTTCATTGGCTTCTGGTTAGCAGCCGCGTAAAAGTTACTCATTATGTTATTTAAGATTTACCATAATTAAGAATTATCATTTTAAGATAAATTTTATTCGAATTAAGAAAATAAGTTAAATATATTGTATTAAAACAATTTTTAAAATATCTTATATTTTTTAATAAAATCAAAAAGTTTTCTAAATTAACAACACTAAACTTATATATTAACTAAATTTAACCTACAACGCCGAACATTTTAATATTAGAATTAAAGGATTTGACTCTTTAAAATATTGGAAATAGCCATATATTTATATTTCTTTTTACGGGTTGTTTTGGATTTAGCAAATCATTTTCCGCTTTTTTTATGAGTCCTCTTGGAGCTCATCCATTAACATTAGTTGATAAAAAGGGAGCAATGAATTATGAGCGCATGAATTATGAACTCGGAAAAAGTTTGTATGAGCGGGCAAAATTCATTTTTCCGCGCAACAAAATGTCTGTTGACCGCGCGGTCAAATTTCATTTTTTTTATAAATTGAGGCGCGGACAAAATGTCTGTTGACCGCGCGGTCAAATTTCATTTTTTTTATAAATTGAGGCGCGGTCAAAATTCATTTTGAAAATGAATTTTGCCCGCACATTTTCCCGCGGTCAAAATTCATTTTTTTTATAAATTGAGTCGTGGCCAAAATTCATTTTGAAAATGAATTTTGTCCGCACATTTTGCCGCGGTCAAAATTCACTTTTTTTAAATTGAGTTATGGAGAAGATACTATTCATTTTAAATGACTTCATACCGCGTCCCATTCGTTCGCGCGAAGCCCGTCAAGAAAAAAAAAATTAAAAAAAAGTCTCCTAGGCGGTTCGGGGCGATTTTAGCCGAGGCGGTTTTAACGGTGTCGGGGCCCCTGGCGCTGAAATAAAAATTGGGCTCCTACTCTCTAAATTAAAATAAAATAAAACAATATTAATTAAAATTTAATGAAAAACCTCAAACAAAATCAATTTCATTTAAATATTATTTCTATAAACTAAATTATCAAAAAATAATTAAATTACAAAATTTAAAGAATGGCTCATACATGGTTAGTAAAGCGCGTTGGACTATGTTGCTTTTTATATGCGCTTGCGATATTTGCAGCATTGTCGGATTGACCTCTACATTTATCAATTGGTATATTACACCAAAATCGGTAACATGATTTGAGACCATAAGATTTTCGCTTTATATTTTGATGAACGCCGAACGCGTATACTGCAGTCATAGGGGAAAAAAACAGTATCTACATAAAAACTGAATATGAGAATAATAGGTTTAAAGTTTATTAGTCGTATTATTCTTTTTTTTAATATTCTTCATTCAGTATATTTTATAGTACGGTATTTCCGTATAGTTATGCTACATTTTTTCATTATTAAAAATACATGCCGCCAAATTTTATAATTTTAACAAAATATACAAAGCATTTTACAATCAAAAAACTTTTTTGAAATTTTGGATCGATTTTCAAAAATAATTTAGCAAGTTTTTTGTATTCAAAAATTTGTGATTTTTACTATCAAATGCCATCAATGCTTAAATTTTTCAGATTTTAGTAGATATTGTGTTTTCCACTATGACTGCAGTATAGGAAACATTTTGTAAAATTCACGTTTTCATGGCATTGTGAATAGAATAGAAGCTACAATTTTCTATCGCGAGCGCCGTGTGCGACGCCCGTTAGAACCACCTGTGGATTTTAGGCCTTTTCCAAAAGGATGTTGTTCAAACAACTTTTTTTTAAAAGTTTCGTACAACTGTCACCTCTAGAAAAATCCAAAGAATTGGGTTGATTTCATTTACCGTTTCAAAAATATAAGATGAAAAGTTCAAATGCGTGAAAAAGTTATAAATGCAATTTACTCCGAAGTTTTTGGAGATTTTTGGATTTTTTTTTTTAAAACATAAGTAATTTTATTAAATTATAATTCTAGAATGTACCGTTAAGCCCGGATGTCGTTAAAACAGAATTTAGCAACAGAACAGAATCAGCGACAGAAAAATTTATTCTGCTACTGAAATTCTGGTCAGAATCTCATGAGATTGCTGCCTTTAAAACAGAAACAGAACGATTTACTTGTCATTACGATTTTAAAAATTATTTTATTATTATTATTTAATTGTTTTCCCCATTTTCCGACAAAATAAAACTAGAAAAAACGTAAATAAACAAAAACAAAAAAAAATTAAATTAAATTCAATTGACATTCTGGCAACAGAAACAGAAAATAACCTCGTTTGAGGTTATTCAAATTCTGTGGACAGAATGAATTTTTCTGTCGCTAAATTCTGTTGTAAAATTCTGTCGCACAATAAATTCTGTTCAAATGTATGGGATTTTGTTTCTGTTGCTAAATTCTGTTTTAACGTGATCCCAGCTTTACCGAGAAAATTGCAAAAAACCGTTTTTTCAAAAACATTTCAGTTACGTTTTTCAATGACATATATATCCTGAGTCCCCATGGCCGATAGTACCTCTTGGTGATGAAGTCATCGCGAAAGGACAGCCCCCTACTGCGTTCCATTCGCTTCTTTAAAAAAGAAAATTGGCCGTACAAAATGTATGAAAAAGCTGTTTTTATTTTCAATACTTGTTAAGCAATATTTTTGATGAAACTATTTCTGCATAATACAGCCGCAAATTTTGTCGCGGTCAAAATTCATTTTTTTTTCTAAATAGAGTCGCGGCCAAAATTCATTTTGAAAATGAATTTTGTCCGCACATTTTGCCGTGGTCAAAATTAATTTTTTTTTTCTAAATTGAGGCGGGGTCAAAATTCATTTTGAAAATTAATTTTGACCGCCAGTCGCAGTCATAATTCATGCGGTCAGAATTCATGGAGTCGATAAAAAGAGCAGGAAATGGTTTGCGAAAAACAAAACAACCCGTAGAAAGAAAAATTAATACACAATTTAAAAGAGCCTAATACCGTTTCTGCACTTGTCTGCAAAGGTTAATTCCTAAGGTCACCTTAACGAAACCCGTACACACTCTATTTTTTGAAACTTAAAAAAAAAAAAGATGTGTAAACAAACTCTTTCCATCTTGTTTATTTTCAAATTTATAGAAAAAAGGCAGAAAAAAGCAAGGAAAAAGCATTAAAGTTGGCAAACTGACATTTTTTGTCTGCAAACTAACTTTTTTTGTCTGCAAGTGGCCTTTTACGCAAAGGTTAGTTATTTTTTTTCCTTTTTTTTGTATGAGTAAGGCCTGTTCACAGGTCAGTATACAGGTCAGTTCCGCTCTAAGGTCAGTTTTAAGGTCCAAGTGCAGATAATATTGAAATGTTGAGCGTTGTTGATCAAATTTAGTAATTTAGTCCTAAGCTAATTTCAGTGTTGCTAATTTCATTGAAAAATGTAAGATATTTTAAAAATAGCTTATTGTTTATAAATAATTTTCTTAATTCGAATAATATTTGTTTTAAGATGGTAATTCTTAAATATGGTAACATAATGAATAACTTTTACGCTGCTGCTAACCACAACGCCAATGCCTTTTATTTTTGTTTGAAGCTACAGTAGACTTGAGCCAATTTAAATTTACTTAATAATTGGCTCAACCTACTGTACATTCAAACGAAAATAAAGGCGTTGCGTTCTGGTTAGCAGCCACGTAAAGTTACTCATTATGTCGTTTAAGATTGACCATCTTAAAATAAATATTACTCAAATTAAGAATTTAATTTATATACATGTGTTAAAACTAAATCAAAAATTTGTGTAAATTCGCAACACTAAACTTATAAATTTACTAAATTTCAACAACAACGCCGAATATTCCTAAATTTAAAGGATTTGACTCTTTAAAATCGTTGCGAAATGATATTTATTTTTTAAAAACCTTTAAAAAAATTTGTAATTCTGCATTTTCAATAATTTACCTATATTTTTAGATTAATTCATCTAGTAAAATCTTATAAAGAGTACTAACTTTATAGTTTTATATACACACATTTACATATTTTTTTTACTATAAATATCTTCTATCTTTTATATATATAAAACTTAAAGTATGTTTGTCTGTCTGCTTATATGTTACCGCTCAATCGATCAAACTTACACCATGTCTTTACCTCGGGTCGTGGGTTATTACAGGCTATTTTAAAACCTGTTTGGCGTCCGATTTCATTCAAGTTTTGTACATAAAAAGAGGAAATGATTAAAAACACAAATTTGGCTTGGTTTGGAAACCTGTTCATTCGATGAATAAGTAAATATGATAAATTTTTCCCCGTAGATAGTTTTCTCCAAATTAATAAAATAGCTGGCTTTTATAATTCTCTATCAACCTTATAACAAAAATTCCACTTGCAAAAGTAAAATAGTCAGAGTCGTAGCTAGTTTATTAATAAATCACAGTGAATAAAAAATACACTGCGAACTTCGTGTTCTGCGGTTTATTTCCAACTTAATAGGATTTTTCTGCAATATTTAACCGAAAACATGCTAAATTTTTTCAAAAAAAGCTAATTTTTCCAAAAAAAAAGAAAATTTTTGTAAAACGGCAAAAAAATTCGTCAAATGTCAGATTGTCAAATGTCAGATTGTCAAATGTCAGATTGTCAAATGTCCGTTGTCAAATGTCGGATTGTCAAATGTCCGTTGGCAAATGTAGGATTGGCAAATGTCCGTTGGCAAATGTAGAATTGGCAAATGTCCGTTGGCAAATGTAGAATTGGCAAATGTCCGTTGGCTAATGTCGGATTGTCAAATGTCCGTTTGGCAAATGTCCGTTGGCAAATGTCCGTTGGCAAATGTCAGATTGTCAAATGTAAGATTGTCAAATGTCAGATTGTCAAATGTCATATTGTCAAATGTCAGATTGTCAAATGTCATATTGTCAAATGTCAGATTGTCAAATGTAATATTGTCAAATGTCAGATTGTCAAATGTCAGATTGTCAAATGTCAGATTGTCAAATGTCAGATTGTAAAATGTCATATTGTCAAATGTCAGATTGTCAAATGTCAGATTGTCAAATGTCAGATTGTCAAATGTCAGATTGTCAAATGTCAGATTGTCAAATGTCAGATTGTCAAATGTCATATTGTCAAATGTCAGATTGTCAAATGTCAGATTGTCAAATGTCAGATTGTCAAATGTCAGATTGTCAAATGTCAGATTGTCAAATGTCAGATTGTCAAATGTCAGATTGTCAAATGTCCGTGGGCAAATGTCAGATTGGCAAATGTCATTTGGGCAACTGTCCGGGAATCCTTCAAGTATATACTTTAGCTGCTGAAATAATTTTCTTTAAGCATAATTCTAAACATAAATATTTTGTATTTATTTTTTTTTGTTGTTGCTGATAATCTTTATGAGTGTGAGGTAATTTATTTTTTTTTTTTTACATTTTCACAACTTTGCTCAAAAAAATATTTTATATTTTCAATACATTTTCTTCTTTTGCAGACATTATGCATAGAAGCTTATAAATACTATTCGGTAAAATTTTATATCTCAATTTAAATAAAGAAAAATAAATTTATGTAAATATTATATGTATAAGTACATAATATACATATAGTATTAAAATGAATAACATGTAAATATGTTTTAAAGAAAATAATTTTTATTAACACTTTTGGTTTAGTTTTGGAAATATTATAAAGAATTCTAAATTTTTGATCCTTGAAATATTATATTGAGAAAAGTTTTTATTTAGGACATCTAATTACTTTTGTGTATAGGGATGCAGCGTTGTATAAAAGTTTAAAAATTTAATGATAAATATGTCCAAAATTGATCTTGCAAACTTTGAAAAAAATTACAAAATAAATTTAATATCTAATAAGGCTGTCACACTTCGGCTTTTTAATGGCTTTTTGAAAAAGCTATCATCGTTGTGGCTATTTCGTGGCTTTTTCCATACAAAAAAAAGAAAAAAAAGCTAGTGGCTTTTCAAAAAGCCACTAGAAAATCAGGGATCAAATAACAAATGAGCTCTGTGAGAAAAAAATAAACTAACAATTGCATACTTTCAGGAAGTTGGCGGCAATTTTTTAAAAAAAACGAATAAAAAAACAAAAAAAATTCCCAAAAAAAAAGGAAAAAGATATGACAAAACGAGAAAAAAAAAGAAAAAAAACCAAAAAGTGCAAGTGTGAACGCATTTAAAAAAGCCGTCATGAGTAGTGGCTTTTTAGTTGTAGTGTGACTCGCTTATAAGTAAGCTTTTCAAGTACTTGTTTAAAACGACGTAATTAAAAGATTCATGGTCACCGCAGGTTGAACCGACCTTAGAAATGCAGTTTTCGTGATTTTTGCAAGAAACTAAAAATCTGAAAATGTCCTGAATATGGTTATCGTACTTAAAGGAGCTGGGCTTAAATTTTTACTGAAATGTTTTTTTTTATATGCCTTTTAGAATTTTGAACAATTTTTAAACTCTATAATCAAGAACATAAAGTACAAACTGAAACAAGATTTACATATAGTTACGAGAACAAAAAAAAAGCATATACAAAAGATTTCAATATATTGGAAAAAATAATCCTTATGTTTAGAAAGAAACTTTTTTTTTTAAGATTTTTTGTTTAAAAAAAACTATAATGTTAAAGATCTGTATTTTACAAAAGCTTTATCTTTTTTTTTTTTTGCTTTGAATTGTTCTTTCAAGGATACTTAATTAAAGAGGTACATAAAAAGATAAAAATTATATATAAAGATAGATATTAATTTTTGTATTTTTGTAACTAGGAATATCTGCAGGAGAAAAAATACACATTCTCTTCCAACAAAAAAAAACTAAGAATATTTTACTATTAAATTTATATTAAAAAAAAATTTAATATTTTAACAAAAATCTCAACGTTGCACGTAAGTAAAATTCTGATTTTGTTTTTAAAGAAAATTTTAAGTAATTCCAGCTCTTTGAACTCTACACTCTTTGATTATAATAATCAATTCCTTAGTCTTATTCTTACCAAGCTTTACTTTTATTTGTTACGATCTGTTACTATGGGGTGGCGGGGTTAAAAAACGGCAAAAACAGCGTTACGTAATTTGTGAACAGTCCCTAAGTATATTTGATATTTCGATATATACATAACTTTCGATTATATTTTATTGATTAGAATTTTATTCGATAATTTTTGATTATAGGAAAAAATTTAGAAAATACAGATACTATTTATATCTTTGGATTTCATAATTAATATTCATTTATATAAATGTTTAAGTTTTCGAGTTATTATCTTCCCGATTATGCCAAATTACATGCACCCATAGTTTTTGTTCCTATACTTATTGTGCATTTTGCAAAAAAAATTAGACTATGTATTCTCACCAAACTAATCTGCGATTTCTTTATGACTATATGGTTCCTTTGAGAATTTGAGCAACATAAAATCTATTAAGATATTATGGTACAATTATAAAATCCTTTAAAAATAAGAAAAAGTTTGTAAAAATATATATATAATATAATAGAACACCCAAGAAAGAGCTGGAATTCTTAATCGATCTTCTTGTGATATATTATTTACACAAGAAAGCGCTTCTCTCTTATATGGCTGTCACACTTCGGCTTTTTAATGGCTTTTTGAAAAAGCTATCATCGTTGTGGCTATTTAGTGGCTTTTTCCATACAAAATAAAAGAAAAAAAGCTAGTGGCTTTTCAAAAAGCCACTAGAAAATCAGGGATCAAATAACAAATGAGCTCTGTGAGAAAAAAATAAACTAAGAATTGCATACTTTCAGGAAGTTGGCGGCTATTTTTTTAAAAAAAACGAATAAAAAAACAAAAAAAATTTCGGAAAAAAAAGGAAAAAGATACAAAAAGAGAAAAAAAAAAGAAAAAAGTAAAAAATATTTCGGAAAAAAAAGGAAAAAGATATTACAAAAAGAGAAAAAAAAACAAAAAAAACAAAAAAATGCAAGTGTGAACGCATTTGAAAAAGCCACCATAAGTAGTGGCTTTGTAGTTGTAGTGTGACTCGCTTATTAGAAGTATCATTTTTTCACTCTGACAGACAGTGATTATTATTTCTTAATATAAAAAAAAAATCGAATATTTTCTGCTTTTATAAAATAAAATTAAATTTTATTTCGAGTTAAATTACCTATTTTATGATAAAAGAAATTGAATGTGTACTTCAAATCAAGTGACATGATGAATTACACCAATTAATCACATTTCGATAAATTGGTTTTTTATATAAGAATTTGTTGATTAGTTGGATGTGTAGGAATTTATTGATTATTTTTCAGCAATTTTTATTTTTATTTATTTTTTTTTTTTCATCATAAAATTTGAGGGTTAAATCAAGTTAAGAGCAATTATATTTTGGAGGGTTTTTTTTTTGTAAACATTTTTGCAATTATTGCTTTTGCAAGGATTGTCTTAAAAAAATAGTCATATCTATAAAATTCAAATTGAATAGCTTAATGAAAAAAATTCTCTGTTGTGGTGTTCTGTGTTCTGAAGCACTATTCCCTATCCTGATTCGTGAATGTTTTGAGTTATGTAACAAGTATAGTAGGATAGTAATATGATATAATGTATTACATTGGTTATATATAAAATTCATTGAATATTATATATTTGTTTGTGATTAAATTATTCATAATTTTTAATTCTGTCTTATTATTCAAACTTGAATAATTTTAAGCATTTTTCAAATTAGAGTCGATAAATTATTACTCAAAAAAAATTGTATATTTATGTAGATATCTATAGAATTTTAATGTAAAAGCCTTTATATGGTAAAAAATTTATTTAAAATTTATACCTACTTTTTTCTTTTGCAAAAGGCTGAAGCCAAAATGTAATCAGAGAAAATTGTGAAAACTTTTCTAAATCAAATAATTTAATTTTGGAAAATGTTTGGCAAAGAGAGATAAATTCTTTTTCAAATAATAATAATTTGAATAGATACAAAAAAAAAAAAAATTTATTTTTTTTATTTTTGGGCCTATATAATATGGTATGTATACATATAATATATGTGTATGTATTTAATGTATACATATATTTGATTCCTTAACGAAGACGTAATGGCATGAATTTTACAATATTTTCAAATGGTGATTTGATTTTCTATGTTAACATTACACACAAATATAGTATATGCAATACATTTATATTATTTTAATCAAATTGTTAGTTTTTACTTGAATAAAATTGATGATAACTATTGATTTTTAAATTAAATTCTTTGAATTGATTCAATCAAATTGAAAATTGTTTTTCGAAAAGAGTTAAAAAAAAACATTATTTTTAATTATAATACAATTTAGCACTTTTTAATAAAAAAAAAAAAACATTTGGGAAAAAACTAATTTTGTTTTTATATTTTTTATATCAATTGTAGAATCTTTATTTATCTCAACCCAAAGCAACCCAAAGGCGTAGAAACTTAATATATATATAACGTGGGTCCCAGAAACATTGCTTTCTTTCCTTCCACTAAGTTCCGTGCTTGATTATGCATATAGCATTTGTCTTAAAATAATTATAGAACATAAAAATGTTGTAACTTTACTAATTACATCATTCACATTATTTACAATATTCTTTTAAAAATATACAGAAATAACACATTAAAAATCAAAATTTTTTGTTCTTTATGAGCTTTTTCTTTAATAATATAATAAATGTTAATTATTGTTAATTTATATTATAATTCTGACAAAACAAAAAAAAATGTAAGTACACACATTATCTACAATAAGTATAAAAATTGTAAAAATTTTATTTTAACTAAAAATGTGATAGAAAAAAATTAAAGAAAAGATAATCTCGATATTATGTATAAAATTAATATATGTATGTATGTATATCACGTTTAAAGTTAATTTCTTTAATTTTTTGATTTGTTTTTAAACCTAAATTAATTAATTATATTTGTAGTGAAATGAGTATTAAACTTTTTCTCCTGGCCATACAATATTTTCAATCCAATCAATATAGTTATATACTCGTGTATACACTCCCGGAACACCGATAAGTCCACACTGATATCCGAAAGATGTAATTCCAATAATTGTGTACATACAATATTCATTGGAATGATAAATTTGTAATGGTCCACCTGAATCACCTTGGCATGTGTCCTTGCTTTCATTCTTAGATCCAGCACAAATTTGAGAATCTTGTACAATACCCTTAGAGAGATGTCGATCATTAGTCAAATTAAAATAAATATCATAGCATTCTGTCTGTGTAAATTTCTCAAGAACAACTTTTTGCAGACGTGGTGAAACTGAACCACGATTTTCTGTGTGACCCCAACCAGTAGCAATCGATTTCAATCCAGAACTTTCAAAAGTGCTAGGAAGACAAGCTGGTCTATGATATTTGTTAAAAATTACTTCTTTCTCTAATTTAACTAAAGCTATATCATCATATTTTGAAAATCTTGAATAATTTGGATGAGAAATAAATTCTATTATATTGTAATCTTCTGGACTTGCATCTTCACTGTTGCTTCGAACATCAAGCTCACCTAGGCGAACAAATTTGGCATCACCACTAAAAAAAAATTATTGTTAATAACGAGAATAAAAAATCGAAAAAAATTTAATAAGATAATATAACTTGATTTTTGTGCTGAAACTTACTATTTGGGGTTATTTTGACAATGCGCTGCAGTAATAATATATCTATCAGAAATTAATGCACCTCCACAACCCCAACTCGATGAACCAGAATTGGGTGCAGTTTCAAAACCAATCATTGCCATATGAGGAAATTCTCTAGGTTTCGCAAACTCACCACCAACAATTAATGGCAGAACTGGTGATGCACAATTATCAACTTGAACTTTACGTCTTTCAGTTCCAATCGCCAATCCAATTGAATAAACAGATTCATATACAGCTGATTGATATTCATGACATTCTAAAATTGTATTAAGAATAAAAATTTAATTGTCACCAAACGGAATTTCAATTTTCAGCATAAGCTTATTGCTGTACTAATTTTTTAATCATAATTGAAAATCAACATTTAGTGACCTTATATTCTTATATAAAAGAGTGAATCCGCTATCTATATTTTGAAAAACATACCGTTTCAAAAATTTCATAAAATTCAATTGTTTTATCAATTTAAGGCGTATTTGATATAAATTTAAAAATAAAATTTCTTCGCTTAAGCATTATCTCACTTTTTTCATGAACTTTAGTTATTGATGCTCTATTAGAATCTACATTCAATACGTTAGTATTCTTTTGGGGACAGCACACAATTTCTTGCATTCCCTGAAATCCACATCTTGTATGCTTCCTTCGCTTTTTATAGTCCTCAATTATTGCTGGACAATCTTCTAATAATGTGCATGTTCCTGATGATTGTGTTCGTTCTACGGTACAAGCAGTTCCCTCTAAAATCAAAAAAGCCAAGTATGTAGATATGTTACATATGTACACATAAATATAATTAAAATTTACATTTTTAAAAGCTGTAGTACGGGCATAGAATTATTATTTTATTGAACAGTTATGAAATATTTATTTTAAAATACATAAAAGCGAAATATATTCATTAATAAATTTTGTATAAGGGAGAGGCGAAAAAAGTAATGATTAAGGAGCATATTCCGAGAAGATTAAATAAAGGAAAAAAGATAAAAACAACACACGAATTTACAGTACTTATATGGAACTGAGACAGAATTACAACGACATTTTTGAACTTGTTCCATAGAACTAGTTGTGAAACCTGTACAGGGAAATTCTGTAAACGGAATATTTATAATAAAATATTAATTAACATAAGTATTTATCAAATTCCTTATTACGTATATGTTCTCATCGTTTATTGTTTTTGAATTTTTAATCTAAAAAAAAAAGAAATCATTTGCTTCTCGAACATTTAATTTAGTTTACATTGACTGAAAAAAAAATTATCTTTCACTTTAAGAGCTGCCATATAATCCGAAATTTTCCACAGCTAATAATTGTATACGTATACACAGCAAATAATTGTATACGTATACACAGCAAATAATAAATAAATGTTATACAACTGAATAGTCAAAAACCGAGTCCTCCCATTTAAAGAATTTATATTAAAAACTTTGTTTGTATGGGGTTGTGTTTTTTATTTTAGATTGGTTGAGTAAAAAATTTTAAAAACAGGAAATTAAGTGCAAGTTATTTTACATTTAAAAGTATAACATTAATTCTTATTCGTAATAATTAAAGAAACATATTCCATTAATTTTAATCTATTTTATTTAACCCTTACATATTTTGTAAAATAATACAAAAACCTATTTTATAATGATTTAATTTTAAATTCAATAACAATCAATGACGCTAGTACATTCTATATAATATATTTGGAATATATACTTTTCCAAACTACTAAATATGTTATTATATTTATGTTTCAAAGCTTCAAAGCAAAGTTTTAATTCCAATTAAAATCTTTTTATGTCACAGATATCGCACCCTGAGAACAACAACATCGTAACTTCTCAGATTGCAATTTTCAGGTTTACACTTTTTCCTATATTATATTTTTAACCTTCTTTTTAATGGAACTTTGTCGGAACTTCGATCGCTTACTGTTGTCACCCAGTTAGCCTATTTAGTGTTACAAAAATATGTACATTATCATAGAAAAGGACATTTGAATGAAATGATCTAAAAAAAAATGTCCCCAAAGTTACGACAGTGCTGTTCTCGGGTATATTTAATTTATATCCGTACCGCAAAATATATAAATTATTATCCCAAACTATATGTTTTATGTACGTTATATATGTAGATTTACTCTCGCTGGAATTAGAAATTTTTATATTCATTTTTGGTAAAAAAAATTAATTTATTATTACTAATTATGTAATAAAATTAATGAACATTTTCTTTCTAAATTAATGTTAGAACTGATTTGTAATTATTGAAAGAAAAAAAAGTTTATTAAAATTTTTAGAGGATGTTTGTCATTTCAAACAGAAAATTATCTCTGAAATTACATTTATTGAAAAAATAAATAAATAACCAAAATTTCCATCTGACAAAATGATTATAGACGACCAATATTTAAGATAGAGCCATTTAAAGCAATATTTAAGATAGAATCTGATTAAATATAAAATTTGCAGTGAATAATATTAGTTTCTTACGATACAGGCACTGCGTATACATTTTAAATATTTTAACTTTCTTCTTTTCGTTCGCGAAATATAAATCTCTAAAACTTTCCAAAAGATTTACTCTGTATTATATCTTTTGTAAAATTGGTGTTAATTGTACATAAAAAAAAAAAAATTAACAAGCAAATGAGAATATAAATTTTATCCATAAAACTAAATTATTTTCAAATATATAACAAATATCATATAAAAATATTTATTATTCTAAATTTAACTTATTTTTATTTAATTTGAATTTATTAACTTTTATATATTGTAAAATTGTACCTTGTGCATGAGACACTGAAAATCCCGAAATTAAAACCAATAAAATCTTAATTAGCATTCTTGGTTGTGATTATTGATTTCTTTTTATTTTTGCTTGTTTTATTTTATCAGGTAAATTATTTTCTACTTTATTGTTGTAAGTTGTTTTGTGACAAAATTAATAAAATAAATAAAAAAAAAAAACAAACTTGTTTCACTTTAAAAACGCGTTTCTTTCACGAAGACGTGTGTTAAGTTCAGTAGAAATTTTCAAACTAAAATTTGCTAGTAATAATATTTACACATGACATCTGTTTTATCATAATAAAAACAAATACCGGCAGAAATAAAATTAATGTGTTTATAAGTTTATATTTATATGAATTGGATTATGTTAATGTTTACATTTTTATATTTTCGTATGTAGGTGAATGCAAAATAAAAAGATATAATTGTAAATAATGGGTGTTTTTTTCTAACCTTTCTTCATAATTTGACTTTTGCAGTATATTTTGTCGCAATGCCATTGGGAAAAAATATTAATCGTATTGTTTATAATAACAAAAAAACATGATTTTTGAAAATAAAATTATTTAATATTATTTATGCGATGATAATTTATTTAATTAAATGACTTAAAGGCTAAGAGATTTCTCTCCTGGCCAAATACTCCTTTCTATCCAGTCAATGTAATTGTAAACTCTAGTGTAAACTCCCGCATCACCTACTACACCACAATCATGTCCAAATGATGTTATTCCAATAATGGAATACATACAATATTCACTTTGATGATATACTTGCAGTGGTCCACCAGAGTCTCCTTGACAGGTGTCCTTACTCTCTGTTTTAGAACCAGCACACATTTGAGATTCTATTTTGATCCCATTAGATAATCTATTTTTTCTTTTCAAATAAATATTATTACATTCTTCCTGAGAAAATTTATCCAAAACTACTTTTTGTAAATGTGAAGAGCTTGATCCCGACTTCTGCACTGTGCCCCAACCAGTTGCAATTGCTCTATTTTCGGCGCTCTCGAATTCACTTGGTAAACAGGCTGGTCTTTTCATCGGAGTAAATTCTACATCGCGATTTAATCGAATCAACCCTATATCATTGTATTTTGATTTTCTAGTATAATACGGATGAAAAAAGAGTTGTTCGACATTATAATCCTCTGGTTGAGCTCCGTCAGTGGTATTGAGAATATCCAATTCTCCTAGCCGAGCATAACGGGGATATCCACTAAAATTATAATGAATTATTTTTAAATGAAATGTATATTATATATACAAAAATACATAAAACAAATTAGGAATATGAATACAATAGAATGCACCTGTGGCTTAAAGGCAATACTTACTATTTAGTTGAGTTTAAACAATGACCTGCCGTAAGAATAAATCTTTCAGAAATTAATGCACCACCACACGCCCAACTAGCTTGGCCCGGGCTTTCTGGAACCTCATAGCCAACCAGCGCCATATGAGGAAATTCTCCGGCTTTAGCATACTCGCCACCAACAATCAATGGAATTGATTTATGTCCACACTTGTCTAATTTAATCTCTTGCCTTTCAGCACCGATATCCAAGCTGAGAGAATAAACATGATCGTAAACATATTTTTGATATTCGTGACATTCTGTGAAAATGGGTATTGAATTGAACTGTATTTAAAATTAAATTTATTGTTTTCAGCCTAAAACTTACTTCTCTCATGCAAGTTCAATGGTGAATTAATTTTTTGTTCAATTTTGATATCACAACATACAAAGGTTTTATCTTCGCAATAATTATATTTTCTCCCTTTTTCAATATATTTCGATATTGATTCACAGTCTTTTAGTAACTTGCAAACTCCTGGCGTCCTAGTTCGATTATTTATGCAAGGATCGCCTACGAAGAAAAACTATTTTTTTTATAATATAAATGTAAGTATAAATGGCTGCAGGTCAAAATCCGCCAAAATTGTTACATTAACGACATTAATCAAGGAATTAGACTGTTGGACTTTAGAAATATTTATTTTTCTTGAAATGCAGCATTTAATTAAGTGGACAAGGGTTTCATAGGTTTCCGACACCTGCCCTTGATTAAATTAAATTTCTTTAGTTGAAATATAAAAAAAAGCAGTTAAAACTTTTGATACGGCTTGCTATACAACTTTTCAGTTAAATTATGGTCTTAACTATTAGCAGAGTTATATTAATAGTTTTTCGAAAATTATTTGTAAACAATAAAACAAATAATTATTTAGGAGCCTCCAAGAATTCTTTCTTATATGTACATACATGTAAAAACATCATAAGTGATTCGAAACCTTTAAATATATATATATTTTTTTTAATCAAAGGTTTTTTATATTAAAGGAACAATTGTTTTCGGTAAATAAGTTTAGACGTCCACTATATTATGCATAAAATATAATTTTTATTTAACGAATTTACCAGCTTCTATTGCATTGCAACTAATTACACCAAAGGTAAATAATACTAAAATGCTCATCAACATTATTTTTGTGCGATTTTTTTAATTATAATGATGGTAATAATTTATTTTTAGAATTTTTAAAACTAGTTTTATTAGAAAAAAATTAGTTAAAAAATTATTTAAAATAATAATTTCGAGATATGATATCGTCTGCTAAACACTAATCTTCACAATAAACTGGATAGATATAAACAGAGAATTTAATTTATCCTATTTTAATTTTTGGTTTAACATAATTTTTCATTAATTAGTATATTAGAACATTATTTTTCAAAGCAACAAAATCGTCTTAATCATGATTTATTTTAGAATAATTATAATTTAAAGAGGAGCAATAATTAAGAACTGTTGTGTCGATATAAAATGACAAAAAAAAAATTACTTTAATTAAACAAAAAATTCTTTTTTATGATTAATTTTTGAGATTTTTTCTGGTTTTTTGTTTAATTACAAACCAACGACTAACTGAAATAAAATAATAAAGATAATAAATAAATTAAAATAAAATTAAATGGCAGTTATTGTCACTTGTGGTTTTGTGTACTACGCTTTATTCAAATATTTGGAATATTGGAAGCTTACAATCATTTCAGTACGAAATTAATAACAAATAAGTTGAATATTCTTTTAGCTCTCAAAATACTTTTTAGTTTTGGTGCAGGCTTTAATTATTAAAGACAGACTCCAGTAATAGCACAATGTTGCCAAAACAATTAGTGGACATTTTTCTTCATTACGAAATTAAGTGGTTTAACGTTTTAAGTATAAGTGTAGATTAGATTTATGTATCTATAACATGTAATTAAAATAATCTCAAAACATTTGAATGAAAAAAGAACTTGAAAACATAACAATATTATTTTTAGTTCTTGGTGTTCTTATCTCTGTGTTTTCAATACATTTTTGTTAAAAAAAATATAAAATAATTATAGACAAGTCAACTTAAACTTTTTTGATGACTAGTTAAGAAAATATTTTTTTTTACAACCAACCGTTCGAAACAATATTGAGAAACAAAATTTATTTACCTACCTTCAATTTTTGTTGTACCACCAATATGAATGTGGGCAAAATAGATCTTTAGACTGTTTATTAAAAAAATTCTTTTTGCGTTTTTTCGGTAGTTTTAACTTTGTCCTCACTCCTTAAAATAGAAATTGAATCAAAATATCTACGTGTGATAAAAATATTTATTTTATCGTGGTTCTTAGATTTGATTATTAAATTCAAAATTATCTAAATACCAAAATCTTTTAATTTAAAAATGATCAATTATCGTAATTTCTATTTTTATTTTTTTTAATTTAATTTAATTTGATTTAATTTGAATAAAAAAAAGGACATAAGTATTTATGTCAACTGATGAATTTAGCTTGATTGCGACCAAGTATTCGAACTTGGCTGGAATTTACTTAAAAACAAGTTGAATTTATTAGTTCATTCGCTGTGTTACTAAAAAATTAATAGTAAATTAATTTCACTTTTGCAGGATATTTTGTCGCAATGCCATTGGCAAAAAATATTAATCGTATTGTTGATAATAACACAAAAACAAGATTCTTAAAAATAGAATTATTGAATATTATTTTTATGCAATGATAATTTATTTAATTAAATCACTTAAAAGCTAGTAGTTTTATTAGTTAATTATTATCTCTCTCCTGGCCAAATAGTCCTTTCTATCCATTCAATGTAATTGTAAACCCTAGTGTAAACTCCTGGAATACCTACCACACCACATTCATGTCCAAATGACGTTATTCCAATTATGGTATACATACAATATTCACTTTGATGATACACTTGCAGTGGTCCACCAGAGTCTCCTTGACAGGTGTCCTTACTATCTGTTTTAGAACCAGCACACATTTGAGATTCTATTTTAATCCCATTAGATAATCGATTTTTTCTTGTCAAATAAATATTATTACATTCTTCGTGAGAAAATTTATCCAAAACTACTTTTTGTAAATGTGAAGAGCTTGATCCCGACCACTGCACTGTGCCCCAACCTGTAGCGATTGCTCTATTTTCGACGCCCTCGAATTCACTTGGTAAACAGGCTGGTCTCTGCATTGGAGTAAATTTTACATCGCGATTTAATCGAATCAACCCTATATCATTATATTTTGATTTTCTAGTATAAGACGGGTAAAAAAAGAGTTGATCGACATTATAATCCTCTGGTTGAGCTCCGTCATTGGTACTAATAACATCCAATTCTCCTAGCCGAACATAACGGGGATATCCACTAAAATTATATTTGATTTATTTATATGTACTTGAAGCTCGTGAATTAATTAATTTTCACAAATTTTTTTAAATATTAAAAGCAAATATGATATTTCTTTTAATACTAGTTAAAGAAATAAATTTCTCAATAATATACAAAATTAGTTATAAACAATAAAACATATAATAATAAAATACATAAAACAAATTAGGAATATGAATACCATAGAATGCATTTGTAGCTTAAAGACAATACTTACTATTTAGATGAATTTAAACAATGACCTGCCGTAAGAATAAATCTTTCAGAAATTAATGCACCGCCACACGCCCAACTAGCTTGACCCGGATTTTCTGGAGCCTCATAACCCACCAGCGCCATATGAGGAAACTCCCCGGCTTTAGCGTACTCTCCACCAACAATCAATGGAATTGATTTATGTCCGCACTTGTCTACTTTAATCTTTTGCCTTTCAGCACCTATAGCCAAGCCGAGAGAATAGACATAAACGTTGACAGATTCTTGATATTCGTGACATTCTGTGAAAATGGGAAATGAATTGAATAATGTTAAAAATTATATTAATTTTGTTTGTTCCTAAAACTTACTTCTTTCATGCAAGTTCAATGGTGAATTAAATTTAGGTTCAATTTTAATATCATCACAACATACAAAAGTTTTGTCTTCGCAATAATTATATTTTCTCCCTTTTTCGATGTCTTCCAATATTGATTCACAGTCTTTTAGTAACTTGCAAACTCCTGGCGTCCTAGTTCGATTATTTATGCACGGATCGTCTACGAAGAAAAACAATTTTTTTTAAATACAAATATAAGTATAAATTCCATTGTCTTCTACATAATATTTTTTTAACAAATTTACCTTCTTCTATTGCATTGCAACTAATTACACCAAAGATAAATAATACTAAAATGTTCATCAACATAATTTTTGTGCAAAATTTTTAATTATAATGTTGTTGCTAATTTATTTTTAGATTTTTTAAAACTAGTTTTATTAAAAAAAATAAAATAGTAAAAACAAATATTCAAAATAATAATTTCGCGATATAATATCGTCTGCTTAAGACAAATCTTCACAATAAACTGGATTATAAAAGATATGAACAGAGAATTTAACTTTTCTGTTTTATTTTTTGTTTTAACATAATTTTTCATTTCTCGGAATCGTTATAATTAATTAGTATGATTTTTACAACATTATTTTTGATATTGAAAACAAAAAAATCGTCATAATCATGATTTAGTTTAGAATAATATAATAATTTAAAGTGGAGCAATAATGAAGAACTGTTTTATCGATATAAAATGAAAACAAAAAGACATTAATTAAACAAAAAAATTAATTTTTATGATTAATTTTTGTGATTTTTTCTGGTTTTTGGTTTAATTACAAACGAACGACCAACTGAAATAAAATAATAATGATAATAAATAAATAATAAAAATAAAAAAATTTAAATCGCAGTTATTGCCACTTGTGGTTTTTTATACTGTGTTTTGTTCATATTTTTGGAATATTGGAAGTTTACATTCATTTCAATTTGATTTTGAACTTATTTATTGTGTCTAAAGATAAGATCTGTCTTTCAGTTTCTAAGAAGTTCGTGAAAAAATATGCTTGTAGGATACATTCAACTTCAACAGAACTGATTGAATAATAAATAATGAAATTTTAATAAAGCCGGGTTCAAAACACTATAATATTATTATTCAAGAATAAAATTAAAAAATACTATTAAATACAAAACAGTGAAGCATTAAATGATTTTTATTTGTTGTGCTTCATTTTCTTTTTCTTTCTTTTCTCTATCTTTCTTTTATTTCTCTCAAATATTAAAATTCCTTAAAAAGTCAATTTCAGTACATTCGATCGAGCTGAAATTTTGCTATAATGCATTGTCTACAACTACGATAGGATGATGAGAACTGAGTCAATTTGCACTTCTTAATTGAAAGAATACACGTATGGATTATAGGCAAAATAATTTGGTTGTTAATCCTGAAAAATTTCGTTTAAAAACCTTCACAATCATACGAATACACTTAATGTAATGAAATGCAAGAACATTTATTGAAGTGTTTTTGTTCATTAGAACTAAATTCATGATTTTTTTATTTTTTTTTCATTTATTTTAAAACGTATTTAAGAGATTTTCCAAATTTTTTGTTCCTAAAAAAAATTATACGATATGAATTTACAGAAAAAGAATGATTCTCCAACGAGTGTTTTTCACTTCGTTAATCTTTAATAAAACAAAAATAATATTATAAACAAAAACAAAATTTGAAAACTTAAGTTATATTTAATTATTCCCTAGACAAAAATTAATTCTTGACCTCCTTGAAGCTAAAGATTAACAAAATTTATGTTTTGAAAAGTAAATTATATTTTTTTGTATATAACGTATCATTTGTTTATAATTGTTGGTAGGTACCATTTGTACATAAACATTTGTAGATTCAAATTTTTGAAAGTAAATTAATTGAAGTTCAACATCATTAACTAACGCTAATTTCTTAGATGTCTGTTGCTTTAAAAAAAAAAGTTTATGTATCCAACATAGAATTAATCCGTACTGCTTGTCCGGAAATTCAATTTTGAATATATCAATTTTCAAAGAACAAAAATAATAAAATTCAATAATGTTTTTAATCAACGTTATTTTTAAAATTTCTAAATATATTTATATTATAATTTATTAATATTCTTATTTTTGTTAAACAAATAACACTCCGTGAAGCCACAGTTTAATTTAAAATATTACCCTGACCCATAATGGTATAATAAAAAATGGGTTAGAAAAATCTCAAAGATATAAAACTAGCCATCATCAATTTCAGAGAATTTTTTTCTAAATTATTTTTTGCTTTACCATATAAATTAAAAAAAATAACAAGTCTCTTAAGAGATATTAGAGAGGATTGCTTGGAAAAATAATATCTTTTTAGAAATTCTTGATTAAATATATATAGTGATAGTGAAGAAAAACTGAATTGCGAAATTTAAGAATTCTTTTTTTACGCTTTTATACTTTTCCACCATCGTAAATAAAATTTTAAGAAGCTTGACTAATGTCAGATAATTTTGTGTGTTTTAACAATAAAATATATGATAATATTATTGTAAAAATCTTTAATGTTAAATTAACTTAACATTGCAAGAATTGTTTTTTAAGGACATTCAACAAAGAAATGTGATAGTTTAAGAAAAATAAGTGCGTTGATGAATTTGAAAATGTGAAATGAAATGGTGAAATGGATGATTTATCTTATATTAGATCTAAACTTTTTGATTCGAAATTTTCTCATTTGAAGTAAATGATTTTATAGAGACCCCGCACCTATAAACAAAATATCCTTTCGAACCTTTCTTTGGCAAAAAATATTATGTTTTTGCCAAATTTATTAAAAAATTATAACTATATATTTGGTCATTCTATACTTCAAATTTGTTATATTCAGAGAATAATTAGAATTAAGTTTTTGTAAACAATGTTTTTTTTATTTAGAAATTTTCTTGATCCTAATTTTCAAAACGATTAAACATAAACAAGTCACGCTTACTCAATAGTTAAATTATTTATGGCAAAAATTCAAATTCTAAAAAAAAAAAAACCTCAATATAAATTTTTTCCATAAAATAAAAGAGTCTGTGGTAAATTTACGCAAAAAAAAAAGAGAAAAAATAAGCATAATATTTATTTTTTTTTTTCAACATAAAAAAGGATGTTTTCTGCCACACCATCTGATGTTTTGTTTAACATTTATGGTTTATGTTAACACATGTCTTTGATACAATTTACAATATCGTATAAAAAAAAAATATTGTTTGATGTTTTTGCTAGAAATTAATGTTGTTAATAATAATAAATTAATGCGAATATTTTTTTTAGAGGAATAATATTTATTAAATTACAATAATTGAAGAAAGAAAATTCACATATATTTACGTGGGTTATAAATAAGAAATTTAATTTTCGTGAAATTTGGACAAACATATTCCAAGGGTTGAGTTGAGATTGTTTTTATTTACAGTAATAATCCTTACTTAAAGGTTTTTTTTTGATTCAGGTAAGTATTTAAAAAATAAATACGCGTCGCGTTTTGTTAGCTATTGATGCAATACCGTGTTATAGTAAGAATATCAAAGATACGCCGTATAATATAATAACAAGAATGGTGGTTTGTGATACGATTTTCCAAAATGTTAAAAACCTTAATTTTATTATTTTAACGAAAAATTAAAAAAAAAACAGGTTCATCATAATGATTTATTTTAATTTTTATTCCTTTTTAAATTTTGGAGAACCAAATATTTATTTATTAAAAGATTTTTTGTCTCAATCAGTGTCCGTGATATAGTCAAACATGGAGCTATTGTATTTTGTAATATTAGTATTATTGATTCATAAAAATTTTAAATTATAAAAATGAGGTCCGAAACATTCCAAATTACAAAAACCTCATAATAAGAATAACGCGAAGGTTTTGTAAAATAGCAAAACTTTTAGATACAATTTAAGTTAAAGAAGTGAACCTGAAATATACTTTAATACATTTAATAATTATCAACCCATATACTTGATGACAATACTTTGAATAAGTTCATAACTTTGACTAATAGTTTGGTTAAACTCGACGCGACGCACGCGACGGACGCGACGCAAATGACGTAAGAAATATTAAATGTATGAAAATATATGGACGCGAACAGTCTCGACGTTAACGACGTTAATGACGCTAACGTAAAGTTATATGGTCATTAACGTCATTAACGTTTGCGTCGCGTTCGTCGCGTCGAGTTTGCCCAGGCGGTAAAGCGGTCGCAGGCTAATCATAAACAATAAATCGGAGAATAATTCACATGAATTATATTAATTATATGTTAACCGTACTTACATTTCTTCTGGGATTCTAATGCCGCCGATTAGCAAAAAATATTCAATCACCCTTATTAAGAAAAGTTTTTTCCCTGAACACATCAATTTAAAATACTTTTTTTTTTTTTTTTAAAAAGATTATAATAATATAATAGAACAAAATGGGCTTTTATCTAATTGGAAAATTAAACTCAGAAAAAAAATAAAATAAAAAACTTATTTTCATCAGAATAATTTGCTTATTTTTTTCTCTCTTCTTCTTCTTTCTCTTTATTCAAAAAAATTAATTTTATTTCTATTTATTGAATTAGGTTCAATTTAATAAAAATAAAAATAAAAAACAAAAAAAAAAATGTTGTCATTAAAGGAAGCTTTTGTGTGGTTATTTAATTTGAAAATCACCAAAAAAAAAAATTTTATTTAATATATATAAATAAAAAGGACCAAAATGGAAAATTAAGAGGATTTAAAATGTTAATTTTTAATTAAATTTTATTTATTCATTTTTAAAGTGTACTTACTGAGGATTATTTGTTTGAAATTTGTTTAGTTTTTTTTCCCCCTTTGTTAACTGTGTGTAGTTCTTTGCATTTCGGTTTCCTCGACTTTGGGCTAATATAGACAATGTCTGAAGATACTATTATTATGTAAGCTTGTAAAAAAATTATTCTTAAAAAAAACTAAAAAACTAAAAATTTTCTTAATTAAAAAATCATAAATAATATTTACAAAATACAAAATACGAATATTTACGTTTCTGGTATACCAGGGTGGTAAATTTTCAATAGTGCCAAATAATAAAAATTATTATCTTGATGAATAATTTATTCATAAAACAGATTTTGGGTTCCAAAATTATCCATAAAATATGGTTTTTGCAATTATTTTACATTTATTCCGAGCTTGATAATATATAATTCCGACATACCGATTAATGTCCGTGTACATATACAATATAAAACAAAAAACAAAGAAAAAGAATGATATTTCAAATTTGTAATTCAAAAACAGCATTATAGGCTTATTAAATTTTTAATCCATTCTAAATGTTATTTTATTTCATTTATAACAATATGTTATATATTATATACATTTTAGATATTTTTTTTTTCAATATACAATACAGAATGCAATATAATGAATTTCGATTATTGAAAATGAAACAGAAGAATCATAAAGTTATCAAATTATTAAAATATTATAGGAATTTTATTGCAAATTATTTTTACAAATTTATGTTATAAATTTATTTTGAAATAATTCGCGTTATTTTAATTCTAATCATTTGTTTTCTAAAAAAAAAAAAACAAATATTTATTTCTAACACATTATAGAGGTAGGTATATATACAATAATTTGTTTCATTTGCAATACTAAATTTTATTTTGAACAAATATAAATTCCTAATGTTTTTATCATCAGTTTCTTGTTTTCACAAAATATATCTACATATATGTCTATATAAAACCATACATTAATAATAACTAAATAAACGAATGAACTAAATTTGGTAGATATAGATAATACTAGAATAAAAGTATACATACGTACAGCAAAACAAATATTAAACCTACATGAGACAGAGCGCTTCAAAAAATAAATCCTTATAAAGTACTCTTACTCAACTAAGTCATATTATATGAATGTCACGATGAATGAATTATTTTCTTGTATTAAAAATTAATAAATAAAATAATATGCTCTTCGGATCTACAAATATATATTTCTAAAGTTAATATCTTCATTTCTTTTTGCTCTGTACATATTTGGCGGATGAAGTAGTCAAATGAAGAGCACATTGTCGAATGATCTTTTTGAATATAAGAGCGACTCACATATAGGAAAATATATCTGATTTAAAATTTGTCTCAAACGGAAAAGAGATTATTTTTCATCTAAAAGCTTCTTTTTTTTTTGAGTGTAGATAAATTAAGAATTATTTTTTCATCTGTGTAAATTATAAAAATATTTGAATTTTTATTTAATTTTCATTTATTTTTTCATTAATTTTGAAATTATTTCCATAATTTTTAGTGACTTTCGAACTGGCTAATTTGAAGCATAATATATATTTGAGTTAATAAAAAAAAAGAAGTGTTTATTAAATATGACTGATAATAAGGTTGCTATGAGCTTGGATGAAATAATAAAATCATCGAAGAGGAATTCAAATAAATTCAGAGGAACGAGTGTTAGAGGACGTGGTCGTGGACGAGGTCGTGCAAGAGGGAATGGCAGAAGACCTTTTTTAGCAATGAATAATGACAGTAATAGTGAGATTGAAATTAAACATGTTTCTCGTGGAGGATATCGTGGTGGTGGTATAGGTAAGGCAAGATTTGCCACAAGATCATCATATTTCGCAAGAAGACCTAATCTAAGATCAAATGATACATTTGGTACAACTAAACTTCTTATTTCAAATCTTCATTACGGTGTAACTCTTAGCGATATTAGAATGTTATTTATTGAATTTGGACAAATTGTATCAGTTAAAATACATTATGATAAATCAGGAAGATCATCGGGAAGTGCTGAAGTTGTATTCAAAATACATGAGAATGCTTTAACGGCAATGAAAAGTTATAATAATGTTCGATTAGACGGGCGACCAATGACTATACAAATAGTTTTATCAGAAATTCCATCAAGATATCGATATTTTACAAGAAGTGTGACAAATAAACAATATAATGAATCTAATTCGGAAATGAAAGCTCAAAATAAACGATTCAATTCACGCAGAACTACGAAATCAGAAGAAGAACTAGACGCCGAATTGGAATTATATAACTCAATGCAAATAATATAAAATAATATGTTTAAAGTTCACTTAAAATTGACGTAATATCGTAAAATATAATATAATTTTCTCAAAAACACATAGTATTAATATATTAAAAAAACTAAAGCTTGAATTTGCAAATAAATTTTTAAAGAGAGAATTTAACTAAGAAAAAATAGCTGGCTCTGAAATCTTTCAGATAAGGGTTCTAAAACACAAATTTGTTATATTTAGTATATAAAATTGTAATAAATAAATAAATAAATAAATAACACATAGTATTGATTTTTTAAGATTGAAAGAAATTATATTACAGTATGTATTTTCTACTATATCTGAATTATCAATTTTTGACTTGATGTGGCGTCATTACATTTCATACTTTAAGGAAGGCCCCACGCACTTAGATGAAACTATTATCTGTTTTTGATTTTAAATTAATGGTTCTTGAAACTGTGAAGCTTCTTATAATAATGTGCTTAACACTACAATTTGCAATATTAACTTTGTACAATGTTATGAAAATGAAAATTATTTTAATTTTCTAAGTGTGATGTTTCAATATGTAGAAATAAATGTAAATATATAAAATTTAAATAAGTCATACAATTTGTTCAAAATAAGAATAAAATTTGGATTAAGAATGCAATCAACATTTAGTTTAGAGTATATATATTTTATATGAAAAACAGTGTTGTAGCTAGCATTTTGTAATATTATGCACTGTTTTTAGTGTTACGGATTGAAATTTCTACTAATCTTCAAAAATAACTTTAATGTTTTTGTTTTTTAAATGAATTCATATTTTAGCAGTTATTGTTTTTGATATATATTTTTTATTTCTAATTCAAAACATACATATTTTGAAATAAATAAATAAAGTAAATTGTTTTTTTTTTTTTTGTGAGAAGAACAATGTTATTTAATCTCTTGAAAATTTTTTGTTTTTGGTTTTAGGTTTTCATTATTATTTTTTTTTATATTATTTCTAATGTTCCTACGAATTTGTGAAAATTTTAATACCATCTGTTATTTTTTGGTTTTGGAAACATTAGAATCAGATGGCTTATAACAACAAAAATATTTCTTGTTTTTAAGTTATTTGAAAATAAATTGCAATTTGTCAAGTTTTTCACTTCATTTTTCTTTATCTTGAAGTTTTGTTAAAAATTGAACACATGAAAAAAAAAAGTAAAGAAACAAAATAAAATAATAAATTTTTCACTTGGGCATTATTTTAAATAACTTTTTTTATTTTTTAAATAATGTACATATTTAAGACAACAACTTCAGTTAAAATGTAAATTTTTTATCATTTTTTTGATTAAAAAAAACTCTCAAACATAATATTAAATTAAGTTTTTTCAAGATATTTCGCACAAAACAACAACATTCTAGTATAAATAAAATTCAATGATTGATCTATTTATTTGAGCTTATATAATAAAAAAATGCAAAGAATTATTCATTTGAGAACGTTTTAAGTTGACGACTTGTTAGTTAACATTTGATATGTACTTAAACCTCAATCACATTAAGTAAGGTATTCAATTGAATTCCAATTTATTTTTCTGTGATGAAGAACAAATTGGATATACATTTTTATTTTAATAATATTCGGTATATAAAATAATTACAAAAATAAAAATTAACTGATTCAAATGTTTGGATCAACAATATATTTTAAATTTTTCTTTCAAAATGGCTAAAACTATAAAACCTTTTAAAAGTATAGAGGTAGAGGACGATTAAGAAATAATTGTCAATTTTAGAATATCTAAAAAAAATTCAATTATAACATTAGACATATGCACGCCTTCCGATGGAATAACTTTTAAACTCATCGTTTATGACAATTAAATCAGGCAAGTATGAATAATTTTACTTGCTCAAGTTAGTTTAAGCAAATAAAATGTTTTTGCCAAATGTAAATGGAGCTTAACTAATTTTTAATTTTAATAATAAATCTTAAATTTTTTATTTTGAATGTTTAAATCTAAAATTAAAATTAAAAAAATTCTACCTAAAGTAATGATATATAAATATATTGTACAGAGATATAGATAGACTTGCTATAAAAAATATAATTATAATTCTTTATTTCACATCTTCGTTTGACATAAGCTTTAAATCCTATATGAATGATTCGAAAAAGTTTTTGATAACTTAATGCTTCATTAATCATAAATGCATAAAATATATTATATAAATTTAATGAATGAAAGAGAAATAAAAATCATATTGTATATACTACAACACTCATTACCCTTTCAGGCATTTTTACATATATTATGCTTAAGTTAAAAACAAATATATAAAATGTTATATTTCAAGATTTTTTTTTTATGGCTTTTTTAACTGCAAAAATGAAAATATGATATTAAAAGAGCTTATCTCGTCATTATCGCAACATTTATCGATTTTGAAACTTTTCGTGATTTTTTTTTTTTTTTGATTTATATAAATAGTTTTCACTTTTAAATTTTATGAATATTATATGATTTTGAAAAGAGAATAAATGAACTGTAAAAAACTAAAAGCTATATAAATTTTTTTGACATTATTATATTTCCCATGAAGTATTTATGTCACCTTTAGCAATAAAAATTCAGAGTTCTATTGATACTTGTGTTTAACTAATGTTTGAAATTGCAAGATGAAATATTTTAATTAACAAATAAAGATATATGAAAGGATTTGAGATTTGAAACCATGAGCTAGTTTTTTATAAGTCCCACCAAGGCGAATTTTACTGCTTTTGCCGTAATTTCTTGGCCGTCATAATGTTGCCTACGCTTGCCCTAGAAACTAATGACTTATTTTTAATCTATTCTTCATTAAGTACACAAAATTTAAATTTTTCTATTAAAAAAATTAAGATGTTTTAATTTTTTTACCGGTTATTTTAAATTTATTTAACCTTGTAATATTTTCTTACGAATTTTTTTTTAATTTACTTCAAAATTTCCACCTCATTAGAGTTTAAATTAGCGCCTTCTGTCATTTTATGAATAAGAGATATTCAACAATAATGACTTATTTTTATTACGATATTAACATTTCTTGTTCCCCATTGAAAAAAACCTTAACAAAAAAAAGTCATCATCATTCAGAACAACAAAATAATATTATTTTTTTTTATTTTTCATAAAAAAGGGAATAAATATTATGATTTATATCCTTTTCAGTGCTTTTATGTACATACAGACATTCGTATACAACACATACATATGTACATGTAGGATGTTTAAATTATATACATCAAAATGTTGTGCAAATATTTACAATGTGTTAACCGATGTCAATATTTGGTCAAGGCAATTTTAAATTTATTCATATTTATGAATTTTATGAAATATCCTTTTTCTTTATTGTTTCATATATATACCCTCACACACAGGTCCTGAAACTGAATTTGTAGGAAACTTGAAAATCATTTAAAAACACTTTTAGAGTATTTTATTAGCTATATATAAAATTTTTTTGTACACATTTATGTCAAATATAGTTATATTACACTGAGAAATTGAGTTAAAACTTTAAGTATTACATAAACGACATAAAATCTGTTAAAAATATGAATCGAATCAAGGAACACAAAATTTTGATTGCAACATTTTATCAAAGACAACAATTCATCGCTTTTCAAAGATCTAGAAGATAAGAAAAAATAAGTCTTTAGAAACTAAACTAGGATAATAAACTTTGTCATTAAGGATATTATGTTTAAAAGAAATACTGACTTACAACCTTCTCGATTCCAAAGAATGTAAGATAACTAATTTCAAAAACATTGTTTATACGGTGGTGAATTGAGCTAAGTTTTTAGATGTTTTCAAGCCTTTGAAAATGTGACGAAAAGAAACTATTGAAAGGAGCTTCAGGCCGAGTGTAGGGAGTTTTCTTGAGATAGACGTTTTATGAATTCCATAATTTGCTTTGTTTTTAATTTGTCTCAGCCCAAGTCACATCTCATTTTTTATTTTATGATGTATGTAGATTATTATTGCAACTCTAAGTATAAAGTTAATTAAATATTAGAAAGACACCTATCCAACATATTTATTAAAATTGTTTATTTTAATGCTTTTTTGGCACTATCTATCTCTAAAAATCTCTAACTTTTTACTTTTTTAAAGTTATTATAAAAAATTTAAATTAACATATTTTATTTAATGATAAAACATAATTTTGCATTATTATTTATTGCTCTGTGTATAATTTTTTTCATAAAAAAAAAAATAAATAAAATAAAGGGGTTAACAATTTTAGTTGTGCATACATTCTTTTCAAATTTCTTGATGAGAGAAATAAGTATTCTTTATAATGTAGAACCTTTTTTTTTTTAAGAGTCCTATTGAATCAATTGAGGGTTATGTTATTTTCACTGTTTTCATAAAAGCCTGACGGATAATCTATTTTCATTATTCAAGTGAAATCCTTTTAAAAAAAAAAATCATGTTTTTTTTTTCACTATGTTTTTGTTTAACAAGGATCAATAAACTCAAAATGATGAAAAATCATTAAAGTAGCACTCTCTAATTCTGTGTGAAAATCACTCTAAAAATAATTATTTAAATTAAAAAATAATTTTACTTAACTCTATAAAGTATTTAGCTTCACTAAATCATATTTAATTATAGTTGATTAATGTAATTTAAGAAAAATAAATTAATGAAATAAGTATCTTAATTATTTCTTCCAAGATAATTATCCTTACAGAGGAGTTTTTGAAATATTTTAACGAGAAGTGTTTAAAAAGTTACGCAATCATCATATAAATAAAACAGGATAAGTCTGAACAGAAATTTTTTTTAAAATGATTAAACATTCCGAAAAATCCAGATATGTTTATTATGAATAAATATAAATTTTTTCTCAAATTCTATAATTAAATACTTAGACTATAATATGACATAACTATGACATTAAAAAAAATTCATAGTGTAGTTTTACCTCAATTTTATTAAAATTAGAGCATTGAAAAAAAAAAAAACATTTCACTTTAGAAAATAAACATACATATATGCTTCATATACATTTCAGAGATGGTAATCTTCTACTGGGTTGAATGAAAAAAGAAATTATTTTTATGTGAAACTAATTTATGTCTGATAAGGAAATCTTTTTATGATTAATTTGAAAAAGAAACATTTAAAATTTTAACTTTATTAATTAAAATCAGATATTATAAAGTATGTTATAATTTTACTTATATCATAAGGATTGAATGCTCAATTTTATAGCAAAAAATAAATTTAAAAAAGAAAAAATTTTGTTATTTTAAAATTTTTATTATTAGACACGAATACACGATATTGGACACACAATTATTTTGTGGTATTGGCAACTGCTGATCATGTTCTTAGGTTTAGGAAATAAATACGAATTTAGACTCATAGTAGAGTGAACAATACGACAAAAAAATAAAATAATTACCTAAATATATTTTACTTGCGTCAAACAAAATCTAAATTTTAATTTACTTATTTAATTGAAATATAAAATCTTAAATAAACATTTGACATGAGAATACGTATTATAAATTCTATCAAAAATGAAATAAAAATAACAACAAATGCTAATTTTTGTTATTTAAGCTTTCTTTTAGCTCTACATTATATTTATATTAAACATTTCTTTTCGTTTAACTTTTATTTTTTCTTTTATTTAAAAATGTTAAATTTCATCTAATGTACAAATAGAACACATAAAAAAGCATATTATTTATTATTTACATTTTTTTTTTTTTACATATAAAATTAATTTAACGAAAAATTCTTTTTCAAACTATTTTAATAGCATAAAATTTCTGAAGTTACAAAATAATCTTGTGGTCAAATTCCATTAAAACATTGTTCTTAATTTCATGAATATTCTTTATTCGTTTTAATAAAAAAAAAATTAAAAAAAAAAATTTTTCTTGTGATAAACTGTTTCGTCCTTGGGTAAAAAGGATGATGATGGAAAAAAAATGTTTTTCCCTTTTTTTGAATATAAAGTTTATAATTGTCACCCATGGCGTTTATAATAATGTTGCTCTTCCTAAAGTATTTCCGTTTTATAATTTGTTTTATAATTTGGTTTTAAAATATTTCAATAACCAATTTTTACGGAAATTGAATTAACTATGAAGGTAGACAGAGTCCCTAAAAATACTTATTTGAAATAATTATTCAAAGATAAATGGTATTAACTATTGCTAGCACTATATCTATGTATCTTTCATATCTTGTCATCATATGTATATAGTGCGTATATGATGGGTTCAGTATTTGATGGCAGTGTTTGATAAATTAAAAAAAAATCATTTACAACAAAATATACAGTATAAAATAAATTTCAACATATAAAATATTATAACAGAAATAAGAAGCCAAAATGCCGTTTGAAACAAATTCTAAATGAGTGAAATAAAATTTTCAGTTGATATAATTTTATAATGGTTTTGAAATTTTTTTTAAGCCATTAAATTTCATACATTTGAAAGTTTTTTTTTTTTTCTAGGAAAATATATACATATTTACATTAAATTTCTTCACAATAGTGTTCTCAATAACGCGAACATTTCTATTTTTTTTTTATTTTTTCATAAATTGCTTTGAGCCAACACCATTTATTTTTTATGATTTCAGGAAAGAAAAAAAAAATTTTATGTTTTTTTTTTTAATTTTAAAAATTGAAAAATATAAGCATTTTATACATATGTATATGATAGTAAATATTTGTTTTCAGTATTTAAATCGAAAATAATATTTTCCAACGGAATAAACTAATATTCAAATCACATAGATAGTTATATTATAGTTTTATAGATACATTGAAATAATTGAGAAGAATTTAATTAATTTTCGTTACCTTTAAAAAAACCGGTTACATATTTTGATATTCATTTTTGAACTGCGTGTGCAGCTAAAGATATAATGTTTTAAAAGGTAAAAAGAGCTATATGATTGATGTTTGAGATTTTGACAGAGATCACTTAATATAACAAAGTTCAACTGTCACTTTCAAAAACTTTAAACAAATATTTCAAAATAATAATAGCTAAAGACTAACTAACTTATAAATGATATAAAAGTGGGTTAAATACCCTGACAAATTAGAAGTTTCTAATCCTTTTATATATTTCATATATGAATATTGCAGTTAACAACTCTATACCTATATAATAGAGAAATTTATGTACATTCAAGGAATCAAAAACATGTTTTGGCAGCAACAATTTTGGTATCTTGTCACTGATCACTTCATATTCAAGTGTAATTTAAAATTATACTTGTTATCAGGTATATACTCTCTAAATAAATTTTGGCTAGATTGTGGGTAAAAAAACTAGATTGAGCAACTAGATTGTGAGCAACTAGGATCTAGTTGGAAATCTAGCTTCCAAAATTTACCTAGATTCTAGTTAAAATGCCAAACTAGATTCCTAGTGGAATTCTAGTTACCAAGGCTAGATCTTCCATTTTTTTTACTAGAATCTAGTGACTTTTTTTTATAAAAAAAAAAAAAAATTTATTCTAATATTTTTTTTTATTTATTACAATTTCTTTATTAGATGATTTTTATTAAATTCTAATTTTATTTCTTACGCCTTCTTCCGGATTCGAACCTGGTTCTTTAACATTGCAATTCGCCAACACTACCACTCAGTTACGGTATTGAAATTTAAAATGTACATAAAATAGAAAATATAAATTTGGTATACACATTTTCTTTGTGGTGTGTTAGTTATTTGCAATTCTAAGGACGCAGGTTCAAATCCCGAAGACAGCAAAAAAATCTGGTATCAATAATTGAAATCTAGCAAGGAGAAATAGAAGATAATTGCAGAAACTAGATTTAATAATTTTTCAAATTTGTCTAAAACTATTTTAAAACTATATTCTAGTTTTAAATTTCCGTTCTTGTAATCTAGTTTACCAAAATAACTGGAATATTAATGATCTGAAATGGAATCTATGTTCGGTAAATAATTTGTAAAATTTTACCTAGAAATCTAGCTTTTGAGAACTAGATTTTTGCGTGAACTAGCTTCTGAAACTATAAAACTATTTTCAATAATTGAATTTCCCACTAAAAATCGTTTAACTAGATCAAAGCTAGGGATTCTAGCCAAAATTTATTTAGAGAGTAGTTGTCATTCTGTAACAAAATTTTAAATCTTTACAAGGTTTCTGTTCTAAAAAAATACTTCATATTTTATCCACATTTGAGCAAAAAAAAAAAAACATATACTTACTTAATACAAATATGTTTTATTTTCAAAATAATGAAAAAGTACTGCATCCGCTTTCCGGATGACCATTTACTTTTGGGAAATAAATGGTAATTTAAAATTTAAGGCACAAAAAAAAGGATAAATTTAAACAACAAAAAGGTTTATAATATGATTTTCATTTAACAAGTATAGTAGTAGTACTAAAGTACTAACAGAAACAGTAGCAAAAAGGATAACAAGATAAAAAATAAAAAAAAACAACAATTTTTTTTTATTTTTATAATGTTAGGATACTTTTGTAATGTAAATATTGTTTTGTTCATTTTCTCTTGATTAAAGTTCATGTTTATTTTTCAAATAAATGCTTAATTAAATGATTAAATAAATTTTCAATGATAAAAAGTAAAATTTTAAAATATATCGTACTTTAAAACAACAGAATTTATTTATTTATTCTTAACCTAATTTTTTTGCAAACAAATCAATTGAATTTCAATATCTTTAAATAACATTATAATTCTAGTTTCTATTTATTATGGCTGTTAACATAAAATAAGAAAAATATCATACTTTAAGTATTATGTGGAATCATTCTTGAGACTATAAAATGGTAAATGGTGGGGATTCGTTGCGTACACCTGGTCTATATTATCATTATATAAAGAACACAAACACTTAAGTCAAGTGAACAAATCGAAAAATTGACACAAATTCCAGTCCGAAGTGGGAATCGAACCCACGACCGAACAGACTGTATGTAGGATGATGACAATACGAATACACTTAGTATCTTAATTAAAAAAATGCATCATTTAATATCTGTCGTAAAAAATTAAGCACTCTGTCTAACATGATGACTTATCAACCTTTAAATATGATTTTAAAGTAAAGATTAATTTTAAAGTACCTGATTGTTGTAATCTAAATTAATTAATTATGAATTACATTTACAAAATCTACTTTAAAAAATACTGGTCAAAATATTTGATTTTTTTTGCTGAAACTAAGTTTTTATCTTGGAATACCAGCGCTTAATAAAATCATAAATTATTTTTTAAATTAAGAATTTTCATAGAAATAAGTAGGGCAATAGATAAATAAACTTATACGAGTATAGTTATTAAGTATGGAAATAAAAATGTTTGCTTAAGATAAATAATTACAAACATTGCCTCAAAGGAAAATATTAGAATAATTATTTGGGAAACTTAAATTCTAAGCTTTTATTATGTACAAATATTTTATTAAATTAAATTCATTTAAAAGAAAAATAAAATATTTCAAATTAAATAATGAATCAGGTAAATGTATATCGAATATTTTTGCAATACATATCTAAGTATAAAAATTGTCTTTAATTTTCTTAAAGTATATTTCTTTCTATAAGTATTTTATGCTAAAATTTTTTTTGTATTTGTCTAGTAAATTTGTGCAAAAGAATATTTTTAAAATTATTTATGAAATTGAATTTTCTTGAGTGTTTTCTTTAAAGATACTTTACTCAGTATACATACTGTCATTTGCATTACCCTCTACCACCTATTTAATAAACAAAAATTATATTTCAAGATAAGGAAAATTATTTAATTGAAGATTTTTAAATGTAAAATGTATCTTTAGGGCATATTTAAAAAATACATTAATACTATAGGTATATACTAAATGTATATACAGATATATTAATGTTAAAACATTTTTCACGATTATTAGAAATTATTGTCCATTTATCTATTAAATTTAAGACTGGAATTTTTTCGAAGTATTATGGAATAAATATCTATAGATGGAAATATTATTAAATAAATTCTCTAATTTAAAAACGAATTTTTTCTTTTAGTTTCCATTTCCACACTAGGGAATTTGGAAAGATAGAATAAAATTATAAGAAAGATGAAAATTTTTTCCTTCATTATTATTATTATTTTTTTTGATTATTATTTGATAATAATCTGATCTGATGTCTAGATGGCTTATCTAGCCACCTCTAATTGTCCCTGTTCCTGTATCAATCTATGCATATATAAATAATTTCAAATTTCTAGATATAAATAAAAAATAAAACAATTTATTATGTTGTTTATAATGTATATAAAAATTATTTAAATTTAATGTTCGTGGTTTATCTCATTAGCTAAAAATATAATTAAATATATACACATGAAAATTGTTTAAGCAAATTAAATGCTTATCAATCCGTAAAAATGTGCAATATCAAAGTATCTATGCATTAAAAAAAATGTTGAAAAAACTAAAAATAAATATGTTAATAAATTTTTATTTAACTATTGATTCAATCAAAATTTAATATTATTCAAATAATTTTACAGAAATATTTACTTACATATATTATATAATTATATATAGATGTATTACATTAAATGTACAAGCATTACACTAAAAGGTTAAATTTTTTGAAATTGAAATTTTTTGTAATTAGTTTAATTTTGGAATTGATACAATTTATTTAGTTTAGATAAATATTCGCAATTATTTTGTATTAAGTTGTGAAACGGACATTGATTTTTATATACATTGATAAATAAATAAAGAAAACAAGAAAGGAATTTTTAGATCGATTTTTTACAAAACTTTATTTGAATAAATATTTGAACTAGAAGAAAACAAAATAATTAATTTATGATTCACCCAACTACAAAATTACATACATAAAATTAGAAATATTAAAATTATAATTTTACATAGTTAGGCCGACAATTTTAAGCCCACCCATTTTTATTTATTTTTTTTGTTTTTCTTTATTTAACTCTACCTATTTCATCAAATTAAGGAAAAACAAAAAATAATTATTTTAGAAGCAATAAAAGAAATAAAATAATTGATTGGCATTAAAGTGTATATTATGAATAAAAGTTGTCAAAAAATATTATTTTTTTTGTTTAATAAATATTTGACTGCCGAAAGATAAAAATTATCTGAATGGTTAAGTAAACGAAGTAGTTTTCTTTAATCGATTTCAAGAATCAACGTAAAAATAAGTTACAACACAAACCTAATATCCTTTTAAGTAAACACTATGTAAATTCCTCATTTTCAATCCTTAAATGTGTATGTGTCTCAATTTGAATTATATATTAAGCCATTAATATGAATTATTGTATTTTTATTCTAATAAACATTTTCCCCGATGTTCCACGAAGGTATAGAAATATATGTTCTTAACATTTTTAATAAAATATTAACACATAAAATTTGTAGACTTTATAATGACATAAAACCTATATAATACGTACAACATATATGTGCTTGCAAATATTTCAAAACCCGTAGGAAATTTTCTGCATGAAAAATTGTTAAATGAGGCAAGAAAATTTTACGCAATTTACGCTATTTTATTAAATTCAAAAAAAAAAAAATTTTTTTTTTTTTTTGGTAATAACATTTAAGTGTCAATTTTATCACTTGTATAAAATATGCATTTATGTTTAAAATTGTTGATAGGTAAAATATTGTGTATATTTGACTGAAAACATTGATTTTTGGAACATGGATTTGTAAATAAAATTAGTTGGTAAAAGATTAAAAATATACGCAATTATCGCCATAATAATGTAAGAGGATTACATAATGTGGTCAAATCAATCCACAATTAAATTGCTTACAATAAAAAAAAAAATTTAAACATTTAATTATTTAATAAATAAAATTAAATATGATTATTTAAATCCCTTGTAAAAATTTTTATTAGGAGTTGAATCGATTTTTAACCATACATGAACTATATATATAAATTATAGTTAAATTCGTTGTACATAATATACAAAGATTCAAACGATTTTCGAGTTTGGCAACTTTGCTATAATTCCGAATATCAATATTACAACAATTGGTTTCAAAACAACTTCACACTACAGGTTCATATTTTTACCGATCATTGAAAGACCTGATAAACATTGATAGTTTGCTAGTTAATTATAATCCTGTCGTATTAAAAGTTCACAGTACCTGAAGGTTAGTCGTTTTAAATATTAATTTTAATTACTTACTATACAATTAAACAGGAAGAATTTCAAAAAAAATCTTAGAAATAAAAAACAATTTCAGCTCTTTTTCGTAAGGTTTTTTACGAAATTTAAATTAATTAAGGTAATGATAACTATATTATACAGCTTTTGTTTCCAACATGAAACATAAAGAAAACATAATTATTTAAAAATTCTGTTCGTGTTATTTTTTTTTTAAAGGTCTAGACAACACTATAGAATGAACTCATGTGATAAACTTATTAATTCAACCATTTTTCATGACACAAAAATATGAAAAAAAAAAAATTATATTATAAATATTTTCAAAAATAATAATTTTCCATTTTCACCTAAGTTGTCGTTATGTTTGCAAAAAAAAAACCACTTAACTTCTGGAAACTTTATTGCATAAAAATTAAAAAAAAAAAAAAATCTTAATTTATTTTTTCGTAAAAAAAACTCTTGATGATTTTTATCCATAGAATGAAAATTGAAGAGGATTTCATTTTGCACTTCTAATTTTTTCTTTTTTTTTTTTCTTTCAGTCATCATAATAAAATCATTTTTATCATGATCCTGACAGAGCCTTTTCAAATTTTTTTATAAAAAAAAAAAAATCTTCACAGATGAAAAATTATTTTATTTAAAAAATTTAAAAGTGGCTGTAAGAGTATTTAAAAAGAAAAACATAGATTTATCTAAAAATTTGATCTTTTTGAAATGAAATATTTTATGAATTTAGCTTGAAAAGACCATGAAACAATTTAGATTCTTAATTTACCTTATTATGAAGCTTTGGGTTAAAAAAAAGTAAAGATTGTTGCATTTTTTTTTTTTATATAAATATGTTAAATAGAGTTTTTTTTTATTTGATTTAATATTTTTGTATAATTAACATAAAAATCTTAGAAATAACTGTAATGATTAATTAAATATTAGATTATATTATGTAGTTCTTAATATTATAAAAGCAAAATTTTAAATACATTATGTAAATTGAATGTAATGGTTATAAAATGTACATAAGAATCAGATAATAAAATAATATTTAAAATAATATATATTGATTGTAATGAAATTCACATTTATGAAATTTTAAAATATAATTGTAATTTTTAGTTAAGTGTAGTAAGTGATAACTATTTATTTTAAAATTAAAGTTGCCAATTACTTTTCTATATTAAACTTCATGATACGTACATTAGATACATATTGCCATTCAAATATTTGGTATGAATTTTAATTCTGTATATTATTTGGCCGCATAAGTAAAAATAGATTTCGTATTAGGATATAGTTAATAAAACGAAAGATGAATAAAGAATGTTAATATTAATAAATAAAATAATCATTAAGTATAAATGAATTATTCAGAGCAGGTTTCTAGAAAACTTGCAACCGAGTCCCATTTTTTAACATTGAAATACTTGAAATACTATATTCTCTTAATTATTAGAATATTTTATTGATTACCATTTTAAGGCAAGAAATTTTTTGATTTTATTTTAACAATATGTAAATTAGATGTGTGGTTAAGATAAATGAGGATAATTTCGTAGATCGCAGCCTTTTTTTTTAACAATAGTTGATTAGTAATTTAAGTAATAAACTATGAAGTAAGTAGTACACAATTTAGTTAATTCGTACAGATTTTAAATATAATAACTATTAAATTGTTAATCATAATGTATAATATACAGTTACGTCATATAGGTTTGTATATTTACACGTAAAAAATATGTCAGTAATTCTCAAAAGATTTTTTTTTTTCACTTATTTGAAATAGTATTTATTTTTACAGACGACATTTTGCAAAAACAAATCTACGGAAAAAGTAACAAATATTTCTTTGAATGTAGAATTACTTAAAATTAACTAAAAAGTTGACATTGTTGTTGCACTCTCCACACATTTTTTCATTTTGTTTCCAAATGGTGAATTCACTGACTTGGATATCGCATCAAATGCGCATTTTACATCATTTTGAGTTTTGCATTTATCAATATCTCTGTTAAGTGAATCTTCGAATTCTTTCATCTCAGCTGCATATTTTGCCGCACATTCTGAATAAACAGCTGAGTCCTGATCTTGAGGCCGAGAATGAATCTACAAAAATTTTTTTACAAACATAAATAGAATATTAGGCTGTGTTTATTACAAAAATTAGAAAAATAATATTACGTTTATACGTTTGTTTGTGATTTAATTTTTTATAAAGTGATTAACGAAAATTTTGTTTATTCGAATAATACCTTTTAATTAAAGTAATAATCAAGTATATAAAATTAATTCAATAAAATCCAAGATTTTCGTAACCTTAAAGATTGAAAGTTACTTTTTTAAACTTGGTTTCAATAGATACTTATTAATACGACATTATAATTTTAGGTCGGCTGCAGAGGCGTAATTGTACTTATATTCCTTAATTTTTATCTTTGCAAAAAGTTCAAATAACAAACATTTCTCATTTTAAAACTTATATTCATACCTCAATTATTAAAAATATTGTTATCAATAAAATTATTTTCATTTTTGTTGAATGTACTTTAAAAATTTGTATTATTGGCTTGACGGAGATTTCAAATAAACTAAATTTATTTATTATAATTGGAAATCATTTCATTTATAAATTACAAGTAAAAACATTATCTGTATAGAAATTAATTACTCAATTTGTATATTGAATTGAACGCAAATATATAAATGCGGACATACATTAATGTACATAATGTGCACTCAAAGAATTTTGTCTATATTTTTCGAACAAAAATATGTATTACTTTTACAAATGTAGTTTGAATGTGCAATTTTTGAGCTGTCAAAGTCTTAATCACTTTCGATTTTCAACAAAATTATTTGTAAAACGTACTAATTATTTTATTAATTTTGTGAGCAATGAGAAGTCAAACACCACAAAGGTTAGCTTAACAGACGTTTGGAACAAACCAAGCAATTCAAGAGATTTTTCTTTTGTTAGACTCAACAGATACAGCCGAAAACTCCATCACAGACAAAATCTTTTCAGAATTACGTACATATTTTTTTGGGTGTGAATATATTATTTAAATTGAGTGAACTTTGATCAGATGAGAATTATTGTAAACTTTTTTTTGTCTCATACTTGAATATTTCTCATTAATTTATTTAATTTTTATATTATTAATTTTTTGATGTGTAACATCTTATTTGTAGTTGTTTATTTCTCAAATTAATTGTATATTCTTCCAGTTTTCGAAAATTAAACTTTTTAAAATTTATATTTTTAAAATTTATATTTTAAAACAACGAAATAACTAAAATCTCGTGAATAAGATACGTAGAATGAGAAAACGGAGCCATCTGCTCCTTGAATTAAATCATAGAGCTTATCTTATTATTATCTTATTAACTTTTCGGTAAGAAAAGACAAAAAACGAAAAATATGAATTATTTGCGTACACAATTTGTTTAGAATAAATTAAAATACGACAAAACGTACTATTATGACATGCAATTGATATTTTATTGGCTCAAAGTATCAAAAAAAAAAAAATCAATTTTGATTTCAAAAGTTGAAGAATTTTAAAGGTTTCATAAGTTTTAATAATTATATTTCATCATAAAACTTTATATACCCGGAAATATATTTTATATATAATATCAATGATTATTAAAAAAAATTGCGAAAATTTTTGCTTACATTAAAACATGAAAGTTTACTGATAGTTGAGAAAATAAAGAACTTGCACAACGTACATAATATTAATGAAAAATTATTAAATTAAATTAAAAGTTATTGGAATTTTTGTTACAATTAATTATGTTTTCTTTCTTTGAAATATTCGTATTATTAAATTCTTTGTAGGTACATACTATATATATCGTTTATATATAATTTCCAATAAAATTTTTAAACAAAAAAATATTTTGTAAGTCAAAAGCGCTTAAATTTAATTTTTTTTATGCATACTATTAAATTCTAATTTTAACGCATATTAATTAATTAAAAATTATATATATTATGTAACTCCTATAAACTATTCATTTGGAAAATTCTTTCTTTGATAAATTTTATGTAATATAATATAATATCAATAATTTTGATTGATTTGAAGATAAATACATCAAAAGTCATACATCAAAAGTTTTGTCATCGTCTGAGGTCTAAACGTGGTAAATTTCAGGTTGGTGGACTTAAAGATACAATTACAAATACATATACCCAACAACGTAAAATATTTAAAAAAAAAATGAATTATATTAAAAGCTCAATGAACTTAAAAATAATGTAGCATTAATCCTGAAGAGTTGGGAAAGTTTTTAATTTAATTACACTAATTTAGTTTTTTTTTTTAATTCAAAATACAGGTGGTGCACCCTGAGCAAATAAATTATAAAGGAATGTTAACTATATATTAACTTAATTTTTTTTTTTTATTAAGATTCTACTACTTACTATGAAAATTATCTTTCTTTATTAATATTGCAAGAATCATATAGTGTTTAGTTATATATGTGTTATATATAGTGTTTAGTTATATACACAATTTATATCGTAAATGAACTTAAAATTTCACATTTATTTTAAGGATAAGTAAAGTAATTTAAACACTTTATTCAAATTAAAACTTTATTTGTGATCGTTAAAAGAAAATATAATACATAGATATAATCATATAATATTAAAATAATAAAATAACCTTCTAATTCGTACTGTACACTGTTCTGTACATCTGAATATGTGTATATAGGTACAGTAATTAAATGAAATATATAAATTTAAAATTTAAACTTACTTGCTGTAATTAACCTGTTTTAAGTAACTTTATTTCTGACTAATATCTAACAATTATCACCCGGATGATCTCAGTATTTTATATATATTTATAATAAATGTATAGTGAATTAACATTATTTAGTTATACACGTTTCAAATAAGTAAATTAACAGATGCGTTTAAAATAGTAAAATCGTTATATTTACTACGTACAATATTTTGTTAGCTCTGCGGCCTGTGTCATAATCTTACATAAACATTAAAGTCAAAATATAAGCAATTATTAAATCATTACCTATATGTAAAATATGCAATAATAGTTTTGTAATGATTAAAGTATTAAATTAAGAAAAAATGTATATTTAATAGAATATCATATTGAACTTTCCTGTTTTAAGACATCGAGGTCTAATTAAAAAAATATAAAAAAAATAAATATCGAATACATGTTTTAGGAGGTAGCAGTTTATATTTTGTGTATTAGATTTCTGTTATCAAAGTTTTGAAATAAAATTTATTATGAAAAACTTTTTCGTTTTCCTCAACCTCTTTTAAAATTTATATCTATCTACAATATAGTTTGAAATTATTTTCTTAACAGTTTGTTTGCTAATTAAACATTCTTATATTTTATAAGTTATATTAAAATGAATCATACCAAAAAATTTTCTTCATATAATTTATTATAAATTAAAAAATAAGGTAATACCTACTTAGTTATGATGCGGGTAAAAAGTTTTAAGTTTTCTTTTTTTTTTTTTTTTTGTTTTTATTGCTTTTTACTCTTGCTATTTATTTTAACATTGTTATTTTCTTTCGCGAATAATACTCTTTATCATTTTTCCTTAAGATTTTCTTTTGTAAAAGAATAATAAAAATGTTATTAAAGTATCACAGTGTATGAAATTTAACTTCAAAGAATACACAAAAAAAAATGAATGAAAATTTTGAAGTGGAAAATTTAAAATAATATAAACAAAAACAGAAAAAAAAAACAAAAATGAAAGGATTAAAAAAGACTTAGTTTTTGTGCTTTATATTTTTTTTTTCGAATTTTATTAAATAAAATTATTTATTATTTATAAGAAAATTGATATTATTTTATAAAATATTTCTTCTCCACAGTCAAGGTGATTTTCAAGCATCCTTAATAGTATAAGCTTCTTTTAACGTTGCTGATAAATAAAATAAAATATTCTATTTTGAATGAGCATTGTGGGTCTTTAAAAATTATTTAATTTAAATAATAAAATATGACTGTAAATAGGTATATACATTCTGCAATTCTGAGCAGAATTTTCATATGGTTTTTGTAAAGATATCTTCGTTGTTATTATAATTATAGGAAAATATTCGGCTAACTTTAAAAGACTATACAATAAAGTCGATTTTGAGCGCTTTTGTGCCTTTTTTGTTATATATATAATAGAATTTAAATACATTTAAAAGAAAAGACTGTTTCATTATTGTTTTGTTTGTTAACCAGTTACTATAGTTTGTGTTCTTTCATGTTTCGAAAACTAAGTAATAATAATTTAAAACTGTAATTCTTAATTAACATAAGGAGGTATTGTAATATTCGATAAATCAAATTAGATAAATCAAGTTAGATGAATCAAGTTAGTACTTTTCCAAAATAACATAAGGTATTGAAATGTATGTCAACTTTTCACGATTATTATATGATTCGGAGCTTAACACTTATATAATTAATTCAGTTGAAATGTGGACGATAAGTTTTCTTTTTGCTGAATATAGGCAGTCCTTCATAAATGAAATGATTTACGAATTAAAATTTTATAGTGTATAATGCAGGAGTAGATATTTATAACGTAAGTAAAATAACAAAATTAATTTAAAAAAAAAATCCAATTGGCGAAAGATGTAAATTCTAATTTAAAGTTGTTGTACAAAGGATGGCACAGTTCATTTTTTTATTTTTTACACATCGACAAGAAAATTGACACAAATTTAATTTTTTTTTTTTGTCTTGAAGTTATTAGTTTAAAAGACAGGGATTTTCATCCAGACATCAATTATTTAATTAAAAATTCCGTTTTACCAAGGAAAAATTGGATAATTTTCCTAAATTTTTTTTCAAACTTTTTTTTTAAATTATTTTTTTTGCAATTTTCTTCTTTTCTCATTATATTGTATTTTTATTTCTTAAATTTATTCAAAAAGAGTTTGGAAAAACTTAGAAAATTGGAGCCTCACAATTTCGGTTCCAATTGCTACTATTAAATTTCGTCCTCAAATTTTTCACTTTGACCTTAAGCTTTGCATTGCCAATAATATTACATGTCAATATCATTTTATAATTGACATTCATTCACAATGTTTTTGGGTCTACTTCTACTTCTAACAAAAAAAGAGTATTTTTGAAAATTCGTCTTTTTTCAATCTTCCCTCTAGAATAGATTTGTTCTAGCAGTAATGATAATATGAATTCCATTTTTTCCAAAGAAAATTTATCAGACAGAAAACATTGAAAATATACATATATGCAAAGAGTTGAATTTTGAAAATGAATGTATAATTCTTATATAGTACAAAATGAAGAAAAAGCTTATTATTTTTCCAATACTTTTCCAATAACAAAATTTAAATAAAAAGAAGAGGACAATTTTTTTTTTTTTTTAATAAAAATTCATTCATTAAATTTAAATTAAAATTGCCATTAGGAAAATACTAATTTTTGTATCTTTCTCAGATTGACATAATTTTTCATTTTCTCATGAAATTATGTCCGCATTTCACCAGTTTAAATCGGCATTAAGAAAACTTTTGTTTTTTTTTTTTCTTTTTTTTTTTTTATCTTCAATTATAAATTTTCAATTCGTAATTTATGAATAAAGTTTTATGGAAATCATAAAAAAGTCCAAAAAATTTAGGCAATATAAAATGATGATTTAATGGAAATCCCATATTTAATAAATTTGTTTATGAAAATTTCAGATACAAACATAAACATAAGAATATATACAAATGTATACTTAAATGAAGGAAGGTGAGATACATTGAATAAATTTCGTAAGTTAATTAAGTTTTTTTTTTGACATTTTAAAAGAGAAATATTTTTTAAGGAAGTAAGAATATTTTCAAATTATGTCATAAATCCAACGAAATTTTCTTTTCTCAAAAATCCTGAACAAAAAATTTCTGAATAAAATGATTTATTTCAAAATTGGAATTTTTGTTGTAACCCATATTTGAAATTATCTTTTTTATTCGTTATTTCACAATAAATTAACGAAATTTAAAATTCAAGAGAACAGTGAAAATTCTTTGAAATATTCAACATTCCGAAGGACTTGTATATTCGATTTTTGTTTTAAGAAAAAAACACAAATATCAAAGAAGAAGAATATAACTTATGTTTGTTGGGATAAGTTCATCAGATTGTGATGACATTTTTTCTGAAGATATTTTTTTTTTTAAATGAAAACCATAATTTTGTGTATTTTTATTTAGAAATAAGAAAAGTCTTTTCTTTTTTATTTTTTTTTTTGTGAAGAACAAAATTATTATTAGATAAATATAAAAACATTAGGGTGGTTTCTAAGAAAATTGTTTTTTTTTGTGTTGTTCGAAACCTAGAACTTAGTGTTAAACTCTTTGTTTCTTTTAAATTTTTATTTGTTATGTATTGTAAAGTAACTTCTAAGAATAGATTAAGCAATATTCTAATGAGTTCGAAGCTAAAATGTAACAATTCAACTATCATTTAATAACTTCAACCATAGCATTAAACTTACAATATTTTAGTATTGTTAAAAAGGATAAAAGTTAGAGATTAATTGGTGAAATCGAAAGCGTATAATACAAATTGTCAAACTCCCAAACCTATCTGAAAAGACTGGCTCAAAAAGTGCAAATTTCGCTAGGTCCGTACAACATTACTATATTGGAGAACAACTGAAGTTGCAAATTTGTTTATCCATTTGCGGTATTATTATTCTATTATTAAGTATTTTTGTGATCGCAATTCAATTTGAACTAATGATTCTTGCATAATGTGTTCATTAAATTTCAATTATTCAATTTTATAACTATAGAAATATTTTCCTAATAAAATTCTAATATTCAAATTCATAATCTAAAGAAAATTCAAATTTAAATTTTTTTATATTTTTGTTTTTTTTTTTTTTTTTTTTTTATTTTGAAAACTATCCCAAAAATATTTTTTATATTAATAAGTGTGGTATACTTTTTCAGCAGATAAACTTTGATATTATTTTAACTTTTGAATTTTTGATTTGACATTCTTTTCAATATTAAAATTTTTAAAAAGTGATGGCATTTTCATAATAATTTTTCCACATTCCTTTTGCAATAAAAAAAAAAAAATAAAAAAAAAAAAAAAACACAAATCTAGGTTATTTTAAGAATAAGAAATGAAAATATAAATTTTATGTATTTTTATTTTTTAATCGAAAAAGTTTAAATTAATTCCGATTCTATGAAAAAAATAAAAAATTTGTCTATACCTATATATCTAACTTGCTTGTGATTTCAATTTAATTAAGTGTAAAAAAATTATAAAATTAATTTTCTAAATTGTTTTTAATATAGTTTTGAAAGTTAAATTATTTTTTTATGAAAAATGTTTGACATGTTTTATTTTTTTGGGACTTAAATCTAACGATCAATTCAAAAATTCCATAAAATTTGAAGTAAAGATACTTATGTATGTTTTCCTTTTTTTGCCTTCTCAAATAAAAATACTTGTGTAATAGTTACACAACAATGTCAATAAATTTATGTATTAATGATTATATGTTTTATTTTAGAAATTATTCAAAATTTAATCATTTTTAATTGGAATATTTTTTCTAGAAAAAACTGGACATTAGAAAGACGACTTCAGGAACCACCGTTCAAACACAGATTCGAAATAGTCGAAAAACAAAATTGATATCAGTAGCTAATAATATGCCGAAACACAAAAATGAATTAATGTCAAAAAAAGTTTCCGAAAGAAATTAAAGAGTAAATAAATGTAAAAGGGGGAAAAAGTAACTGCATTTATAAATATATTTTTCACTCTTTTCGAATAATATATTGTCAAAGGGCTTTATCGACTTATTTTCGTTCTTAACTATAAAACCAAATTTCCAAGCTGTTGTATTGTTCAATAGAAGATTATAATTGTTAAAAGCTTTCGAATGTTTACTGGAAACTTTAATTGAGCAATATAAACGAAAGATTTAAAGAATCCCCTTAAAAGAGATTAATATTTTCGTTTCAATAAAATAATTTTAAGCAATACAAAAATTCTAATTATTTTCACAATCATACGTAACTGGGAAAATTTATTCATCTTTACGTATTTTCCGTGAACAATCACAAACAAAAAAAAATCAATTTATTTGCTCATTTACAAAAAATCTGCACGCATAATATGAAATTGAAATCTAACACAATATATAGTCTGAATGATAACGAAAATAAAAAAAATTGGAAAATAATATAATCTTGGTTACAAACAATTACAAAAAAAAGGGAAATTAGAAATTCAAGTTGAATTATATTTTTGAAATTGAAAAATCTTTTCTGTATATTGAAAATGAAATAAATATATAGGATTATTACTGAAATTTAAAATGACTTATTTATTAAAATAATAAAGTAACTTTTTTTAAACTCTTCGAAATAGGTAATTAAAAAAATAAAATCCCAATCCGAAAACATTTTGTACTTTTCCAGGGTTGAGATGGCAGGGTGCAGAGCATAGCTTTTTGTTTTTTTTCCGTTACATTCAGACTCAAGATCGTCAAAATGACTACGAGTTCGAAACTGACAATTATAATATATTAACTAATTGAATGTTTAATCTGTCTCTTATAACTTCTTTGTAACTTCTAACTTGCAACTAACGCAGAGATAATCAATGGTAGTAATTGAAAATACATATAGACTGGCTTTTTTAATGAATTAAAGAGAAACTGAAATTCTGCGTTTCAGACAATTTCTAACAGCGAGAATAAATACTAGTAAAATGTAAAAAAACATTTATAATTTAGATCATGTTCCGTAAAGATTGTACAAAATTATTCGATATTAAATGACAACTGAAAATTGATTTTTATTTTACTTTATAAATTTTATAGTATTACATAAATTCTTAAAGTTAACCTACTTTTTTTCATTTTATATATAGCTTAGATAAATTGATAATTTTTAATGGCACTGCGGTTCATTGACTTTGTAAATTAAAAAAAACGAAATCATATTTTCATCATAAATATTTAAAATTACATAATTTTGAAACAATTATTACGCAAAAACCATTTCCTCTAAAATATCTACATTCTACATATAATATTTTACATAATTTCTATTCTGCCAAACAAAATATGTACAGAATCATACAATGAATTAAAAAAAAAAAAGTACAAACAGAATTATGTTGGACTTATAGTTATATTAATATAATAATATTTGAATTTATTACAAAATTACCAAAATGCATTCAGTCAATTGAAAACGTAATAAAATATCTTTTATAGAGAACATTATTATTATTTTTTTCCTTTTTTGATTAGTTATAAATGCAACATAACGCATAATTATGCTGTCAACATCAATACACCCACACCAAAATAAATTTACCCCTGCACTAGATTGTTATATTGTAGAAATATTTTGTGAACAGGGTCTTACATATGTACAAGGCATGTACAACTTATAGGAAAAAACTCATTCTCATTTATGGCCAGATTTTCACTCAAAATAAAATTCAACAACACGCAATCTAATTTTTTTTTATTTTATAATAATATTTATTATATAGTTTTTAAAAATCTAAAAAAGGGGAATCTCTCATGTGGAACGAGATATCAGAATGAATGAACATTATGAGTGATTTTGTAAAACAATACCGCTCCTATTGTTTTAAATACTATATATAAATATAATGTACGTTGTACATATCTTATTTATGTATATTAATTTTTTTTTGCTTTTTTTTTTTAACTAATAACAAAAAAAGGTAAAAGAACTGAAATCATAAAATTTTACCTTTTGTTCTATAAAGCATGATAAAATGTGAGATTTAATTTTTTTTTTCAAACCATATTAAATTTGTTTGGAACCGTTTATTTATAAAATAATAGAAAGGAAAATTGAAATTTCAATTTTGTTTGTTGTAATAATTTTTTAACAGAAATTTTATTAAACTATAATTAAAAGAAAATAATTTTCATTATATGATTAAGTCTGTAGTAGCAGTTGAAATATTAGAGTTCAGAAGAAGGGTTAATTAAACAAAAAAAAATTGTGTCTAACGTACGAGTTGAAACATTGAATTTGACATACGTAAGAAGTTTTTCCTGATAGAAATAATTATGTTAAAAAATAGAGCTTTGAATTTTTAATTTGATTTTTAAATTGCAATAATTCTTAAATTATATTAGAACATAATGACAGCATGTCACATAAATTTGTGAAGAACGTGATAAAATGTATAAAGATAAATTTATTATTTTTATTCAATTGGCAACTTTTTTAATTTAAAATAATCAATAAATTGAAACTTATATTTTCCTTTGTTTTTGGTTTGATTTGGTTATTTATATGGTCTTAAACACACTCTTCTATTTATATTCTGCCGTGGTCACTAGTAAAATTACACAAATCTTGCAAGCTTAGATTACTGAGTTCTAGCTGCGCGTTTTTTATCACATAGAATTGAAATATTTCGTTAGAAATGGTCAGTACAGAACATTATAATAGTTAGTAATTATTATAATTATATATTTATAATATCATTTGACTTTGATTAAAATACATTTTTTTTTTTTGTTATATTTACTGTAAATTGTTATAAAATAATGTTCAGTTTTTTTTTTTTTGTAAAAACAACTTACAATATTATATATTCATATTGTAGAATATAGAAAATAAAAATAAATATTGTACCTATGTTAATTCATCCATAAAATTAATTCTACCGGTTGAATCGTTCTTCATATCGAAAAAAAAAAATGAAATGAAAATAAAATAAATAAAAAAAGAAGTGAAAAATAACATAAAAATTATGAGTCAGTTATTTAATTTTTTTTTGTCAACATAATGAAAAGAAAAAAAAATATGTACATATTCGTATAGGCAATTTAATTTGGCTCTACTTTTGACAATTCGTATTTTGTTTAACGATGCATAACGTATTTAAATTTTTAATGTTTATTTGTTATTAGGAAAAATTCGAATAGTACGACGACCATGGTTATTTTTATACATTTTTGTTACATTGTTATTTTTTTTCAACCTTATAATTTAATTTTAATGTGAATATTGTTTTTTATTTTGTTTGGGTGAATGAATATATATATTCTTCGTTCAAAATAATTATATTTTTGATAACGTTATTGTCACGCAGAAAAAAGAGTGTGGAAGATTGAAGGGTGATTGATAATTGTGTTGAAAATTCTATCCTGACAATAAATGTTCAAAAAAATAAAAATAAAAAGTACGTATCTAGTTTTATCAGAATGAATTTTTTTTTTGAACAATATAACATTTAAAATATTTTTAAATTTAATTAAGTTTTAGAATGTTAAATAAAATTATTATTCAATTTTGATATGAAACGTAAATTTTTGTTAGGCATCTATGTAATTGTTATTGTATAAAATTTACAAATTTTCATTAAATCCAGATCTAGTCTAATGTTCTATTGACTAAAACGATTTCGTCGACAAACTATTTCCATAAAGTGCTAACTATATGAGCAATTCTATATTAAAATCTCAAGAGAGAGATTTGTATTATTTGTATTGTCAATACCTTTAAATTAAAGAAAATAGAATATTTTCATTTTACATAATGTAAATAAAAAAATATATATAACATAGTTTACATTTTGTTTTTCTTCGGGAAATTATTAACCAATTGTCAAATTTTAAACAAAGTAAAAGTGTGAGTATTTTTTTTTTAATATTATTGTATTTGATTAACTTAAAAGAAAAAAAATTAAGATTTTTATATATAGTACACCAAAAACAGAAATTATAGTGATACTAATTTCTGTAATAAAATAATCAAAAAAAAAAAAACATTATTTTATAGTAATTAAAAAAAATTAAAAGCAATCGCTTCCAAGGTACATTTTTCATGCATATTTATGTATATTATATGTACCCAAGTTACATAGCATAGAATGTAGTATATGTATAAATAGTTATATAGAGAAAAATGATAATAAAAAAAATTAGCTCAACCGAAACAAAAGTAGCACATGCACAATAATTCACAAAAACAATAACAAAACATATTTATATTTATGTATCTTTTATACCTACTCTTTATTGCACATATAGTATGCAGAAAGCTTAAAATTACAGTTCACCAACATTTTCATTCATACTTAACTATATTGTATAAATTTTCTTTAGTTTTTCTAAGAAGAAAAATTTATATGTATCTACATAAATTTTTTTTTTTTTTTTTCAAAATTTATGTTTCTTTAGAAAATTTTCACTCTCTTAAGTTTTTTTTTTTTTCATTTTGTTTCACTTTGAAATTTTGTTTTTATTTTGAATACCTAGTGTTAATTCGTATTCTCTCGAATGGTATAAAAGAAAAAAAAAAATTTAATTTATGAAAAAGATTATTGTATTTAAACTTTAAAAGTTTAAACTGTAAATCACTTTATCTGAGCCACTGCAATAAAGTGTTTTAACCTTAAATTTTGTGATGCGTTATAATTTTCACTGAAAATTTTCATGGGAAGAATCTTGGGAAATATCCATAAGATATGTTTGTTCACAAGAGCTCAGAGTTGTTCGGAAATTGAATAAATTTATTCAATAACTGAATAGTATAAGGTATTCGAACTAAAATACAAGTTTATGAAAATTTTGTAATTTTAATTTGGATCATTTTGTATTTCTGTTTAATAAGGATAAAAAAAATAATAAAATTAATATGCAAGAGCTTATTAATTGGATAAGCCAAGTATCAGAAAGAAGTATATTATGGTAGGTATAGTATTTTAAAGGTTCGCTAGGTCTTGGGTTCTATACATTTTCGTACCCTGAATGGGATTCAAGAGTCAAATTACATATTAAAAATTATTTCGCGAATATGAAATTCTTTCATTTTGGTCAGAATAAAGATACGACACATATAGTTAAAATTTTAGTTTTCAATACATTTTTAATTATTCTCTAAATTGCATTCCTTTCAACAAAAATAATGTTATTTTTATAATCTTTTTATTTTTTATTTACGTTTCATTGGTGAAGTTTTTTTAATTCGAATTGAACAATACTAAAAAAGAGTAAAAAACATAAATAGGAGAATTATGGATAAATTATTTAATCTCATTTTCTCTTCATAAAAGTATCTTACAGTATATTCCTCCAACACACAGTGTTTATTTTCTTTTCTACACTCGATTATATACATAGATATATTTGTTTTTTTTTTTTTACCATACTCATTGGTGATTTTTTTGTAACAAAAAATTTTCTTTTTGAATTTTTGATATTATTATTTTATCAACATATTTTGCATTGAGACTGTTTTTGAGCATAGTTTTTTTTTTTGTTTCTATACCAAAAAAAAAAAACAGAAAAAAAAGGAAAACAAAACAGAAAAAAGAGATACTAAAAAAAAAATTGTTTTTTTTTTTTTTGTTCTTCTTATGTGACGGACTGAAATTTAAATTTTCATCAAATTTTCAGTTTAATTTCGGTAGTCGTGGTAATTGGTAATGTTTCAAAATTAAATGCGGTTCGTTCAAATTTTTGCTTGAAAAATAACAAAAATTACAAAAAATTTCAATAAAAAAAAATAAACTAGAAACTTATTAAAAAAAAAAAACTGAATTTTTTTTTTTTTATTTTGTTTTTAACATAAAAAAAAAAAATAACTTACTTGGAAATAAGTTAAAAAATAATTTTTTTGTTATTTGTTTTAATTTTTTTCTTTGATTTGAAAAAAAAAAAAGGATTTTTCACAAGCTTCCACAAAATCAAAGGAATAAAAAAAAAATTCGATTTAAAAAAAATTTATATCTCATTTCTATTTGTTTTTTGTTTTTTTTTTGTTGTTCTGTGTTGTTCTGATTTTGAAAGAAAATAAAAATAAATAAATTGTCAAAAAATATACAGCAAAAAATAAATTACCTAACAAAAAAAAAAGAAAAAAAGTGAAGTGCTCCAGTTTCAAACAAAAAAAAAAAAAAATAGAATTAAAATGAAAATGAAAATTATTAAATTTTTTCCTTAGAAAAATTTTTTATTATCAAAAACAAAAAAAAAATTTAGGAAAAATTCAGGAAAAATATTTTCACAAAAAATTTTTGGATAAATTCGCAATTTTTATTAAAAAAAAAAAGGTAATTTAAAAGATAAAAAAATTGTTTTTTATTTTTTTATTTTTTTTTTTATTATTAACATTAAACATTAATTAAACTGATAAAACTTGCTATTTTTCTTTTTTTGGAAAAAAAAAGGATGAAGGATTTTTCACTGAAAATTATATATATACATAACATATAATATATATAAATTAAAAATTTTCTTTTAACTTTTTTTTTTTTAGATTAAGTTTATCATTCAAGAAATATTTTAAAAAATTGAGTGTACTATAAGAAAGTGACCTGGAAAGTTATCTGTGTTTTCAAATTAAAATAAAGTTGGTTGACCCCCTTTTTTTTTTTTTTTTGCTATTGAAAGTTTTATATAAATATGAATCAGTTACATATATACTCTTGCATAACAACTGGAAAAAGAATATTTTTGGTTTTTTGTATTTTCAATAACCAATAAAAAAAATTCAAAATTAGTATAAGCGTTGCTGAATGTAGAATATGTAGATATATTTCATTTATACGCACTTATATATTTAGGGAGATCAAATCTTCAGTAATAGCAACATCTTAAAAAAAAAGTTTCATAAAACTGATAATCTTATATATATATATATATAAATACATATAGTTTTAGTAGAGTACTCAAAAACAGGGTTTTGCCCTCTAAAAATCTTAACGTTCTGAGCGTTTTACTTTGGGTTGTTACAAAAAATGTTGCTTTGTTGATCCAAATTTTAATTTTATACTCAGATCTTATTCTTTTGAACTCAATTCTAATATAAAACTGACAAGAAGTTCAATCATTCAAATATTTTGCCAATTGCTGAAAAAAATAAAAAAAATAAAAAACAAATGAAACTTCTAAAATTAAGTTTTCTAATGGATTTTTTATTTTTATTTTGTTTTAATTACTTACTGAATAGTAAAATGTTTAAAAAATTCAAAACAGTTTTCTTTTTTTATATATCGAATTTTTGCAAGATGTTATCCATGCTACGTTTGTAGGTTTTTTAATTGATCCGAATTTTGAGCTAAAGGAAATGAGTGAAATATTTGCTTAAGGTTTGACAAATTGCGGAGCGGTGCGATTATTATGATGTTTTTTATGTAATTCATTGCTTTCAACAAAATTAGATATTATTTAGTTACCTTCATTGAATTCATTTTTTAAATAAATTCCTTTTATTTGTTAATTAATAAGGTAATTTTTTTAATTGTGTTAATAAAATAAAAGAAACTTAAATTTTTAATTCACAATTTTTGATAAAAAGATATAAAAAAAAAATAATGTAACACTTTAATATCAGATATTTTGATGTGATTATTTTAGATACAAAATATACACATCTTTATATACTTAGTTAAAGTAAAAAATATTGTTCGCATTGTCTGTATGGTTAAACAAAACGAAAAAATAAATTATTAATGTTGTATAGAAAAAAAAAAACAAAAATGTTTCGCTTATTAATCCTCAATGTGGGTAGATTTTATTTTAAGCTGATTACGTCAGACATACAATATTGGAATTAAAATCTAACAAATAGCATTCGTGTCTTAGTTTCAAATTTCAGGCGAATACAAAAATCTACCTACATTAGAATTTTTTTTTTCATAAAAACCCTTAAAAGAAAAATATTTATGAAGAAAAATTTTTGATTACGATCTCCATTTTCAATCTATCGCCCGTGCCCTTAATTTGATAGATGCTTTTATTTTTTTATATTTTTTTTTCTCAAATTCAGATAATGTACCTATATTTATATCTTTAGTTTATGACAATTTTTTCATGATTTTCTAAATTTGAGGTATTTTGATATTTTCAATGATTTTCTAACTTTTTTTTTTCGTACATATTTTCTTATACAATTTTTTCAAACCTCATTTTTTTATATATATAGATAAATTTAAGGAATACACATTTTCATGACTTATTAACTCGTTTATAAATTCGTTCTTCGTAATAGAGTGTCCTGTGAATTTATATATGTATATACAAATAAAATTTTTATAGGCATTTAATGTTTTAAACAAAAAAATTTGTTTTATTTGTCATTAATATCCGCTATCGATTATCCATGTTACCATTATTTTTCCATGACAAATAAAAATAATTCTATTACTGATATTTGAAAATAAGTTTTCACATGAAATAGCTTTTATAATTTTCAGTAGGTAATAAAAAAAAAAAAATTTTTACACAAAGCTGAATCCATCATCAATTTCAAACTAATATCGTCTGCTGAGAAATGAAACAACGTATGACATTCATACGTCATTATTTGACAATAGCACCATTCGATTCCTCGTACTCGATTTTATAAGTACAACTACTTTGCAATATTCTTAATGTTGATTAAAATGTGTTTTTTAGATGAAAATTGTACGCTACTTGATATTTTTTCATACGTTTTTTTTAATTTTCAAATCTTTAAATTCAAATTACTCGAAACTATACTTTTCTTTATACGTTGTTTCATTTCTGAGCAGGCGATATTTATCTCGTTTAATTATCCGTTCAAAAACTACTCCACATACAGAATATCCACTATAGGCTTAAAAAAATTTTTTTCTACATATACAGATAGTTTATCATTTTCCGCGAAATATATAATTAAGATTCTAAAATTTGGATCATTTTATCATAATATCTGTTCACAATCAAATAGTTCTTTCTATAAAAAAATTGATATAGCATTTTGTGAGTTCTTTATACATTATAGAACCAGTTCGGGGGTTGAAAATTCTATAAGTTTTTTTTAAAATGAGTTAATCGCTATTATTCAGAAACTCTGATAGTGAGATATGATTTTTTGCGTACAATAATGAATCTTCATTTTCATTTAAAAAGGAATAAAAATAAAAATTAACGATCAAACACAAAAAAAAAAAATGCAAATAATAAATACTTTTGAACAAAATATAATGTATTTAATTTGCAAATAAATTTATTGGTTTAAAAGAAAAATAAATAAAAATGTGAAAATAAAAATGATTTTTTGTGTTTTTCTTTTTTTAATTTATCTTCTTTAATAGCAAATATTATACTTTACAAAACCAAAAAAAAAATAAATAAAATAGCGAAAAGCAAAAGCAAACAATAATAAACGCAATAATTGTCAAAAATAAATTAATATTTATTTTTATTTCATATTTTCGCTTTTTATTTGGTTTTATTAAAAAAAAATTTTCCATAATTTTTATAAAAATTCATTTTTTTTTTTTTTTTTAATACATATATACATATTTTTGTATTAAGAGGATTATTTTTTCATATAATTAAAGGACTTTTATGGCCTCAATTTTTTGTTTTTTTTTAATATTTATAAAAAATTGAAGGGCTTAAAATAATTAATTTTGTATTGATTTTATTATTATAATTATTTTTTTAAAATTAATTTATGTTAATCTAATATGAAATGAAATAAAATATTTGTTTTAAAGCGAAAACACAGTGTTTGACGAAAATATTGGTGATGATTTCAAAATTCTATAATTAACAAAAAATTTAATTAACTTTTGATTTATACGTTTAATGGCAGAAATAAAAAGGCTCATTTTAATACTGGCTACATATAGTTTTGACATTTTTTAATTAAATTTTTTTTGATGTTAAAATTTCCAAGCTTTATTTCACAAAAATTGAAGTTTATATTATATACAATATATGTACTATAAATGTACTACATACTATATAATTGCTATGATAGTATAAAAAATCCAATTTGGCATTACTGTCACTGTTGCTGTAACTATTGCTGGTACTGCTACTGCTACTGTTATTGTTATTGATTTCTTATATATGGTCGCATCTTCAGCTTAATTAACGTATATAATATTAAATAAAATTAGAAGTGATTATAAAAATTAATAAAAAAAGTTCTCATGTATTGGAAAATTTCTAGTCTTAAAAATTCTTAAATTTTTAAATATTATTTCTGATGGCCTTGGTACTGATATAAAATTTTCTTACCAAAATTTTTTTTTAAATAATAATAAACAAATCTCACTTCACTTAATTAACTCTGTATATATATAAAAATCACCTAAAAGAAGACATAAATTAAATTTTTTTTCCGTCTACAAGTTATTAATAAATATTTTATGAATGAAATTTTGACAAATTATAATTCAATTTGACTATGGATGTTTATTTTTTTAGATTTTAATGCTCCCTAAATTTTATTCAATTACTTATTTTATATATATTTACTAAGTTTTTGAGGATTTTTTTATTTTGTATACGAATTCAAATACGAATGAATTTCCTCCCCCTCTTAATATATAAATAATTGACATTACATAATTTAATTACATTTGTAAAATTAATATATAAATTTCATAACAGAAATGGTAAATTCAATTTATATAATTGAAAATTTTTTATAAGAGAAAGTTGCATTACCACCACAAAAAAAATAAAAAAATAAAAAAAAAATTTATACTTTTACTTAAAATTGAAAAAGATGTTTGTTTTACAAGGTTAGGGAGGGATTCTTGTTAATATTCAGCAAAAATATATATAAATTTGAATAAACAGAATTTTTGTAATTTAAGAATTAAAAAAATGTTTTCTGAATAAATACCTACTTAAGTGTATATTAAAAACTTAACTTTTAAAAGTTTGCTATTTTATATACATATATAAATATGTAGAATGAAGATTTAACTAACTTAAAGATGTAAAAATTTTGAAAGTTTTTTATTTTAGAAAGTTTTACGATGGATTGTCATTGTTAAGAAAAAATTTGATAAACAAATTTCCTTTTCATAGATTTAAAAATAACTTAAGTATATTTAGCCCGTTTTCCATCAAAATTGAAATAACGGACTTCTTACTTATATGTTTTCATTAAATGTCCGTCCTTCCGCCACTAAAATGATTATAAGTTATGAACGAGCCCACTGATTATGCCCATACTTCATTTATGAGTACTGTTCGATATTTTTTTCTTTTCTTTCAACACTTAGTTAAATTAGCCCCGAACAAATTATAATTATAATAATAATTTGATTAATCAGGTTTTTCAATTTTACACATTTTTTTTTAAATTACTATAACTATATGTATAATTTAGATTAGAAATTCAATTAAATCGAATCCCAATTATGTTCTTTATAAAATAAGTCCATAGATGTTAATTAATATTGATTATATGACTTAAGTATATATGATCAATTTTCGTGTATTTTCGTTACTTATTTATATTAGATAATAAAAAGGACAATAACATACATTTACTTGATTTACTTAATAAAATTTTTTTTTCCTTCTGACGTAACATTTTTTACCATTTTAAATAACAAAAAAAAAAACAACCATTTTCCTCAGGGGAAATGATTTTCTACGAAAAAAAAATCGTTTATACTTTATTATTTTTTATTGAAAATTAAAGTATTAAAGTATCAAATAGATATTACAGTTTATTTTTTTTTTTTTTTTTGAAAATTTATAGCTTAAATTTCATGATTATAAAAAAATAATGTTGTGTTTTTTGATTTAACAAAATACACAACAAAAAAATTTTTTTTTCTTCTTCGAAAGAAAAATATATTTTTTGTTAGTCGAATAAATAAGTATAACAATCGATCGAAAAAACAAATCCAAATATCTACATTAAATATATAAATGAGAAAATCGCGCTCGCAATAGATGATTGCGTTCCGAATAAAATCAGAATAAAATCAATTTTAAGTAAGTAATCATATGTATTTTATGTTAAAAGAATCAAGGCCTATCGACATCCAGTCTTCTAAATATAGCCGTTTCGGTATTCTAAATAAAGCCGTTCCAGTCTTCTAAATATAGCCGTTTCGGTTCTAAATGATCGGAGTTAATTTCGACAATAAATATAAAATCAGTAAAAAATGAATATTTTTAACCGAATATATGTAATCAATGTATTGCATGTAGGTAGATGTAAAATACAACTTTGTTTCATTATTGAATTATTAAAAAAATATACTTTTCTATGATAGCAAAAAAAATTAATTCTGATTAAAACAAGAGATTGATTAATAGCACACAGAATTTTAGGCATGAAAAAAAAATAGATATACAATATATAATGTTTTATGAGATATTTTTAAAATTTAATATTGTAATGAGAAAGTTTTGGAAAATAATGATTCTTTGTCAAAAAAATAATGATGTAAAAAATTGAGTAATCTCAGCTGTAATAATTTTCTTTAAAAAAGAATAAGAGCATATAATGTATAACTAAGTACTTAGATGGAAGTATTTTTTTCGTAAACATATTTTTCAGGCAATTCTTATCATGTTGAAGTAATTCATTAAGTCAAACTTGTAAGCCTTGTCTAGGAACTATTATATCTAAATTCTTTTTTGCATTGCTTAACATACCAGAAAATTTTCCCATAATGACTAAAAAAAATTAAAAACTTAAATTTGCAATTATAATAATAACCCTAAACATAAAATGAAATTAAAAAATATTAAATTATATATAAGACTAAGGCAAATAATTAGATACATATGAAGTGCTTGATAAATATTTCTGTCACAAATATTATTAAAATAATAAAAAATCTCATAAATACTGTTTAGTTTATTATTGAGGGAAACCAATATTTAATTTATTATTATTAATCAAATAGACTTACTTATTATTATATGGAATGATATTCTTCATTGGCAAAAGTTTTCTTATAATCTATGTAGCTTTACACAATTTTTGTTCGACCATTGTGATCAATATCGATGAAACTTAAACCACTGTAATATTAAATAAACTAAATATCTATGTATCTTTTTATTTTTAACTAATCTAATATCTCTAATATTTTTTGCTTGCTTTCGGTCTATCCCACACTAAAATGTTTATAAGTACCAAACTACTTGACCGGTTCCCTAAAAATTTTTTGTTATTCGAAATGTTTAAAACACCAACACCCTTATCCTTAATTTACGATGTAAGGTTATATATTTTTTAATTTGTTTAAATAAGTACAAACTAGATACTAGAGAACTTAGACAATAAGATTATATAAATTTTGCTTAAACGTATCTGGTATCAATGTAGTTGTACTGAAAAAAAAATTTAACAACAAAATGAGTCGGAAGAAATAAGCTTGCAAATAATTTAGTAGATTTTTTAAGGGAAAAAATAAACAAAAATTAAAAAATAAAAATGAAAACAAATCATAGAATATCCTTTTTGTTAAATAAAAAATGAGCCTTTTTTTCTTATATATAGCAAATAAAGAAAAAATAAAAAATGAAATATGACTAAATGTGAAATCATAAATTCTTTCCATTAAAATTAATTTACATATTTTCCAAACAAACATTATAAATTATGTATGATTTAGAAAATATATAACAAAAATAATAAAAACATAATTCTAAATTTTATCCCAATTTTAATTCCATTTTTATTTTGTTTTCTTTTTCGAAAAGTTGTGAGCGCAAATTTTATACATTTATTTAAAATTTATAATACAGCCTTTATAACCTACAACAGAATGAAAAGTTTTGAAGGATTTTGTACTTTGGCAAACTTTTTTCTGTCTAGAAAATTTCAAAATATACCTGTCTTAAAATCATAAAATTTCGGTATATGTATATTAACCTCGGGCATATTAAGTTTGCATAATTATGTTGTAATAAAAATCAATCAAAATGATAATGTTTTATTGAGTTAGCGTGTGAACTTTTTTGATGTTATTTTAGTAAAATTAATTATATTAATAAATATTAATAACAAAATTGAGACTTAACGCTATTAAGATTGATAAGATAATTAAATTAAAAAAAAAAGTACATATTAAGATATTGAACTTTTTAACGAAAATAGTGAGTTCCATAAGTTCATCGATAATTTTCAATCATTTTAGGTTTCGTTTTCGTTTTTTTTTTAACTTAGATTCAGATCAAAAATCCTTTGTAAGCTACAAAAGTGCAGATTAAATTCGCTTTAATCTAATATTATATTCACAAAACATTTTAAAGCATATAAAATTCGAAATGTTGGTTTAATGTGATATGAAACAACTGCAATGTATCTTGCATAATTTTTTTTATGCTCTAATGCTATTCTAAAACAGTTACTTTTTAATTCATAAACTATGTTGTTAACTAAAAATATTTTGCAGTTCAACTGACTTAGAAACAGAAAAAAAAATTAATGATCTCATTTTGTTTTTAGTTTTTCTGAAAATTAAAATGTTAAATATGAGCTTGTTATATTGCGAAATTATTTTTTTAAATAAAATTTAAAATAAAACTAACACATTAGAATATTGTGTACTATATCCATTTCATGGTTGGATTAACTAAAATTCTTACTTTGTAGGTGAACTATGATTTTCTGTATATTTAAGACTCGATTAAAGTTATATTTTTTTTTGTAGGGTTTCCACTTAATATTTTTCGATAAATATAAAGAGTATGCATAAAAAGTAGATAAATATAAAAAGTATATAAAAACATAAACCCTGCTTAATAAAAAACATAACAATTTTAATATAGTTCATACTAGTATAAAAAACAAGAAACGGTTTTCAAAAAACCACAATTATAAAATTCAACAACAGTTTAATACAAAAGTTTGAAAATCCTTTTTTGAAAATCCTCTTATGAAACTTAAAAATAAAATTATAATACTATTTACAAAAAAATTAAGGTGTTTCATAAAGTTGTTTTATAATTAAAAATTTCTTCAATTGGTGATCTTATAAATTGTTGGCTGGTGTTATTGCACTTAGCGACTAAGGTGTTCATTTTAAGCGTTTTGAAATCTTCACGCTAAAGAAGATTAGAATAGTACAAAAAAAAAAACTAAAGAAGCATAATATTGTAATATTTATATTTAACTGAGTATATAGTTTTTATATACATCTAATTAAAAATGGGTATAACTTTTACCACCATTTCGAAAAAATATAAAGTACAAAAAATATTGTTCAACTTGTTGAATTGAATTCATTTTTATTTAATTGTTAAAGAGGGCAGAACGGTTGAATAATAATGATTTGAAAAAGTATAGAGAGTATAATGTTCTTGCATTTATGAATATTTATAATGATAAATTTTTTTTAATTAAGGAAACTATTTTGAAATGAAAAAAAAACAAAAAAAAATAGAAAAAAGCAATTAAAAATACTAAGAGTTATAGTGCAAAAATTAAATGGTATCGTATGTGTGTATATAGTATGTATGTTCATAAATATTTTAAAATTCGCAAATGAGTCCATTGTATATAAATTATATTATATTCAAAAGTAGTATAATTATACTATTTCAGTAACTACAACATAATATATTAATGTTTATAAATTATGTTTAGTTTTTTCGTTTTTGTTTTACACCTAAACAATTCATATAGGATATAATTTTATAATGAAATTTAAATTAATGGATTTTTAATATTTATATGTTTTAACGTTTTGTAACAAACTTAAATAAATATTTTACTTATTTTCTTCTGTCAAAATGGAAAAACTATTTTACAACCATTTACAACATAGTAAAGAAGACCAACATAAAATATATCCTCAGTTCGATATTTTTCTTAAATTTCAAAGCTTTACTACAATTTTTAATGTTTTGAATAATAATATCGTGGTTAACTTCATATTTTCGTTTTGTTATCATGTCATTTAAAACATATTTTTAATATCATTATAATTATAATCTGTACCAGAGATAGAGTATAATGTTCGTAAACAATCGTCAACTTTAGATAGAGATAGAGTATAATGTTCGTAAACAATCGTCAACTCCTATA